>KZ451988.1:877849-968985 GCA_002786265.1 Apostasia shenzhenica
TAAGAGGCATGGGTGAGAGACAATTAGAAGATTATTTTAGATTATTTGTGTTCAGGATTTTATAATTATTTATGGTGTAATGTACTAATTATATATTAAGGACAAATTTATATTAAGATATAGTGAATTTATTTGAGGATAAAAAAAAAGAAATTGGGTAAAAGCCAAGGTCGTTACAGTAGCACACCAGCCTGCACCTAGATCACGGCTAGATTCATAAGTAGTGGGAAGAGCATAAAAATGAATCGTATTACATCTAGATAAATTTTTTTTAACTTATATAAGTAAATAGCAAACCAATACTAAAATGTGAAGGTATCTTCTTAGAAAAAAAATTTATAAGGTTAGTAATGAGAAATTTCATAATTAAGTTTTGAGATAAATGATCTTTCTAAAAAGTACTTAAGTTACGCAGCTCCCTAAAGTTAAAAGTAAACTACATATTTATATTTAGATGATGAGGATTTCATACAGAATGTGTACAAAGCATTCTATGAAAATCTTAGCAACACATTTAATGCACAATTGGACGTGTTAATTTACCTTATTGTACCTGTGTTAACCTCAATCTTAAACCTGCATCCTTTATATATATATTTTTGGGACATTTACATGGTGGACATAGAAATTAAGCTAATTTACAAATTTTATCATAAATCTCAAACTATTATAGATATCGCATCTAAAATAGTTATCTTTTTATTTTTCACATCCTGCGATAAATTTTATCAGAAGATTTAACCATAGTTAAATTTCAGAAAGGTCTGATGCTGGCTTGTCATGCCCGCGTAAGAAGAAGATGCAAATAGCGGAGTGATGCTCGTGTGAATACACTGTCGCCTCGCAAGAATACGCTGCCACCTCGCGTGAATATGCTCCTGCCGGAACCAACGCAGCTCCGCGATGCCCTAACATGAAGGTCGATGGTTAAACGATGTGATCAATGGCTGAGATTTTGTTGAAATTTAACTATGATTAAATCTTCTGATATATGTGGTTTCTTTTGAACTGTTTCTCTTTTTTTTGTACAGTTTTTTTATATATTTTTATTGTGAGAGAATATGCGGTTTAGGTTACATATATCACGTGGAAAATTATATGCATTGGCGGGAGTAATTTAAACAAGGTTTTAAAATTCGGTCTAAATGGTTAAATTTCGCTAATTTAGGTTCTATTTATTTATTTAACAAATTAAAATTATTTTATTTTAATTTTAAATAAGTATATTATCTCATACATAAAATTTAATTTTAAAAATTAATTATATTTCACATTAATATACAAATAATTCAAAATAAAAAATTAACTTTACTTCATATCCTACACATATACTAAAATAATAATTTATATCACATTGCTTATATATCTTAATAAAATGGCTAATTTAATTTTATGTCACATTACTCATGACTTTCTATAAAAAAAAATTATCTAAGTTTAATTTTAACATAATTAAAATTAAATTTTGCAAACAAACAGGCCCTATAGAATTCGAAAAATCTACCGAGTTTTAATTTCATCTAAAACTTGGTAGTTTCGACAGTTTCGGTGGCCAAAATTACTGAAGTTTAGTCAAAATTGTCAAAATCCATATCTTTGCAAAAAATAATATTAAATAATTATCATATTTAAATTAAATTTTAAATTTCTAAAATTTAAATAATTTAAAGAAAAAACTAAAATTACCGATACCAAAATTATTGAAATTATTAAAATTATTGAAATTAGTATTTTCTTTTTTGTGATTGAAACTGAAATTGAAATCTAATTTTAAAATCTTGAATTTAAGATTACTTTAGAGCATTTGGCTCTTAAATTTCTTCTTGTGCGTGTGAATAATGTGGCCTGCATGGATGATATTATGGAGCATGTGGCATCAATATATTTGTAGAAAAGCTTAAGTGCATATGATGATGAATTACTATTAATTTTGATAATAATAAATACATTAATTAATTCATTAATGCTATTTTTAATTTTATATCGCTTAGATAAGCAAAGGAAAATTAGAAATGTGATGTTTGCGGCCAAAAAGTGTAGAGAGACTGATATTTAGAAAAAAAATTTACTAAAGTAAAGTGCAGTTTCTGGCAAGTTTTTAAATTGAATAATGAGCAGTGAGAAGAAAATATGAATGAATCGTATCATATCAGAAAGGAACAAGAGATTGTGAGTTATATAAGCATATAATATGATCTCAAATATTAGAGGTATTTTTTTAGGGGGCGTTTGGTTTGATGTTATCTTGGTGTTATGTTATGTAATGTAGATGTAATGACATCTAAATGTCATCTTTTGATTAATAATTTTATAATCTAATAGAAGATTTTTTGTAAATGTCATTAAACCAAACAATTATTTTCTCTAGATAACATAACATAACATCAAGATAACATTGAACCAAATGCCCCCTTAGATAAAATTGTGAAACTAATGATAGGAGTACTTAAAGCACGTAATTATATATTTGAATCATAAGACGTTACAAGAAGATCACACACGATGAGTACGTTAAAAAAATTATTGTATTTATGAAACTATTTTTAATTAAAGTAAAAAATAATATTTGATGCAAAATATTTGAATAAAATTATATTTTGAAAAAAAATATTTATATATAAAATAAAACTTATTTTTTATTTTAAAATTTATTTATCACATGAAATAAAAAAAATTAACAATAAAATAAATGGGCCGGATGGATGGGCAGCCCAAATGCCCAGTAGTAGATTTAAGCCATTGGGCCATTTAAAAAAAAAAAACAAAAACCGTTGGACTGGCCGGTTCGGCATTCATTTAATTTAAGTTTAGAATCGCACCATGCAAAGAACCGACTAGAATTAGATTAAAATCGGTTCACTTAAACCGACTAAAATTAGTTAATAAGCTACTGATACTTGGCTTTCATGGAGCTAGAACATCACCTCGCATTTTCTTTTTTAATAATATAAATTTTTTAAAAAATTATCTTATTTTTCATTATGGAATATTTTGAAGTAATTTGTGTTTTTACCTTTTATGAGCTCATCATTTTAAATAAATTTAAAAGCTATTAAATTTGACTTATTTTTAATCTTATTATTGTATAATATTTTTATTTTTAAAATTTAATCTTTATATTTATTTATTAAGACATAATAAAATAATATTTTATAATTTTTTATTAAACTATTAAATCATTTTAATTCGACCTCAGCTCGACTCCGTTGAACCTTCAAATTTAAACTTTTAGCTCATTGGGTTATACAGTTGATTAAGTTCTAATATACTTGATAATTTAATAATTAAAAGTTTAAATTATAATTATTCATTTTTTTAATTAATTATTAAAAATGTATAATATTTTTATTAAAAATTATATACATTAATTATCTTGATCTCTTAGCTCTATTTTAATCTAAATTTTCATCCATAAAGGGACCTTCTGAACTCACAACTTGATAGTTTGGTTTGATTACGAGTTCATTTTAAGTTGTCGTCGCTTCAATATTTTTTGCTCGACTTGGTTTTCAGAGATTCAATCTTTTTAAATTAAATTTTACGCATAATTTCTTACATTCTCATGTTTCACGTTGTAAAAAGGTGATTTTAAAGTGAAAATTTTGCCACTCGTGTCTTGATTTCATCGTACTTTTGCCGCTCATAATTTTTTTGCCACCGCTTGTGTGCGAGGCCACGCACGCAGCCGCCTATGCCTGCATCAGAGCCCGTGCCCGGCTGCCAATAGCCACGAGGGCGGCACGAGGACGACGGCGCAAGACGTGCACAAAAGTAAAATGATAAATGAAAAAACTTTATTTAAATTTTATTTTTTAAATTAATTAATGATATTTTAGATGAAAAATATTATGTTGGTCTTAATTGAAAGCTTTTTAGAAATAGTTAGGACTAGTGAACAATATAATTAAATCGTGCTTGAATATAATTTTATACAATTAAAATTATATATAGAGTCCTAACTATACCTTATGCCAATACACTTTATTATATAACGGGGCGGGTTGACGGGTCAAAAAAAAGAGAATCCATTTGGGATTTAATCGGATCGAAATTCGGATTAGATCGGGTCATGATCCGATCCATTGACTGCCCTAGCATTGTGGTATCTATATAAATTTTAATAATAATAATAATATAATTTTATATAGTTTTTCTTACTTTAAACAGATCAAATGTAATCTATCCGTGTATTTAAAATATTGAGAAAGCATTGTGGTATCCATCTTTTAAATCTTTTACACTTTGGTCCAATATTTTCACAAAACTGTAGAAAATTATTACAAATATATATATAAAAAGCTCTTACATAACGGTTAGTTTTATTTTGAAAGCCTTCATTAAACTTAGTTGCATCTAGACCTGTGCACAGGCCCGAGGACCTGCCGGCTCGATCCGACCCGATCTGAAAATTTTAAGGCTTAAATTATAATAAATTTTTTATCTTATTCCTTTAACTCAGCCCGGCCCGGCCCGGCTCAATCATTTTCATGATCGTGCTTAAGCATGATCACCGGGGCCCCGGCCCGGCCTTGCCCGGCACCTAAAGGCTTCAAAACCTTTTTACTTGTTATGAAGAAGAGCTTACCATTCGGGTTGACCTGGCCCGGCCCAGCCCGGCCTGAGACCATGTCGGACTTGGCCATGTAAATTGACCCGAATATATATGTATGAGTGTGATTTAACCTGCTCACTGGGTGACCCGGCTCAAGCTGGCCCGGCCCGAGCCCGACAGATGCCCAGGTCTAGTTGCATCACAAAGTTATGAACTAGACACATAAGAAATCACAAATTTACACTACGAAAAATTTTATAGTAGTCTTATTATTATTTTTGTACGAGTTCTGCATTGACGAAACACGAGAGAAATGCTATACATAGATGAGAACAAAGAGTTAGAACTTTGTCGACAAATTTTAAAACTATAAAGCATATTGCAAGAGAAAAAATACTATCTACTATGATTATATGTGGTATTAGACTTGTTCTGCAATATTATCTTGAGCGAGAGTTGAGTAAACAGGATAAATATTTTAGTATATATGAGAATACATTCTTATCTAAAATTATGATATATATGAAACTAAAAACGAATAATATTTAACGTATGTCCGACATTTCCATTAGAAGCGATGCACATGCTTTACAATATTATAACATAGAAAGCTATCAAAAAAATAAATAGAAACCTTCTTATAATTTTTCTAAAAATATTAGACCAATCTGAAAATATGCAAATTATAAAAAAAAGTATTTTTTTTCTCAAGATAAAGATATCTTTTTTTATAGGGACTTTTACATGGTGGACACAAAAATTAGGCTAATTTACAGATTTCACCATAAATCTCAAAATATTACAGATATCACATCTAAAATAAATTTTTTTTTCATTTTTCACATTCTGCAGGAGATTCTATCAGAAGATTTAACTATAGTTAAATTTCAATAAAGTCTCAACCATTGATCGCATTATTTAGCCATCGACCTACATGTTAGAGCATCACGGAGCTGCATTGGTTCTGGCAGCAACATATTCTCGCGAGACGACAGCGTATTCACACGAGTATCACTCTGCTCTTTGCATCTTCTTCTTACGCGAGCATCACGAGCAAGCATCAGACCTTTCTGAGATTTAATTATGGTTAAAGTTTCTGATAAAATTTACTGCAGGATATAAAAAATGAAAAAAATAAGTATTTTAGATGTAGTATCTGTAATATTTTGAGATTTATGATAAAATTCGTAAATTAACCTAATTTTTGTGTCCACTGTGTAAACGTCCCTTTTTTATAATAGGGAAAGATAAACGCGTATTAAAGAACTCAAAGGCGTAGTGTTGATATCGTTATATGTTAATTTAATATTTCATTTTCGCTCCCCATAAAAAAATATTTTCATTATCGTTATAAAATATTTGTTTGAATCTTTAAAGATTATGATTTTGGAACTTCAATTTATAATCAAAGCTAATAATTTGATATTTGAATAAAAAAATTAATAAACATGAATATTATATAAAATAAAAAGTCATAAAATATGTATAATTTAAAATTTTCATCTCAAATAATAAAAATAATTAAATTAAAATTAAAATTTTAAAACTAAAAAATTAAATTTTGAGTGAAAAAACCAAAGTTTTTTATTGCAGAGACCTTATTAGGGTTTGCGAAACTTCATTAATTAATTCTTCTATTAAAAAAAAATAATTACCTACATTTCACACCATTTAGTTTTATTTATGCCTTACCTATCCATTCTTAATTAATTACGTTATACACATTCAAAACATTATAAAATCTTACATACACACATTTTAACTTATTTTTATTATAATGAGTAATTATAATTTTTTAATAACCTAACTATAATTATATTATAAAAAATTTGAGCCATTCGTCATATTATTTTAAGAATATTTAAATATATTTTGAGTGAAAATCCTAAAACCTTAATGTTTAGGTGGCGACAAAGGAAAGAGACATCCACGACGTGAATTGATTTTAGGATAAATCAACGCTTTAGTGTGGTATTAAGGAAGAGAAAAATATGTATTATTAAGAGTAAAAATATAATTTTAATAATTTACTAACGAAATATTTTATTTTTAAAAAAATTTTGACTAAATTTTAACTTAAGTGTGCGTATGTAAGATTTTATAATATTTTGAGTGTGCATAGCATAATTAACTAAGAATGAATGGGTAACGCATAAATAAAATAAAATGATGTGGCATGCAGGTAATTATCTCTAACAAAAAAAGGGCAAAGTACACTCAGGTCTCTGAGTTTAACGCTTAACATCACGCAGGTCTACGTTTTTAAAATTATAACATCAGGGTTCCTGAGTTTTAATAAATATCAAATGAGTCTGTTTTTTATTTTTTTATTATTGATATTTTTTAAAATTACCATTTTACCCTCTTGCCCCTCTCTCTCCTCCCGATTTTGCGCAAGTCGGCCGGCCGCTGGTGGACATGCTGCGCTGCCACTAGACCCACCGGATCGAGAGGAGAGAGAGGGGCACATGGTAAAATGATAATTTTAAAAATAATAATAAAAAAAATAGAAAACGAACCTATTTGATAATTTATTAAATTCAGGGACTCCGATGTTATAATTTTAAAAATATAAACCTATGTGATATTAAGCATTGGACTCAGGATGTGAGTGTAATTTGCCCAAAAAAAAAACAAAAAAAGTTCATTAATTAATTCCAAATGTGGCATTATCGTTTCTCAAACGTAACGCCAATCAATTATCAGATCTTTTGATTTTATGACATTTTTTTAAATAATAAAATAATAAAAAATTAAAACTATCCACAGAGTTCATCATCCTTTTTTTTTAAAAAAATTTTATTTGAGTTCAATATTCTTTTCGATCATGGCTATTTTGTTGGTTAATAACTTGGGAACCGATCACCATCCGTTGGAAGAAGAGGGGCGAGCAATCCTGATCGTCCGATGAGCTGTGCCCTTGTGCTCGATATCATCCTGTTCTAGGGCTGTCAAAAAGTCGAATGAATTTGAGTTAAATTTTTTTAATTTAATTCGCACTCAACTCGGTTTATCTTAATTTTAAAAAATGACATATTTAATGCAGAGGAGAAATTACACATATAATTCAATATTTATTAAATATTACAAATTTTAGTCCAATTTGAAAAAATTAAGAACAAATTAAAAGCATTAGCAACAAATTATAATTTACACATCAATCCTGATTTCAATCTGTAAGCATTTTTGGCTGCCATAAAATATTTCATTTGTACATCCCGATCTGTCTTTAATTTTATAACAAAGTGGATTAGTATCGTCTATTTAAATCAATAGTAAGATATAGATCTCGCCGAACATATTTTTATTTCATTTAAATTAATAACTAGAATTTAAATTTCTAGTCGTGGTTAAAATAGAAATCAAATTTACATAACATAATGTGATACTAGCAAACAAAATATATGAAATGTAATTTTATAATTGATATTTTTTATAAGTTTTATATTTAAAATATATAATATGTACTAATTATAAAATTGTATGTATTATATGAATTTTAAGTTGACTTCACATATGTTTTGAATGCAAATTGTTATTCCCCTCTACAGCACCTCCCCGAGCCCCAACCCCTCCCCCTCCCCCTCTAAAATTACAGTTTTGCCCTCATCCCTTTTAAGTAATTACTTGTTTATTTAATTTATTTAATATATTTTTTTATTTATTAAATTTAATTAATTAATTATTTTTTAATATTTTTTTCTATTTTATTAAAGGGATAAAAAAAATCTAAAGGAAAAAAAACAAAACCGTAATTTTAGAAGGGAAGAGATGGGGCCGGGTTGTCTAAAAATATTTTTTAATTTTTTAAATTTGATTGAAATCTCAATTTGAAAAATAAACAAATTAAGATCGATTCAAATCTAAATTTAAATAATTTTAATAGCAACCCTACATCGTTTTTCTAAGGTTGCCACACAACTTGTTAAAATTCGAGAGATTAAAGAAAACCTTGAAATCCAACAAAAATCTTGTTTCGAGTTTAACACGGCATTGAATCAAATAGAAATCAAAAATTGCTTTCGATTTGAGTTAGCTCGATTTGAAATTTTTGGTTATTATTCAACTCAAATTGAGGTTAAAATTAGTAAAATATTAATTTTATAAATCTTATTTTAATTTAAATAAAAATAATTACTCTACTTTAAAATAAAAAAAGGAAATTTTGCTTCTCAATATCTTCATTAATTAAATTTTTTAATTTTAAATATTTATTATAATATCTAATGATCTAAATATAAATATAAAGATATTATTTACTTTGATCTTAGAAATTTCTTGTTTCTGACTTAGTCGTATGAATATTACTCTAACGATTATTTCTTGTTCTTTTAGTCTTGTATATCACAAGCTCACCAGCTTTCATTTAGTTTATCTGTGATGCCCGTGGCCGAAAAGGGAGGGGAGTGATCGCCGGGTGATGTTCTAAGAGAAAGGAATCACTGAGGCAAAGTGCGGCTCCTGGCAGGCTTCTAGGCCGAATAATGAGTGGTGAGAGGGGCACATGGATAAATAGTCCCACATCGAAAAGGGAGGGAGATCCTGAGTTGTATAAGTAGATAATATGATCTCAAATAGTAGATGCGTCTTTTGGGGCAAAACCGTGAGGCTAATAATGAAAAACTTAATAGTTGAGTGTGCTTGGGTTGGAGTAGCACTGGGATGAGTGACTTAAAATGAATCACATCGTATTCTTGGTAGAAGTTTTAAAATAAATAGATATTTAAATTTTTATTATTAAATAAATACATGTCATTAATTTATTCTACTGATAACTTCCTAGGGTAGATAATATGCATCAATATAGGGCGAGGTCGATGGTCAAGCTTTTATGATATTTGTCCCACAAAAAATGAGAGTGAGATTAAATAAAAATTAATTTTAAAAAATAAAAAAACCAAGAAACTCAAGGAAATGCATGATGACCTAGGCCAGCACATATCTTTGTTTTCATATTTAATTTTTAAAATTGTTTTCATATTTAACTTTAAAAATAAATATATATATATATATATATATATTCAAATTTTTTATAAACTTTGTGTTTAATTTTTCTAGCAAGCTAATACGAATTTGAAATCGAGATGTTGACTTCGAGTACTCACGCCATCTGTCCCGTAGCGAAATCAATTACTGTTAAGTTGATTGTGAATTAATTCAATTTCTGACCGTCTCTAAATGGACTTTGATGTTTGAAAAAAGTATTACAATCTAATTTCAACATTTTAAAAATCTCAGTTTATATATTTAAGATTATAAAAACTCTATGATATAGTCCTTCTTTTAGAATTTTATGATCTTTCTCATTAGAAAATGTGAAATTTAATTATTTTGTAAATATTTTCAAGTATTCATACATTTAAAAAAATTATTATAATGTCTATTCTTACACTTTTTTAAAACTTTTAAAAAAACTTAAAATTTAGCTTCTCTTACAAATAATTAATATTAATATTTTAAAATTAAATTTCCAAAAACTAAAAAATAAATTAATAGAAATAATTTTCCAATATAATAACAGACATTAATAGTTATATTTTAGTTGAGATCAAAATTAATATGTTTTTATAATCTTAAAAATCAAATCAAAAGTTTTAAAAATTTTGAATTAATTTGCGATGCACTTCCGACCTCTATGTCTCCAGATAAACCGCCATTTGGCACCTGTTAGAAAATTTTCAATTGGGCAATATAACATGTATAAAAACTTTGTTTGATATAAAGAACAAAATGATACAAAATTAAAAATAATAATAAATAATAATTTTTTAATTATTTTATATAAATATTAATATAAAAAATATTATTTTATCACACATTTAATAATTTTAAGTAAAAATATCAGTTTTATTTTATATCCCAAATTAAAATACTTGATCAAATATTTTTGATTTAAAATATGAAATAAAATTAATATTTTTATTAAAAATTATTAATTATGTGAAATAAAATAATTTTTATATTAAAATTTATATAAAATAAATAAAAAATTTAGTAGTATTATTATTATTATTTTAAAATTAGTACTATTTTAATTTTAATTTTGTTCATCACATCGAGCCAAAGTCTAATTACATCGAAATCCTAAACAACTGTAAGCAGAATATTCCCCAGATTTTCCTTCGGACCGTCGGTAGATTTTAATTCAAATAATTTGGTGTTTTGAAGTATAATGCAAGCTTTTAAAGTGAAAATATTTATTTATTTATTTTAGATATTTGCATAAAAGATAATTTAAATTTTAAAAATTACATATTTTACTAAAAAATAAAGTATTACGCATATCAGACTGAAATTTTATAAAATTATAAATTTTATATTATTTTTAAATAAAATTATATTATGGTTTAAATCTTGGATCCTAAAACTATACTTTATAATTCAAAAATATTAATTTTTTTTACCTTAATTGTTTTAATAAATCCTAGTTTTTAAATATTAAACTTTAATACTACTCTCTAAACACTATTTATTTTATAAATTAGTTATATATAAAATTTATTTTAAATTTAATTTAGTGAGATGAGAGCTTATATTTTAAGCATGTGAGTTATACACAAAGGAATAATATACATAAAAATATATCAGTAATTTAATTTATAATTTTATAATATCTCATAATAATATATATATTATTTTATTTTTCATAATGAAATTCGTACTTTTTTAGAATTAAAATATTTTTCATATAAATATCCAATTTTTTAATATTTTTATAATAAATAAAAAACTCTAACTTTTAGTATCAAATATTCAAATTGAAGTGGGCTCTTGACTCTTAATAAATGCAATCAACATAAGAATACAAAGTTATTAAATTATTAATGAATTATTACTTATAATTTTAATTTTTTATATCAGATGATAAGTTTAAATTTGATTATCTCAAGTTCCGAATAAATAAATTTGCACAATTTTTTTTAAGAAAGTTTACATAAGAATTTCATAAAGCATAGCTATTATTTAACACCTTAAATCTGAATATTTACTATTTAACAAAAAAAACCCCAAAAAACTACATAATACTAAAAAAATAGGGGATAATGTGAACGCAAATTAAGGGATTAAAGTGCAATTTTTTGAAAATTTTGGTGACCAAATAATAATATTTAGTTTAGAGGTATTAAATGCTGATTATGTGTATTAATTTTATGGGCTGTAAATTTTCTAAATACTTGAAAACTTGAGATTTTATATAAATACACGACATTAAGTTTACACGAAATTATACATTTCACCATTAATTCATAAATATTACCACTATCACACCATATTCATTTAAATTTTACGCATTTCACATATTTCATACCATATTCTTTGATGGTGAACTTCACATTTCTAAATTGGCCTTGATCTTAACTATATTATTAATATATTAATTAAATACTATAAATAAATTAATTTATATAAATAACAATTTAAATATTTATGAATTTATGTATTTTAATTTATTTATCCTATTTAAAATTTCCAATTAGGGTGCCGAATTTAAATCCACATAATTATAATTTTTAATTAAAGTAAGAAAATTGATGTGTTTACAGTAAAAAATAAAAATATATATTAGAATTGAAATATTAATGAATTTATGCATTTTAATTTACATATAATATTATAAAGTATATGAAATATGTGAAATATGTGAAATGCGTAAAATTTAAATGAATATGATGTGAAAGTGATAATATTTACGAATTAATGGTGAAATGCGTAATTTTATACTGTACGTAAAAACTCGAAAAATGTATTAATAGAAATGCTTGCTGACAGTTTATATAGCTGACCACCTCAATATAACCCTTCCCATCTTCTTTCTTCTCCTTAAAGAGTTCTAGGGGAGTAGAGCGATGCTGGAGAAAGTAGGAGATATTTTTGCGACGAGCTTACGGAGGAGCAGCTCGTCATGGCGAAGCAGTAGCAATGGCGATGCCTTTTCGCAGTTGTTTAGGGAGGAAGATGACGAGGAGGCCCTTCAATGGGCAGCACTGGAGAGGCTGCCCACCTACGATCGGATCAAGAAGGGGCTGCTGACTGAAACCCAGAGATTCAAGGAGGTCTCGATTGAGAATCTGCAGCGCCATGAGAGAAAGATGTTGATCGATAGGCTTATAAAAGTTGCTGATGAGGATAACGAAAAGTTTCTAATGAAACTCAAGAATAGATTAGACCGGTATTAATTTCTCTTTTACTTTCTTTTTGTGAAGAAAATATATATGATGTCAATCTAATATTATTTCATATTAATAAAATTTATTTTTAAGTACCATAGGAGTTAATATTTTCTATTAAGTTTTATTAAAAATGTGAAAAATATTTCATTAATAAAAAGTTTAAGAAGCTTTGCTACAAGTTAAGTCATTAATTAGCCTTTGTTTTTTCTCAGTGAAAGATATAATAAAATTTAATTTTAAAAATTAATTATATTTTACATCATATACAAAATAAAAATTTAACTTTATTTTACAGTCTACGCATTTACTAAAATAATAACAAAATTATATCATATCTTTCACAAATTTCAACATAATAATTATCTTTATTTTACATCATTCATAATTTTTAATAAAAAATATCTCTATTCATTTTTAACTTTAACTTTATTAAAATTATCTTAGATTTTGCATTCAGCCAAATTACGTGTTAAATTCCGATAAAATTAAAGCGTTAGCATACCATTTGGCCGAAAACTCAAATATCATGATATATAGCTCAAACAAACTAATCACATTACAAGATTTTAGTTTAGTATACTAATTAGAAACATATATATATATATACCTCTACATTAAAATAAAGTCCCAACAATTAGCGATTATAACTTAGATTTAGTCATTGAATAGAAGTAGGTAATATATGTACATATATATACATATATGCATATGTATGCATGCATGTATATATCTATATGAGAGTAAGGCCTTAATGATTAACAACTATAATTTAGATTTGATCATTGGGCGGATGTAGGCAAAATAGTTGTTCATACTAAAATAGTGCTTATAAAAATCAGCGCATATTGAATTTAGAAGCTACGTCTAAGTTATAGCTACTAATTGTTGAGATTTTATTTTCACTAAGTACATAATATAAAAAATGCATCGGAGCATTGTAAACTCTGAAATACCTGATCCATTGTGGATATACACAGAAGAGTGAAACTTCTCGTCTCAAACTAGAACACTTTCTCTATTAAAAAGAAAAAAAAAAAAACCTGGACTTAGATCAAGGATTTGGTGGGCCTAGCGGTCCATAGGCCCAATGGGCCTGAAAGCCCAAAATCGGTCCAATTAGAAGGCTGGGGCCGCGCTCGGGCTGGGCGTAATAAGGTGAAGTCCGTGTAGACTCGGCTCGCGTCAAGCTCGACGTGCCCAATGATCAGGGTTCTAGCTAGGGTTCGGGGATATGGGGCGGAAGTAAGGCGGAAGACGCGGCTCTTGCCGCCGGCGGCGATCAACGGCCGGCGTCAAGCGGAGAAAGGTGAAGGGAAAATGGCGGAGATGATTGCTGACCTAGAAGGGACGAAGCTAACGGCGGGAATCAAGGGGGAGGCTCCGGCTTCTCTCTCAGCTCGGCAAGAAGAGCAGGTTGGGTCTGTCATGGCACTTTTGGCTTTTAGCAAAGAACTTGTGGAGACTGTAGGAAAGGAGCAAACAAGGTTGAAGCACACTGAACCAGACCAGGCCATGGAGGGTGAGCACGAAGCTCACGAACTCAGTCAACATAGCAGAGATGCGAGTGGCTTTATAGCAGGTATGAGCGTTGATTGGTATTGCAGAAGAAGTACAACGCATTTGGCTCTTTTAGTGGAACATTTAGAGGACTGCAGAGATAGTATCATAGTATTAAGCTTATCTAATCGTCCAGTCTGGCCAGATCGGACGATAGTCTAAATCTGACGGTCCGATCGGCCACACCAAACCGTCTGGTTAACACCTGGGAGCATCCATTCGAGGAACTAGTGAGCGGACTGTCCGACCAACGACACTGGATCGTTGGGAGCATCCACTACATGGGACTAATGATCAGATCATCCGACCTCCATCTGGCGACTCAGATCTCATTATGAAGGATACTGGCCTGCTGCTTTATTGTTTTGTGTCATATGAGTCACCCATATAACTAGAAACATTAATATTGCAACTGATTTTGTAGCTGATATAGTGTAGAGCAGCTGTACGCTATTTTTTTGTTAGTTTTTGCAATATCCTCGAAGGGGATATTGGCTGATTTTGTTATATCTATCAGTTAATGCTAACAACCCAAGTTACCTTTCAAAAAAAAAGTATATATTTACAAGTGCTTAGACTAGCTAGAAGAGTCACTAGTTAGATGAATGTAATATTTAACAGAAATTAGTTGGAATGTAAATTTTGTTGTGTGAACATAATTATCTTTTTTATATTGTAAAATACTTGAGTTGTATACTGATTTCATTTTGTTCATTTGATGACATTCTTAGTGTTGGGATTGAGAACCCAACAATTGAGGTGAGGTTCGAGAAACTGGAGATCAATGCAGATGCCTATGTAGAGAAGAATGGAGTTCCCAACATTGCCAACTTCTTCACCAATAAGATAGAGGTAAATAAACAACTTCATGAACAACCTAAATCAAATAAGAGTTAGGAATGTCATGCATATTTGTTTTCTTTCTTTCAGATGTTTCTGAACTTCTTACATATTCTACCAAATAGGAAGAGACCATTGAAGATCCTTCACAGTATGAGTGGGATCATTAGACCAAATAGGTCAGCTAAAATGAGAATTTGAGAAATGGTTAGCCTTTAAGTTTGCTTTTAAGCTAAGGTGGTTTTGTCTTTCAGGATGACTCTACTTTTAGGGCCACCAGCCTCAGGTAAAACCACACTGCTACAAGCTTTAGCCGGAAAACTAAGCAAAGATTTAAAGGTTAGTTCCCCATTCTTTACAAAATTAGCTCATGGACAATTAATCAGTTCATTCAAATAGATTGATTCATGAGAACATCAGGTCTGTGGTAGTGTGTCCTACAATGGGCATAAAATGAATGAATTTGTGCCACAGAGAATATCTGCATATATTGGTCAACATGATCTTCATATAGCAGAAATGACAGTCAGAGAAACACTTGCTTTTTCAGCAAGATGCCAAGGAGTTGGCTATCGCTACGGTATATCGAAGAAATGTTCTTCTTTCACATAAATCTAATAGTATTTCCATGCATGATTTTTTCATTAGCCTACCTTTCCTATGAACTCTAGATATGTTAGTAGAGCTTTCCAAGAGGGAGCTAGAAGCAAATATTAAGCCAGAAGCAGATATTGACATGTTCATGAAGGTGAACTAAAAATATGGGAACTTCTAATTAATGTTTCTTGACTTCTCATACAAAAATATTCATGAAATCTATATATTGCAATATAGTATCTAAGCTTCTTATCAAGCTTATTGGATTCAAAATGAGAAATAACTCTTTGTTATTACTGTAAAATCTCGCAGGCATCTACCCTCAAAGGACAAGAAATGGTTATGACGGAATATATTTTGAAGGTATTGACTTTGTCCAATGGAGAACATATTAATTATAAATTGCATATTTTTAAGGTGAAAGATCAATAAGGGTAAGATAAAATTTATTATGCATAGTGTTGATCGTGAGATTTTTACATTAATCTAAGTTTTACACATGTCATTTGTTATAAAATCAGTCAAGCAAATCTAGTAGTTTCAAGGCCTAAGATTGGCCTTATGTGGCCCAACCTTGACTGAATATGCAACCTCCATCAGTGAGCTAACAACAATTGGCAACCCCATAATTTCGTTTGGCAATCAGCGTTGGTTAAGGAATGCTACACCTCAAAGAGTCAAAAACCATTTTTATTATTGTCAATCGTAAGTGTACTAACTCTCCTCAACTATCAAAGATCTCTTTCTAGACAACTGCCCTATGGAAGCTCATTTGTTTTCTGTTTCAACCATACACTTGGGAACGAAACGAGAATTCATGTACATCATTTGGAATCTATGCCTATAAATACCATTATAATGAAGCGTTCTTGGCAAGAAAAGTCAACGAGCTAAGTACTATCATATTTCTGAAGCTCTCAATTACTCTTATCATAGTGGACTTGTTTCTAACTCATTGTTCAGGCATGATGATTTTCTCTTCAATTTAAATAAATTAATGTTATCATTATCAGAAAAGGTAAATTACATTTAGGTTTCTGAGTTTATGACATAATATTACATAGATTCATGATTTTAATTTTTTAACATCTGAGTTCTTGAATGATATAGTACATCAATTAGTTTTTTTTCTAATTATTTATTATTAAAACTTTTTAAAATATCATTTTACCCTTCCTTCTCCCCTCTCTCTTTCCCTCCTATCATCTCCTTCTCTCTCTCTCTTCTCCTTCTTTTTTCTTTCTCTCCTCTTGCTTGTGCCTTCATTAGGTGGCTGGCCGATTCCCCCCTCTCTAACTCTCTTTCCTCTCCTCTCTCTCCCCCTCCTTCCTACGCTCTCTCCTCTCTCTGCTCCCTATTGCGGGGTGTAGGCGGAGGTGGGCGGGGTTGCCCTGTTCCTTTTGTACCCTGCGGGAGGGGGAGAGAGGGAGAGATCGGAGAGGGGGAGAGACCAGAGAGAGTTGGGATGGGGGAAGAGAGGGAGAGATCGGAGAGGAGAGAGAGCGAAGAGGGATGGTTGGAGGGGGTGAGAGAGGAGAGAGTTGAAGAGAGTGAAGAGAGAGTTGAAGAGAGAGTTAGAGAAAGGGGAAGGGGAGAGAGAATAGAGAGGGAGAGGAGAGTGGAGAGAGTGAAGGGGAGTTGATTAGAGGGAAGGAGAGAGAGGAGGAGTGGAGTGGGTAAAATGGTATTTTAAATTTTTTTAATAATAATAAATTAAAAAAGGACCTAATTGATGTATTATATGTCATCCATGGACTCGGATGTTAAAAATTTAAAATCATAAGCTTATGTGATATTATGCCCTAAATTATAGTACCTGAATGTAATTTACCCTTAAAAAAGTTCGTCCCTCTTCATTTATTATCACATTCATTTCTACTTTCTTGATCTCAAAGCATCCCAAGTGCTTAGAGAGAGAGAAGGAGATGATAGGAGGGAAAGAGAGAGGGGAGAAGGAAGGGTAAAATGATATTTTAAAAAGTTTTAATAATAAATAATTAGAAAAAAAACTAATTGATGTACTATATCATTCAAGAACTCAGATGTTAAAAAATTAAAATCATGAATCTATGTAATATTATGTCATAAACTCAGAAACCTAAATGTAATTTACCTTTTCTGATAATGATAACATTAATTTATTTAAATTGAAGAGAAAATCATCATGCCTGAACAATGAGTTAGAAACAAGTCCACTATGATAAGAGTAATTGAGAGCTTCAGAAATATGATAGTACTTAGCTCGTTGACTTTTCTTGCCAAGAACGCTTCATTATAATGGTATTTATAGGCATAGATTCCAAATGATGTACATGAATTCTCGTTTCGTTCCCAAGTGTATGGTTGAAACAGAAAACAAATGAGCTTCCATAGGGCAGTTGTCTAGAAAGAGATCTTTGATAGTTGAGGAGAGTTAGTACACTTACGATTGACAATAATAAAAATGGTTTTTGACTCTTTGAGGTGTAGCATTCCTTAACCAACGCTGATTGCCAAACGAAATTATGGGGTTGCCAATTGTTGTTAGCTCACTGATGGAGGTTGCATATTCAGTCAAGGTTGGGCCACATAAGGCCAATCTTAGGCCTTGAAACTACTAGATTTGCTTGACTGATTTTATAACAAATGACATGTGTAAAACTTAGATTAATGTAAAAATCTCACGATCAACACTATGCATAATAAATTTTATCTTACCCTTATTGATCTTTCACCTTAAAAATATGCAATTTATAATTAATATGTTCTCCATTGGACAAAGTCAATACCTTCAAAATATATTCCGTCATAACCATTTCTTGTCCTTTGAGGGTAGATGCCTGCGAGATTTTACAGTACATATGAATTCCCCAATTTCTTATGTTTGTTGCTATAATTCATGCTTAGTGTAATTTAAAGAAAGAACATATTGATTTCTAGCCTGTATGTATGCTTGCATGTTGACATTTTAGTTTTGAGTGTTTAGAAATGCATATGCGCTCATTCTAGTCAGTAGGAATAGAAACATTAGGTTGGCAAACCTACAATCTGAGGGGTTGTTAGGCATTTTGGAAAAAGTTTCTTGGTAAAAATTTTGTTACTTCTTTCAAAATTTTTGTATGATAGGAATAAAGTGAGATATATTGATAATTGTATGAGATATAAAATAAAGTGATTTTATATTTATTTATTTATTTTTTGATAGGTGGTTAATATTTTGAGAATTATGTAAAATGCGATATAAAGTAATTTTTTAATATTAAAATTTGTATCGGATAGGTTAGTTTTAAGTCCACATTTCTTTGCATTGGTTATGCGGGTTTTGACCATATACATTTAAGAAAAAGTGTTATCGTGTATACTTTTTATAGATAATATTTTCTTCGTTGATAAGACTAGAGAAAGTGTTAACGTGAAACTCAAGCTATGAAGAAATACATTATAATCTAAGGGCCTGTTTGGCGCGAGGATCAAAATCAGGACCAAAATGATACTAGTTTAAAAAACAACAATAATAGTAAATAATTTTTTTAAGGGATAATTACACCCAGGTCCCTGAGTTTAAGACTTATTATCACACAGGTCCATGCTTTCAAAATTATAACATCGAGGTCCCTAGCTTTTAAAAATATCATACGGGTCCTTTTTTATTTTTTTATTATTAAAAAAATTTAAAATTACCATTATACCTTTACCTCTCTCTCTCCACCCGATACGGCAGCAGCCCCAGCCCGCGCGGTAGCGCGCAGTCGCCGCGCCGCCTTGCGCGGTCGCCGGCGCAGTCGCCGCCAGGCCGCGCGACGTCGTCTGGCCTCCGGATGGGGAGACTCTCCCTCTCTCTCCTCCCCATCCGGCGGCAGTGCGACCCAGCGGCCGCTGGCGGTGTCGTGCCACCCAGCGCGGCTGCCGGCAGCTTCGCGTTGCCGCGTGCAGTCGCTGCCTGTCTCTCCTCCGGATCGGGAGGAGACCCCCTCTCTCTCCTCCCGATCCAGTGGCTGCGCCACCCCGCGCGGCCGCTGGATCGGGAGGAGAGAGACTCCCCCCTTTCTCCTCCCCATCCGGAGGCCGCGCGACATCGCGTGGCCGGGCGGCGACTGCGCCGGCGGCCGCGCGGGGTGGGGCGGTTGCCGGATCGGGTGGAGAGAGAGAGAGGTAAGGGTATAGTGGTAATTTTAAAATTTTTTAATAATAAAAAAATAAAAAAAGATCCATATGATAATTTTTTAAAAGTTAGGGGCTTGTGTGATAATTTTAAAAACGTGAACCTGTGTGATAATAAGCCTTAAACTTATGGACCTGAGTATAATTATCTCTTTTTTTAATCATTGTACACAAGTTTTAATATAAAATAACATTACCTCATATATTCAATAATTTTCAATAAAAATATTTACTTTATTTCACATCCTATACCAAAATATTAGAATCAACTATTTTGGTCTAGAATGTGAAATAAAATAGATATTTTTTTTAAAAATATTGAGTATGTGAGGTAAAGTAATATTTTTTTATGTTATAATTTGTGTAGCATAATTAAAAAAATTTATTTATTATTATTATTATTATTATTATTTTTTAAACTAATACCATTTTGGTTCTCGCGCCAAACAGGGCATAAAGGTTTTCGCCTTAGCAGATAAAAAATTAAATATATAGAGTATAAAATTAGTCAAGACAGATGCACTTGTAGTGGGGAAATGATAATTTATAATCAAATTATTGGAAAAAGTGAACAACTTAGATATCTTTGATCATTCATATTAAATAACAGTGAAATAAATGATAATGTTATTTGTAAAATCCAAGTAGGACGAGTAAAGTGAAAGAATGCATCTGACATATTGTGTGATATAAAAATT
Source organism: Apostasia shenzhenica (assembly GCA_002786265.1). NCBI lineage: Eukaryota > Viridiplantae > Streptophyta > Magnoliopsida > Asparagales > Orchidaceae > Apostasia > Apostasia shenzhenica. The sequence goes on from KZ451988.1 coordinate 898,405, forward strand.
TCATTCAGATTTAAATATAAATTCCATAAAACAGTTGTAAGGTCAATAATATTATATGATGTTGAATAATAATCTATAAAATAGAATTACATAAATAAAATAAGTATCACAAAAATGATACTAAAGTGGATGAGTGGGTATATGTCAAAGGACAAGCTGAAAAATAAGTGTATTCGTGAGAAGATTGGAGTAATCTTAATTGAAAATAAGCTTAGAGAGAGTCGACTTAAATGATTTGAACATATAAATTGTAGGCCAATAGAAGTTTCATTAAGAAAAGTTGGATTATTGGCTTATGTAAGAAGAGAAAGTTGAAGGCTAAAAAAATATGACAAGAAGTTATAAGAAGTAATTTTACGTATTTAGAGCTAAATAAAGATTTGTTATTTGATAAAATGCAATGGAAACAAAGGATTTATGTAGCCGATCTCATTTAGTGGGATAAAAGTTTAGTTTCTTATTGTTGTTGGTGCTATTATGGGTCTTCTTTCTTAGTGAAAATTAACCCTAGTGTATTTTTGATTCTCAACATTGGATGGCTTTTTGAAACCAGGCTTTGCCTTCATCACCATCCTTTACGAGGTGATACTTTTGATTATAGCGATGGTATAACACATCTCGATTGTAAAGTTAAGGTGTTCTTAGTAGCCTAAGAAAAACTTCCAATAATGCGCTCCACCTTACATTCGACCTTGTCGACGAACCTTATGGTGATTATAACCTTCACTCAACATCTTCAATCAATACGTACTTTAGTGTTGCTTCGCTACCGTCCAAGCTTATATGGACTTGGGTGTGCTTTGCTCGGTAGACAGTCTCTCCACTAAAGCTTAAAGGAACATTTCTCTGGCTATCGGTTTTGAAGAGAGCATCTGAAGAGAGCATCTACCAGCTCTTGTTTCACTTGGAGCCTCATGAGGAAAAGCTCCTCTCGGGCCTATTAGATCCTCTATAGACGCACCCCACTCTCCTTCGACATTGCCATCACAGAATGAGATTCCTGTAGGTGAGGATGTTTAAGTAACTCCTTGTGGTGTACAACAATGACCGTTCCACTTGCCTTTCTTTGCTACATTGTTCAACCTATCTAGGGCTAAGTCTAGATTCTTCTTTTGTCATTTCTTGACGACATAGCTGGGGAATGTACAATGAGTGCATAGTACTTCAATTATTCTTCTGTATGGTAGTCCTAAAAGAAGACTTGTCATCAGTTGGAATAACTTTTGTTATCCTTCTACAGTGGAAGGGGGGGGGGGGGGGGGGGGATGGTATGGTCATTGTTTTGATCAAGACTAGTTCTTCTTGATTGCCATGGCAAAAGTCATGGCTTGGCTTAGATTTTTTGCTAGAATGAACTTAGTTTTGTGAAGATGTGGTGGTGAAGTTCAGCACTGAAATTTGAGAGAGTTTGTGTCATTGAATGCGAATCTGAGGACCAATGCCTAGCTTTTGAACTTGGTTGTATGGTCTTGGACTTTCTGCCCTTATATTTGACGTAGTCCATACCATCACCTCTTATTTATGTACTTGATGGGGTAGAACTCTTCATGTAGGACCTTTCTCCTGGATTGTGCCTTTTGCTTGCATGTGTATATAGGCATTTTTCCATGTCAAGGCATGATGAGTCAACTTTAATTAGGGCATATGTCTCCGACTATAAGTTCATAGTCATATGTGGTGAAGTAGGTCTTCATTTGATTGAGGAAGGTATCAACATTTTCAACATCGAGCAACCCATCAAATGAAGATTAATCTACGCTGCCTTTATGAAGTGTTGTCTTCAGTGCTCTATGGGGTTTGTCGCGAATGGTGTATTTGGCTCAGACAACTCTGGAGTTACTGTGGAGTTGGCAAGACTGACATACACCTTCCATCTTGCCTACTTTACTTCTTTGTTTGCCCATGGCATGTTAAGTGGTTGGAAATGCTTGAACTCTCCATTATCATCATCTCCATGTGTCACTAGTGTTGGTCCATTCAAGTGGTTGAATCTCTCGATGTATTGTTGCCATTTTCTCTTGTTATTTTAGATGTCTCTATTTATACTGAAGTGGTCTGACAATGTTTGTTGAGCACTTGTAATTTCTCTTTGGTCTTTCGATGAACACTTTTGGGGTTTATTATATAACAAGGATCTCAAATTTGTATTCTAGTACCAACCTGTCCTTATCGTCACCAGCCTTCATTTTCATCAAGCTTTTCTTTAACAAAGGGGCAATTACCTGTGACGAACGAAGAGGGGGATATTTTGTGTGGTTTGATTGGAAGCTAAGTGGAAGCTGTAGTTATTCAACCATTCTTCAATATTTTAATATTATGTGTTCTTCTTTTGAGGCATTATCTAATGATCACTTCTCGCCCTTTTCGACCATAGATCATCAAATGGTTGATCAACCTCAGAACTATTAGTGTCTACTAACACTAGAGGCTAGTTCATAATGAAGCCATCCCACTCCTGTTTAACAACATGGTCCGCTCCTATGCCGCATGCTCGTGCTTCTCTGAAGCAACTTCTTTAGTTTCTCTGTCTTGAATGATGGTCAAGTTTACCAGCTGCTTTGTAGGTATCTCGACATTATCACTTTAGGACTCTTTGTATTCATTTTCATCTTTCCAATGGTCTCATAAGATTCCAATCGCTGAGAAAAGGTCTCTGATTGGGCGCTTGATAATTTTGTACTTCAACATGTAATCATAAAAAATGGAGACAAGAAGTGAAATGATTCGTTCAAATTATATGTTTATTATAATCATCACACCTTTTTTATTGCAAATTTACCCATGTAGTTTTTTTCCTTTAAAAAGAAGCAAAAGAAGAACATAAAGTAACTTTTGAATATAAACTTATTTATAAGTTATAATGTATAATACTATGTATTTAGGCTGGTTATTTCATTAGAGCCAGAAGTCACAAATTCAAGCTTGGAGTCGTTCCTTTTTTTTATAGGGATTAAAAGACTTATGTTGCATTCAGTTCACATTTGACAATCCAAATCACTTTATGAACAAGGAGCTTTATTTTTACAATCAACTTATTTATAAGTTATAATGTATACTACTATGTATTTAGGTTGTTTATTTCATTACAGCCAAAAGTCACAAATTCAAGCTTGGAATCATCCTTTTTCTATAGGGATTAAAAGACCTATGTTGCATTAAGTTCACATTTGACAATCCAAATCAGTTTATGCAACAAAGGAACTTTATTTTTACAATCGAATGAAAAATTAGCCTTAAGTTATTACTATTGTTTCATTCTGGTAACTTAGTGATTTTCAATCTTCTTAATCTATACAGATCTTGGGATTAGAAAATTGTGCTGATATTATAGTAGGAGATCAAATGATTCGGGGAATATCTGGTGGGCAAAAGAAAAGACTAACAACTGGTAAATATAGAAAACTAACTATGATTACGTAGGCCTTTGAAGTTTATTTCCTGCAAAATTTATTTATCTTCTAAAGTTTCTCGTTTCAAAGGTGAAATGCTTGTTGGTCCGGCAAGGGCACTATTCATGGATGAGATATCCACTGGCTTGGATAGCTCAACTACTTTCTCAGTTGTGAATTCCATACGACAGTTCATTCATATACTTGGTGGGACAGCAATGATTTCATTACTCCAACCTGCTCCTGAAACCTACAACCTCTTTGATGACATTGTGCTACTCTCAGAAGGACAAATAGTATATCAGGGACCTCGAGCCAAGGTGCTTGAGTTCTTTGAATCAATGTGCTTCAAATGTCCAGAAAGGAAAGGAGTTGCTGATTTCTTACTAGAGGCAAGCACCTTTAATTATCTAAAAAATAATTTCACTAGCATGAAGGGAGAATTACGTATCGTGTCCTGAATTTAATATTTATTACATATTTAGGCTCCAAGCACATCCCTTTTATTCTAACAAAAGAGTATATAATTGAATAGTTAGGCCACTTGTGCTGCATTCACTTCACCGTTTATTGTTTCCTTTTAGTTATGGTTCACTCCCTTATCTTCTAAATCTGACACCCTCACCTTCTAGGCTAAATTAATGTCTTTATCTATAATGAAAAATAGGGGTACATCTTTGATTTAGCCATAATAGCAAATTTTCATTGTTTGGTTTGGATTGGGCATCCACGTAAGTTGCTTAGGATGATTGGACATAAACAAGTAATAAATCGTGCAATCCACATCACTTATAAAATAGTAAGTCTTGTGATTCAGATGTTTTATAGTCGTGTTGGTCATACAACTTATGGATTGAATCTCAAATGGATAAGTCATGTGGGGGTACACGACTTATGTAAGTCTTGTGGCTTATACGCCTTATGTAAGTTGTATACCCCTCACAATTTACGTATGCCATATGCCCCATATGACTACTTATATCTTTTTTATTCCCAATCGTTCTAAAGAACTTTTGTTGAAGCTCTTTAGCAAAAAGTAATGGTATTTTGCAATGATAGTTGAATCAATGGGTAGCCCTATTTCTTATTAGAAAGAATAATCATTTGAAAATTCAGGCCACCTACATCATATATGATGTTGGAGAAGTATTTGGCCGACATCATCCGCAAGGCACCATTTGAAATCTAGTTGTAGCATCCACTCTTTCATCTAAGTTACTATAGCAAATGTGTTATACTTGCATAAGAAATAACTCATTTAGTGTTTCTACAAGGGTAAGATTCGATTTATCAGGTTTTTACTTATTCATATTTGTGTGATTTAATGCTAAGCTAACCAGAGTTAATTGTGATGTCCCTCCTTATGAGGAAGTCGGAGGAGCTAATCGAATAAAGCTTCTAGAACGAGCTAGCCTCAAAGATCAAGTCTACATAGACATTCATCATTAATAGTCATGATGATGTGTCTTGTCTAAAGATTCTATTTTTTAGCCAAGGCTTGGGAACTGTAAAGCATGCGTTCTTATGATGATTGGATCAACCACAAATCTTTGGCAAGATTCATCTTGAACCTATATAAAACCATGGGGACTTGGTCATCACGACAACTCAGCATGTATGCTGCACAAGGTTGAAAAGGCGACGTGCCCATACCAAAGTATTCCTGAGTCACCTAGATTCTTTGTAAATAGGAGAAGGCTGATTAAGAAAACATATGCAAGAGACTTGAACTAAGAGGAGGTGTTGTTGCCATGGAAAGTCAAGTTCTTTTGAGGTTCATCACCAGTGATGACTGCTGCAGTAAGTCAGGATCACTCTAAAGAACTAGGCTATGTTTGTTCATGTGAAGCTTTGGGATGCTTAAGAAAATGAGAGCCAAAAAAGCTGCAAAGAGGTTTTCTTCTCTGTGATATCCTCTTAGTTCTAGTTTGATCTTGGAAAGGTTGTCAAATATTCTTTACATCTAGCTTGTTACTGGGCTTGTAGCAATCGTGAATCTAATTGTCACATTAAATCGTGTAGTGTCTACCAACGTTTTTCTTTATTTCAAGGTATTGCTTGTTAAACATAGGAAGTAAAGATAAAGAAGCCTGCCATATTTCTTTCATATTTTCACAAGGTCCTGTAATTCAAATTTTGTCTTTTGAAGGAGTTTGTCGAAGATTGTGTAATGAAGCATCTTTAATAACTAACAAGTGGTATTGAAACAAGGTTTTGTTCAGTGTTGGAGATGAAGGACTTGGGAATGAGTTACCAACAATAGGATTTTAAAGTAGAGGATATGGGATTTCCTAAGATGGAAGAGGATGCTCTTGCTAGTATTGGGCTTTAGAGAAGCCAACAACGATAGAGCTGGAGGAATAACAGGGTCTGGACAAAAAGGTTATGAGTTGTACAAGAATATGACTGGATGAAGTTGTTTTTGATTCGGTGTCAGTAGAATAGACAACACACACTATGTGGAAGAATTTGGAAGGTCTATATGAGCATGAAGCAAGACCTTCCTCATTGGATGCTTGTTAACACAGAAGCTTCACGAAGCCGTTACATTATAAAGTATTTTCAATCAGCTTATGGTGATGAAAATGACATTGTTCAATAGTAATTTAAGGGCCCGATTTTATCTAAGTTCCTTATCAAAGAGTTCGGAAACTCTCTTTCTCTTAGTAACTCAGCACTAGATGGAGTTTTGTCCGTGAACATTGTCACCTCAAGCCTATTGAAAGAGGAGACAAGATTGAAATATCAATGGTCTTATAGTAGCAAAGCCTTGGTTGCTAAACAACAAGGGAGAAACCAATGCCAAAATGAGAAGTTTCAGGAGCGCAACAAGTCTTGAGGAAAGTCAGTTTTTTGGGGAAAAAAAATCTTAAGTGCTACTATTGCGACAAGATGCAACATTTGAAGAGAGTGTTGCAAGTTGAATGTGGACTTGAAGAATGGAGGCGAAAGACCCATAACTTCGCCTTTTGGCTCTATGGCCACAATCTCAATTAAATGCTAGCTTCTGGTAATGTCGACTATTGAAGAAAATGGTGAATGCCTCTCTTGCCACTACATGGTATGGGTTGTTGACTATGACACTTCTCCTACAATGTGGCAAGTTGAAAAGTGCTTTTTTGGACTTGTATGTTGGATGATGAGTTTAACGAATACACAACAATAGTGTCAAAGATTGTTTGCTGGGGGAATATCATTCTCGAAACCAACTTGGGATGTGAGTTGATGTTAAAGGATGTGAGACATATTCCTGACATTCGTCTCATCCTCATCCCTACGAGATGGCTGCAAGTTTGGTTTTAGAAGTTGAATAATTGGATGAGACTACATTCCTTCATGGGGATTCAAAAGAAGAGATTTATATGGAACTAGCATACAAATTCAAGGTGAAGAGGAATGAAAAGCTTGTCTCGAAATTTAATGAGGATCTGTTTGGGTTGAAATGGCCTCCAAGGAAATGGAACATAAAGTTTAATTATTTCATATCAAGCACGATTGTAAGAGAACACCATACCACTATATTTATATGAAGATTTGAATTACCTCATTATATTTTGAAGCATTATTACTTTACATTGCCAATATGCTGATGGTCGACGGGGATGTTGAAAAAAATTACAAGGCTGAAGGATGAGCTTAGTAAAAACTTCGACATGAAGGTTTGCTTACCTGCTAAACAAATCTTTGGTACTAAGACTAAGTTGCTTACCAGATGAACATGTTATGATTTTCACAGGAGTCCTATATCAAAAAGGTGATGCAAAGGTACAATATGGATAAGGCAAACTAGTTACAATTACTCTTGGAAGTTGGTTTTGACTATCAAAGCGTTAGTGTCTCTCCACTGATGTAGAAAAAGAGGTCAAAAATTTTCTTTTTCTCTACCGGAGGGAGCCTACAGTATGGGTGGTCTGCATGAGGTTAGTTATCATACAGGTTGTTTGAGTCATGAATAGATATCGATTTAACTCAGGGAAGGAGCATTGGGGATCCTTTGATATATTCGTGGCATAAGCAAGTTGGCATTATGCTTTTGAAAGGGCAAGCTAATGATGATTGGTTATGTTGAAGCAAATATGGCTGCTAGTGTGGATTCCCAAGAATCCACTTATGAATTCTTTTAAAAAAAAGTCACTATTGGATATTTGATTAACATCATAGAAGTATCATGGAAGTCTACTCTGTAGCATTTACAACGACAAAAGTTAAATATTTTGCAACGACAGAGGTTTTAAGGAGATGTTGTGGATGAAGAGGTTACTTAAAGATTTAGGTCACAAAAAGATAAATATCTGTTGTATTGTGATAATTGAAGCACCATCCACTTTGTAAAGAATGTGAGCTCACACTTTAAGTCAAAGCAAATTGAATTTTTATATTGTTGGATTCAGAATGTCCTCGAAGAAAAGACCTTGTTGCTGGAAAAGATTGATCCATATCGACAAAAATGTGTCAAATATGATGGCAAAGGTGACAAGCCACTCTAAACATGAATCCTATTAAAGACTTGTAGGGATGACATTCCTCTCATATGTTGAGTGAGGGAGTTTCTTGTAATATTCCTTTTTATGAGGAGAAAATCGAAGAAGTTAAATCAGATAAAGCTTCTCGAACAAGCCAACCTTGAAGAATGAGTCTTTAGGCCTTGTTTGGCGCGAGGACCAAAATAGTACTAGTTTAAAAAATAGCAATAATAATAATAAATAAATTATTTTAATTATTCTACACAAATTTTAATATAAAAAAATAATATTTTACTTCACATACTCAATAATTTTTAATAAAAATATAAACTTTATTTCACATCTTAGATCAAAATACTCGATTTGAATATTTTGGTCTAGAATGTGAAATAAAGTTGATATTTTTATTTTAAATTGTTGAGTATATAAAGTAAAATAATATTTTTTATATTTGAATTTGTGTAAAATGATTTAAAATATTTATTTATTATTATTATTGTTGTTTTTTAAATTAGTACCATTTTGGTCTTGTTTTGGTCCTCGCGCCAAACAGGGCCCCAGAGGGAATGACATCCATTGTCAATAGTTATAATGTAGCATCTTGTTGAAAAGTTCTATTTGTTTGACAATATTTATAAACCAGAAAACATGCCTTCCTATGAAGATTGGAGGAATAAAAAATCTCTGCAAGATTCTCCTTGAACCCAGTGTAAAGCATGGGGATTTGGTCATCATTTTGACAAGTCATTATGCATGTCATATAAGGCTCAAAGACTATTTTAGAGGAGTCACCTAGCCTCTCTATAAAGAAAATGTTGATGAATCAACTGTACCTGAGAGTTTGAACAAAGGGAGGTGCGTAGAAAGTAGAGTTTCTTAGAAATCCATTGCCAGTGAGGACCATTGCGGTGAAGCCAAGCTCAATCGAAAGAACTATTTTAGTTTGAAGCTTTAAGATGCTGGAGAAGATGGGTGCCGATTGCCGAATAAGACGTAGGGAGGTCTCTTCTCTTTAGTTTCTTCTTGTTTTAGTTAGATCATGGAGAAGTCGAATATTTCCTTACATCTAGCTTTGTGGCAATCGTGGTCCAATTCCCATGTTAAGTTTTGTAGTGTCTATCAAAATATTTCTATTTATTTCATGCTACTGCTTGAAAGACATTGGCAATAGAGATAAAGAAGTCCATTTTATTTCCTTTAAAATTGTATTTGGTTTTGTAATCCATAGTTGAACAATAAATTTTTTTCAAACATTTATTCTTTTATGAATAAATCTATAATTAAACATCTAGCCCAACTATTGTGATTGACAAAAGCGTAATGCTAGTAGCTCAAATCAGTACGAAAGAGATTGAAGTTAATAAGGATTTTGTATTACAACAAAAGTAACTTTTTTGTTCTATGTAGCAGTATTTCCACATGAGAATCCTAGTTGGCTTCATATTTTTTGATCATTTGTTTGAGTTATATGGCAATACTCTTGGTGAAATTGAGAGTTTAACATGGCTAAATTGTAAATAGTTGGGTTTAAGACATAATATGTAAATGGACAATAATTTTGTATATGTAGATAATTCACCCATGCATAAATTAATAAGGTAACCATTAAACAGTGTGCTTTATATTTAGCACCCAAAACATTATATTTACCCACTTAAAACCTATAAATATTAGGTTTGCTACTCTTCTATTAGCTGTCATTTTAACCCCAAACTGTATTCGAGTTATACTTAACTCGTGTCTAATTTGAGCTAATTTGATATGTGGATGGATTTTTGTCAATGTGAATCTCATCTTTCATTCAAAAGGTGGTAAAGTAAGCTGACATTGGTCAATAGTGCTGAAAAAGGGAAGCCAACAACAAGTGGAGTGATGTGGACATGGAGATTTGGATGGCAATAGTGAAGAGAGCCAACGACAGATGGGGGGTGCCGGCATGAGGGAGTGTAAATGGCGATGATAGATGACCTATTGGATGCTGTGGTCATGATTACCACAAGTGCAAAAACAGAATATTCCACAATCCCTAACACATTCTCAAATATTAAATACGGAAATAGCTCTATTCTTTAGGTCATGTAGTTGTTACTCAAACTAATATCATGAATATGTTATCTAGGTTACCTAATGTAGATCCTTTTGTTTTTATAGGTAACATCTAGAAAGGATCAGAGGCAATATTGGGTTGGAGGAGACGAGTCATATCGTTTTGTTACTGTTTCTGAATTCTCCAATGCCTTTCTTTCTTTCTGTGTTGGGTATGAATTGCAACAGAAGCTATGTACTCCATTTGATAAGAGTAAGAACCATCCTGCTACTCTTACAACAAGAAGATTTGGCATAAGCAACATGGAGTTGATAAAAGCTTGTTTTTCAAGAGAATTTTTGTTGATGAAGAGGAATTCAATTATCTACATCTTTAAGCTCCTTTTCGTAAGTGCCTATACCAAGATGCATAAGTTTCATTTTCTTCTAGAGATTTCGTAACTGGTAAGTTCCTTACATGCACCTATTGTTATATATTTCAAATTGGTCCATACTTTGTAAATTAGTTTTTAGCATGAAGTGTAAAGTGAAGGTAATGTTTTATGAAATTTGCTTTTTTTTGAAAATTAGTAAAGTACATTGGAGTAGCAATGCAGCGTCCATTTCAAAAAGTTCAAAAATTTATTTTAGTTTTTTTAGAAAAAATCTATGAATGTTTTTAGAAGTTTATGAGCTCTAAAACACTAATTATTGAAGTTATAAGAAAAAATTGAAAATACAATAATGATCTTCTTGGTGTATTTTGAAATTTACTGACTTCATCTTAAAGGGATTAAGAATAAAGATTTTATGGGATACAAAGTCTTTCACATTACACTATGAAATCTATCTTTTTTATCTATGCTTTGACGGCTTAGGCAAATTACTCAGGGCCTGTTTGTTTGGTAGGTTAAAATTAATCTGGTTTATTTTTAAACAGGCATGTCGCACACATAAAATTTAATATTAAAAATCAATTATATTTCATATTATAGACATAATTTAAAATAAAAAATTAACTTTATTTCACATCCTACATATATATCACAATAATAACTAACTAATATCACATCCCTCATATATTTCATTATAATAACTAACTTTATTTCACAGCATTCACAACTTTTAATAAAAAATATCTTCATCCATGTTTAATTTTAACCTAATTAAAATTAAACTTTTCTAACAAACAGAGGTCTAAGAGATCCCATTATAAAGTTTCTAAAAGCAACCATTACTAAGAGCATAGATTTGAGAGAGTATGCGTCTTTACATGTTTGTCACTGCAATTGTTGTGGTTTGAAGTGTATGTAATTAGGTCACAGCATACTTGAGAATTAGAATCATTAAACAATTAGTCAAATTCCGTGCCTTCGCGAATGATTTGGCCGATCAACATTGTTGAGGTCTCCTTATTCACGTCCCATGTGGATTATAATTAGGCGTGATTGTTAATCTCAACATAATTCTTTTATATATGATCGAGAATATAAGAACATTTTAGCTACACTATTACAGGTCAGACATTAGAATAATAATTGTTCATAGTTATGAAGCATGAGTATAATACGACGATACAATTATGACATGATATAGATACGGAGATACAACAAGCTTAAAAAAGTAAAACACTGAGACGTCAGGATGTGACAATTATATATGTATGTGTGTGTATGTATATACAGTATGTCGAATAATCATATTTAAGATGTAGCTCATATAGTATACCAGAAATACAGTTTATATAAATTTTAAAAGCATTCTTTGAAATCTTTTGAAATTAATTGTACTTTTGTATTTCTAAACGTTCTTGATACTATTAAAAGCAGTATTATGGGTGATGTAACTTTAAAAATTAAAACATTTTTTTAATAACTATTAAATTTTAAAAACATTTAAATTTAAAATAATTTTGTGAAATTTATTTAATTTTTTCTCAACCTATCATAGAATATTTTTGTGAGATGAAAGTTTAAATACATATTAGTAGGATTGGTTTAGTTTTAATTTAAATATGACTTAAATAAATTAGCTCGATCCAAACGAGATTCAATTGATAAATCATACTAATACTGTGATTTGAACCCAAATATATTCATCTAATCAAAGTAGATGCTGGCCCACATTTCTCTGATTCTCTTACTATGTAAATAGATAAAATAGAAAAAGCTAGTCTTATCCTTTCCACAATAAGGCTCAATTGAGGTAGAGAAGAAGCGTTATCGATGCTCAAGGTTGCGATAAAGTGTTAGTTGGGATAGAAAAAGCAGTAACGCCATTAGTATTTGTAGGACTGTGAAAAAGTGTCAGTTGAAGTAGAGGATGCAACAACTTACGGATACTAGAATTTTTCTGTTGCTAGAACTCTAGTGTGCGTGAAACTCTTTTTGATCTCAATTTTGTAAACCCCAATGTGATCTTATATAATTTTTTCTTTAATTAGAAGTATATATAATTTTTTCTTTAATTAGAAGTATCAGAAGTATTAGACAAGTATCTGATTTTTTTTTAAAATTAAAAGCTAATATGCTATGCGGCGTATTTGGCAATGTGGTCGCAGACGTAGTGACTCAGAATTGGCTAGCTTCAGGCGAAACTCATAGGGGTTGCCTTGTTTGAGCCATGTAGGCGAGGTCCAAGAAGAACGGTGAGATCAGTCAAGCAATAATTTGGGGTTGGCCAAGTAGGATAGTAAAATCAGTCGACACATGGGCGTGCGTTGTGTTCATGCTGGTTTCTTGCATGTATGACTGCGAGATGTTAGGGAAAACGGTGGTGGTTGCATGCTCGGCAGTCGAGCGTGAGGCGTGGGAAAGTTGAGGCAGGCACTAGTGTCATGTTCATTGAGAGAAATGGAGAGATGGAGAGAAATCTAAGGATGGTAGAAAGATCTTTTGTTTTTTTGTTTTTCACACAAAGTAAAATAAGTTTTTTTATTAAATAAAGTAAAATAAGTTAATTAAGCTCTTGTAAGGATTCTAACCTAAGTTTAAAGCTTAACCTTTCCTACCTAGGATTTCGACCTCTTAACCTGGACGTAAGATCTGAGAGATATCAAACATTATTTTATTCAACAATAACAATCAATCATTACAATTAGAGTCAATCTCTTTATATTGAAATCCCAATATGTGATAATTAGCAAATAAAATTAAATGCATAAAATAAACTTTCAAATATAATTTGCTAAATAAGAAAATTTTTTAATAGGATCATTAAGATGCTTTCATCTTTCCAAGTTGGTTTTAAATTTTTAATCAATATCAATCAACCAAATCAGTATCATATCATTTCAAATTAGCCCAAATTTAAGTATGTGACCAAGTTTGAGTAAATCTAGATGTAGTCAAATATTGGCTATCATAGTGTCCCCACCAACTTTTCTTGGGTTGGAGAAACTTGATCCCGTTGAATATAGGCCAAGCGACTCATGTGTCTCTAAGTGGCTCAGATCAATCAGCTGTAGCATCTGAGTTTTTTGAAAAAATGTAAATCTCCATTGAACTAAATACCACTGATAATCGAATTCAATTAAAAATTATCTGCTCAATAGGTTTATTCGATCAACACTAAGTATTGAAGCAGATTTAGATTGTAGACACTGGCGAAAGTAATGCTCAAAGGAAACAAAAGGTTGGACTAGTTTAAAATAAAAGTTTTGAAACAAAAGGTCAGATCTCACTGAGTAATATTGTTGGATTTTGACCACTATCAGATTTGAAATATTGAAAGTTTCATGACATAAGTTCAGAACTACGTGGCACTCTGCCTTTGCTCCACGCTCGAGTGCAAGCCCTCGATGTTACCTTGTGCTATATGCAACAGACCAACACTTCTTGGGGTCGTGTGGCCCTATGATTACTGGCCTCCTTTGGCATCTTGTCGCCCTCTTGTGCCTTGAGTGTCTCCAACTTTGTAAGCCTCCCAATGGCTATAGTGTTCCGCGGCCTCGCCATCATCTCTACGTCTTCGTTGTTGTCTAGCTGCCCACACCGCCCTTCTCGCATTTATTTTTGCAATTTGAATTGCAATTATAATAGGCCTATACAAAGGCTTGGACTAGCATCTTTTTTAATCCTGAAATCATATATTTGTGTGTTTGAACATTAGTGTGTTATATTCTGGTGAAGGGAATGATTGAGATTTTGGATGAGAATCTCAAAATACCTTAAAGAAATTTAAGGTATTCCTGAAATCTTTCTAATTATTCCCCACTATTTCAAACACTCCATAAATCCATGCCCCTCTCAGTAAATGCAAACCTCAAGCCTAATATTTATTTTTGAGGTTTCTCGAAGGAAAGTTGACACTATGAATTAAGAACTATTTGCTCGTGTGACTCTAACATTATTGTGTGGCTAAATTGCTGTTGGGTTATTATTTGAGTATGCCTATATTACTACGTACCCTAGCTCTAACTTGTTGAGTTAATGGCATTTTAGATTTGTGGTGAATCATTTGAACTTGTCTCTGAGATATTTAGATTGACCTTTTTTTTGTGAAGTTGAAGTTTCTTATTCATTACATAATTTTCAACAGCCAATACTCCTGATCAATTTTATGATCATCTATTAATTTTATTTATTGATCTTTAGATAAGATTTCATCTCGTATATTGTCCTGCATCAGATTGATTATCATGATTTTCATTGGAGATATTATGCTCACAAAGTTCATTACACACTATATTGGCTCAAGGAGCAGCTTGCAAATGTTCTCACAAAATCTTTAGTTTCACGTTTCATTATTACTTGTCACAAGTGGGAGTTATATGATATTTATACTCTAGCTTGAGGAAAAATATTGCGGCTAGTATTTTTATATCTGTGTTAGACTTGTTTAATTATTTAGTTCTTGTTTTTTATTGTCTCTCCTTCATTCTATATACTTAGGGAGGATTTCCCTAGTGTAGAAGACGTTCATTTTTCACTCAACACCTTACCCAAGCATATTGCACATATAGTCTCAAACAGCTCCCAAATAGTTTCTCCAGTTTTTTTTTTTTTTAAAGAACACTCTGTAAATGAAAAAATAAGAACACTGTTGAATGTTCTGTTTAAGTTTTTTTCTCTCTCCTTTTTTTTGATTCTCTTCTCTTAATATTAATTATGACCTTGTTTACTATTATGCTTTATGTTCAGATTGTGCTGACATCAATAACTGCAATGGCAATCTTTTTCCGCGGCAAGATGCACCATGGCAGCCCTGATGATGGAATAATCTACATGGGTGCTCTTTTCGTCGGTATCCTTACCCATCAATATAATGCGTACACTGAACTAGCCATGAGTATGACAAAGCTTCCTGTTTTCTACAAGCATAGAGATCTCTTGTTCTTCCCGGCATGGGTTTATGCAGTTCCTACCTGGATCCTTAAAATACCTGTATCTTTTCTGGAATGTGCACTCTATACTGCCATGACTTACTATGTTTTTGGCTTTTCTCCCAATATTCAACGGTTAGTACTTAAATTGCATAACTTTGGGAATACAACATTCAGAAATAACAGAAATTTTTAGTCATGCAGGTTCTTTAGACAGTTCTTCATATTTTCTTTGCTTAGTCAAGTTGCATGTGGGCTTTTCCGTGTTGTCGCTGCAATTGGTAGAGACATGACAGTTGCAAACTCTTTTGGTTCATTTGTGGAGCTAATTATTGTAGTTCTAGGTGGTTTTGTCATATCTCGAGGTGAAATTATCAACCCACTTTATTTCATGAGTATTACAAGAAGACTTTACATAATAAGCTCTTTATTTCTGTAGAGAACATCCAGAAATTTTGGATATGGGGTTATTGGGCATCACCATTGATGTATGCACAAAATGCACTAGCAGTTAATGAATTCCTTGGGAAAAAATGGCAATATGTAAGCATTTATACAAGTTCCTCCACCCACGGGTACAAGCTTGAGTTAATATGGGGAAATTTTAACCAATTCTTCCTGGTTAAATAGGTTACTGGTGCATCTACTAGCAACAAAACTGTGGGTCTTTTGTTTCTGGAGTCCAGGGGATTGTTTCCTCAAGCAAAATGGTTTTGGATTGGCGCTGTTGCTTTGATCGGATATATTTTGCTCTTCAATATCATCTACACCATTGCCCTTACTTTCCTGAATCGTAAGTATGCAGTTCTTCTAGTGAATGCTTCTGATTGTTCGGCTATTAAAGCTTCAAATATTACATACAGCAATTGGGAAAGGTCAAGCATTCATATCTGAGAAGATTATGAATAAGAAGTCTAATCGAACAGTAGCCCTTGACCACTCAGCTAGAGAAACAGGTTTTCTTCTTTCTCAAGGTAAGCATAACTACTTATTAATGTTGAATAAGTGATATACATGTTGAACGTGAGATATATGCATGTTCTTCACAGAGGCAGATTCGACAAAAAAGACAGGCATTGTGCTTCCATTTGAGCCTCTTTCATTGACCTTTGACAATGTGAAGTATTCAGTGGAAATGCCAGCAGTGAGCCTAAATATTGAAACTAACATTGTTTGATTCATGTTCTTAAGTCAAGGTCAAACTTAGTTTTGGTTGAATTTTGCAGGAAATGAAAGCTCAGGGTTTTAAAGAGGATAGGTTAGAGCTTCTCAAAGGTGTTAGTGGATCTTTTAGGCCAGGGATTCTCACTGCATTGATGGGAGTTAGTGGAGCTGGTAAGACCACTCTAATGGATGTGCTAGCTGGGAGGAAAACCAGTGGATACATTGAGGGAAAAATCAATATATCAGGTTATCAAAAGAAACAAGAAACATTTACTAGAATATCAGGATATTGTGAGCAAAATGACATTCATTCGCCACATGTTACTATCTACGAATCTCTTGTTTACTCAGCATGGCTACGGTTACCATTTGAAGTAGATGCAAGCATGAGAAAGGTGTAAATTTTCTTCAATCATAGGCTTCACATTTTGTTTAACTTGGTACTAATAGGTGAAATGATGCTTTAGATGTTCATTGAAGAGGTTTTGGAGCTAATTGAGCTTACACCATTGAGGAAAGCATTGGTAGGGTTACCTGGAGTCAACGGGTTGTCCACTGAACAACGTAAACGACTCACCATTGCTGTTGAGTTGGTTGCCAATCCTTCTATAATATTTATGGATGAGCCAACCACCGGACTGGATGCACGAGCGGCAGCCATAGTGATGAGAACAGTCAGAAAAACTGTTGAAACTGGCAGAACTGTGGTGTGCACAATTCATCAACCTAGCATTGACATCTTTGAAGCATTTGATGAGGTACTTAAAAAAATAATATGATTTTCATGTGAAATAAAGAGCTTGAACTTGATGGCCTTTGCTTTTGATGCAGCTTTTTCTTATGAAACGTGGAGGAGAGGAGATTTATTTCGGTCCACTAGGTCATAATTCATCTAGCCTTATCAAATACTTTGAGGTACTTTTTTTTTTGAAATGGATCTGAGATAATAATTTTGATTAACCATATTTTACTTTTTTATTGCTTGACAAATTTTGGTGATTCCAAAGAAATGACAATGCTATGTCGTATGAGATGGGACAATCTTAGCATATGGTAATTTCAAGTGCCTCTAGCATAAAATCTGCAATAATCGAAGTACAATCACAAAATTAGGAATGAGTAGTTATTAATAGTTGGTTTGGTAGGAGGTCTATGTGATGCAAAGAGGCCTATAAAATTGAAGGAAAAATGTATATGATTGATTTTTGTGTGATTATGATATGTAATAGTGTGACATCTCGTGTCCTAATTGTAGAGGTGTTCACTTTGGCTTTAGGGAATTACGTGACTTGAAGACTTCTTAGGAGGTCACCCATCTCAAGACTACCCCACTTTAAGCATCCTAGGACTACCCCATCTTAAGTACGCTTAACTGCGAAGTTCTCATCTTTAGCCTCGCTAGTTTTGCCCCAAAAAGCTCCTGTATATATTGCGATCATGCTTTTTTACTTATATAGCTCAGGAACTTCCATCTTTTTCCGATATGAAATAATTCATTTTTATGCTCCTTTTGTCTACCTAAAAGCTTGCCAAAAACTGCTCATTGTACCAGTGTTTTCTTTTCTCTTAATATATCACCCGACGATCGCTTCCTACCTTCTTTAGTCACGGGTCATCACAGGCCCAATAGCTTCTATCTGGTTCACAGTACTGTTGGAGGTTGACTCTAATACCCTCGTAATATCCTGTCTTAAATGTAGATGTGTTGCTTACTTTGGCTTTAAAGAATTGCGTGATTTAAGAACTTTCCAAGAGGTTACCCATCCCAAGACTACACCTCAAGGATGTTTAATTGCGGTGTTTCCATCCTTAACCTCACGGGTTTGCTTTAAAAGACATCTCTACATATTGGGATCACCCTTTTCGATGTAGAATGATTCATTCATGTACCCCTCTCACCACTCACTAGTCTAGGAAGTGAAAGCCTACCAAGAGTTGCTTTTTGTACTAGTGATTGCCTTTCTCTTAAGACATCATTCGATGATCACTATTTGTCCTCTTAGCCGTTGGTCATCAAGTATTTAAATGGCAAGATAACCATATGATTATTGCTATTAAGGTTTGGATTTATATCGATGAGTGATCATATTAGAGTAAATGAAACTAAAAATTTTCATATCTTGGAGAGGTTATACATGGCACTTCTAGGGGATAAATTGAGAAAGTTGCATTGAAGGTGGTTTGATTGCTTACTATCAACCTATTAAGGACCTTGTATGTTGTTGATGTGCAAAATCATCAGACAATTGAAGGGCATTGGTATTTTGTGATTGAGCTTCTTCCAACCATTTAGATTCGGTCAGATTGTGAATAAGTAAAGTGATTTGTATGTGGATAATCCCATAAACAAGGGAGAAATCATGAGACCTACTGGTTAAACCATAGAAACAAGTCAACTATGATTAGTGTATTACAGAGCTTTAGTTACATGGTTTACTCATCTCTTGACCTTGTGTTTGGGAAGTTGGATTTCATGGGTAATTATGAGCCTAAGTCCTAACTTCATCAAACTACACTCACTTCACGCACTTCTTTGCTCGTGGTGGTGCAATTTAAGGAGTTGTAATCCACTTGGCAGCTGCTTGGGAGGAGCTTATAGATAACTGGAGAAGAGCTAAGGCAATTGAGGACAAAATTGGTGGAACAAGTTGTTGGCTTTATTAGATGCAATTTTCCATGACCGAGGCCTTCCTGCCGACGGAGGTTTTGTCATCAAACTAGGTTAGGTGACCCACTAAATTGGGTACACCGAGTAAGGTTGGGCTATAGAAGGCCAATCTTCGGTCTCAACTCTTTCAGGCTAGTTTCAATCATTCTTGTAGCATGTGACACATATACAGCTCAAATCAATGTGCAGATTTTAAGGTTAACTCCTGTAAATGTGAGGGGAGTTAAGTGACAATGACAAAGAGGAGGGGGCACTGAAAATCACTAGGGATATGATCATTATACATGACCATGACTTCCTGTTATAGTTAGTGTTGCTTTAAATTCTAATAGAATAGAATGGAGGAGAAATCCACGTGGCTTATCCTAATAATTTTTGGAATAAGGCTTTGCTTTTGTGATTGTTGCTTGCTGTTCTTGATTTGATGTAATAGTTCATCTTTTTCAGGAAATTAAAGGGGTGAATAAGATTACAAATGGATATAATCCTGCAACGTGGATGTTAGAGATCACTAATACAACACAAGAAGAAACTTTGGGAGTTAACTTTACTAAAATATACAGGAATTCAGATTTATTTAGGTATGTTTACCTTGCTTTATTTATATTTATACAAGTATGTTTAGCACAAACTTGAATGTTTAAGTTTTGGAGAAACTTGAATATTTGCAGGAGGAACAGAGCTTTGATTTCTGAGTTAAGCACCCCTGCCCCAGGATCAAAGGATCTGTACTTCCCTACCAAATATTCACAGCCTTTTTTCAGTCAATGCTTAGCTTGTTTTTGGAAACAATACAAGTCATATTGGCGCAATTCATTGTATTGTGCCATTCGGATCTTCTTTACAACTATAATATCTTGTATATTGGGTACTGTATTTTGGAGACTTGGCTCAAAAATGTAAGATTCTATTTTCATTGCTATTATCATCATCTTAGAATTTTTTTTTTTGATCTCGTCATCATCTTAGAATTAAAAAATTTAATGAATAAAGCTAACACATGATGATTAGCAGAAGAACAAAACAAGACCTTTACAATTCCATAGGCTCGATGTATGCTGCTACTTTATTCATTGGGATGCAAAATGCTCAAACTATACAACCAGTAGTCGATGTTGAGCGGACGGTGTTCTATAGAGAGAAAAGTGCAGGAATGTATTCTCCTCTATCGTATGCTTTTGCACAGGTAAGCTGTTAGCAAAATTGTTTGATGAGCCTAGGAAAATTATGCTTGCTTAGATTGGTTGTCTCAAGATTTGATAGAGCCCAAAAATTAAGTCGGCCTGAAATTCACATGTTTGGGTCTTGAAATTCTCTAACATTCTTACTTTGCCGACAGGTTGCAATTGAAATTCCATACACATTACTTCAGTCAATCACATATGGGGCCATAGTATACATAATGATAGACTTTCAGTGGACAATGGCCAAATTCTGTTGGTACATTCTGTTCACGTTCTGCACGTTCTTGTACTTCACGTACTACGGAATGATGGCTGTCTCGTTGACTCCAAATTCGGAGATCACTGAAGTTGTTGCTGGTGTATTTTATGGCATATGGAATCTTTTTGCAGGTTTTATTGTTCCACGCCCGGTAAGTTTTCTAATATTCTTGGAATAGGGTGTTTTAAGGATTTAATTTTCTTGATAATTTCATCCATAAATGTCGAGCAGCTTAGTGGAAACATGTTCATTAAATTAGCATGACAAACAATTGAGCGCTTAGGTGAATAAGTGAACACATTAGAATATACCACATTGGAAATATTTATGTCAGAGAGATGTGATGTTGATTGAAACCTAATAGAAAATAAGTTGGTAAGGACATTTAAGATTGCTTACGTTCATCATCCTCTTGTACCTAAAAATAAGGTAGGGCTGCTAAAAATAATTAGAACTTGAAATTCGCTCACAACTTGCTCGATTTTAGACTTGAATTGAAATCAGCTCATCATTCCGAATCGAGTTAATTCACATATCTGACTTGAAGTTTTTTTTAGTCAAGTTTGAGTTAAGTTTGACTCCCTTGAATATTTTGAAGCTGACTAAAAAATATCACTTATGTATAACAATTGTTTGCTTCAATGGTAGTTTGTTTTATTTCCTTTAACGTGATGTTTGTTTGTAAGGTTAAATTTAACAAGGTTAAACGTAAACTTGAATAGAGATATTTTTTTACTGAAAGATGTGAATGATGTGAAATAAAATTAGTTATTATGTTGGAAAATGTGAGGGATGTGATATAAAGTTAGTTATTATACTGAGATATGTGAGGGATGTGATATATGTTAGTTATTATTTTAGTAATGTGTGTAGGATGTGAAATAAAGTTAATTTTTAATATTAAATTTTATGTGTGATGTGATATGCCAGGTTAAAATTAAACCAGGTTAATTTTTAACTTGAAAACAAAACGGGGAAATAGCTTGGGTTCGAACCCCTGGTTGCTTAAAAGGTCCTTGCACTGTATTTGAAATCCGATGTTACCACTGGGCCATATAGTTCGATTCAACTAGAACTAAGAAATCTCGAGTCGAGCAAACTTGAAAATTTCAAGTTTGTCTTCACTCAAAATGTGAGACATGAAGGTCAGGACAATAATAAGTAAACAATCTTCATGGGACTGACATCAAATTGAGATTGAGGTTCTTATTGTCGTGTCAATTATGATTCAAGGCTGAATTCAACTTCAAACTGTCAATTAGCGTTCGCATTGGTTTGCTGGGTTTCATCTTTCCTTATCTTTTTTTCTTTCTTTCATGCTAATGAATCATCGATTTGCTGCAGAGAATGCCTATTTGGTGTAGATGGTACTTTTGGGTGTGCCCAGTTTATTGGACTTTATATGGTCTGATTGCTTCTCAATACGGAGACGTAGACGAGTTAATGGAGGATTCACAGCTGCCGGTTAAGATTTTCATCGAGGATTTCTTTGGCTACAAACACGACTTCCTTGGAGTTGTTGCTGCAGTAGAAATTGCCCTCCCAATACTTTTTGCAAGTATTTTTGCTTTCGCTATACAGAAATTTAACTTCCAAAAAAGATAGATTGCACCAAACCACAATCTTTTAGGAGCTGTAACTTATTTATTTCTAAGGTTTCATTGCTTTATTTATGGATTCTATGCACACAAATTCTTTGTTGGTATCTCTCTTACTTGAATCTGATCTTATTTTCTTAATAACGCATACAATAAGCTCCTGTTTGGTTCATGTTCAAATTCGGTATAGTCGTTTTTAAAAAAAAAATAAAATAATTTATGCAATTTTTAATGCACTACTCAATTTTATTTAATATTTTTATAATTAATTAATTTTATTTTTCATCTTATGTATATCTTGAAAAAATATCTATAATTTTTTTTTTAAATTTAAAAAAAGTCATACTTAATTTGGGTGTAAAATAAATAGTATTTTAATTAAAAAGTGTTGCTTATAAATAGATTCAATTTGACCTAAAGATTAATTCAAATTGAGGCAAATTTTGCTCATTTGTATTGAACTTGAAATTAATAATTTTAATTTCACTTAAAATTGACTTTACTTTATGATTTGAGTCATAGATGATGACGACAATGACAACAATTAAGTTTTAATTTTAATAGGTGGGGTCGGTTATATGATTTTTTTTATTTTTATTGTGCTCTATTAATTATTAAATTCTTATTTAAGTCGAAGTTATTCTTTATAGTTTTTTGTCATATTTTTTTTTGTCTCTCTTTTCTTTTCTGTACATGGGCAAGATGTAATAGTTTGATTTTTGTAACTGGAGCTTCACTCGATTTACGATTTATATGTTCAAACCATCTAAGTCGATTTTCTTTAAGTTCATCTTAATACTTTTTTTAGGATAATACTTTTTTTTATTTGATTACAAATCAGATATGATTTAAGCTGGCTTGGACATGAATTTTTTACCTTTGGTTTAAAATTTTTTCAAATTTAATTAGATATGCATATATATATACATATATTGCATATAGTATTTTAATTAAATTTATGTATAATTTAATCTCTTCAATAGGTGCTCCTCAAAATATATGTATGAATAAAAATAATATTATTTTGAGTGAATAAATTTATTTATTTTGGTGAGGAGTGAATAGAGTTTTGAGTCAAATGGAAATTAAATCGGATTTATATCGAATAAATTTGAATTGAGTTTTTGAGGTTTGAACACAATTAACAGGGCTCTCCGTAACGGTCATCTTGTGCAGACTGACAATGGTGATTGATTTGGCCGTTAACGATCGTAGATCTACGGCGTGATTTCATCCTCAGGCCATAACAAAAAAAGACGAGAGAGCGTGACAGAGTCATGGAAGTAGGGAGGAAGGAGGGGGATTGAGAAGTTTTGTCGTTGACCTACCGGCGGTGGAGTAAGAAGTTTGGCGTTGACGCGGAGAAGAAATTGTGCGAACGGCGGCCGCGAAGGTGACAAGCGGCTGACCTCCGAAAACCCTAAATCGAAGCTTCTTCTCCGTCAGCGTAGATCGCAGAGTCACACACGTTTTCCTTGTCCCATCTCCTCTGCTCCTCTTTAAAGGACTCCACCGATGGCGATATGAAAGCCCTAGAGGCAAATAGCGAGAAGCAACGGCGAGGAAGGTGGAGCGATCGACCTAAAATTTCCCTTCTTCTCTCTGTCTCTTTCTAAATTTGTGTGGTGCTCATTCTGATTTCCTTCTTGAATCTCATCATCATTATCCAAGCTACCCGCCCCCGACAATGGCAGAATCAAAATCCCCTTCCGGGGGGCTTCCGGACTTCAAGCAATCCGTAAAGCTCAAGTATGTGAAGCTCGGCTACCACTATCTCATCAGCCATGGCATGTTCTTCTTCCTCACTCCCTTGCTCGGAATCTCCGCCGCACAGCTCTCCACCGTCTCCCTCCAGGACCTCCATGCTCTTTGGATCCAGCTCCAGTTCAACCTCATCTCCGTCCTCCTCTGCTCCGCCCTCATTATCTTCCTCTCGACCCTCTACTTCCTCAGCCGCCCTAGACCCGTCTACCTCGTCGACTTCTCCTGCTACAAGCCCGACGACGCCTTGAAATGCTCTCGCCAAGCTTTCATCGACAGATCTCGGTTAACAAATTCGTTCACCGAAGAAAATCTCGAGTTCCAGCGCAGGATAATCGAGAGATCCGGCCTCGGAGAATCCACTTACCTTCCTCAAGCCATCATGAGCGTTCCCCCCAATCCTTCCATGGCGGCTGCCAAGAAGGAGGCGGAGGCCGTGATGTTCGGCGCCATCGATGAGCTGTTCGCGAAGACCAATCTGAAGCCCAAGGAAGTCGGCATTCTTGTTGTTAATTGCAGTCTGTTCAACCCAACCCCTTCCCTTTCAGCCATGATCGTCAATCATTACAAGCTCAGGGGTAACATTGTGAGCTACAACCTCGGTGGAATGGGCTGCAGTGCAGGATTGATCTCCGTCGATCTTGCCAAGCAGCTCCTTCAGGTGCTTCCCAATTCCTATGCTTTGGTTGTGAGCATGGAGAACATCACACTGAACTGGTACTTCGGCAACAACCGCTCGAAGCTCGTCTCGAACTGCCTCTTCCGAATGGGTGGCGCCGCCGTCCTGCTATCAAACAAGAGATCCGATCGCCGGCGGTCAAAGTACCAGTTGATTCACACCGTTCGAACCCACAAAGGAGCTGATGACAAGTGCTTCAGTTGCGTCACCCAGGAAGAAGATCAAGAAGGGAACATCGGGGTATCCCTATCAAAGGATCTCATGGCGGTCGCCGGCGATGCGCTGAAGACGAATATAACTACTCTGGGGCCTCTCGTTCTGCCTGTTTCCGAGCAGATTCTGTTCTTTGCCACACTGGTGGGAAAGAAGATGATGAAGATGAAGATCAAGCCATACATACCTGATTTCAAGTTGGCATTTGAGCATTTCTGCATTCATGCTGGGGGGAGGGCTGTTCTTGATGAAGTGGAGAAGAACTTGAAGCTTTCTGAGTGGCACATGGAGCCTTCCAGAATGACTCTATACAGATTTGGGAACACTTCTAGCAGTTCACTGTGGTATGAATTAGCTTATAGTGAAGCTAAGGGGAGGATAAGGAAGAGGGACAGGATCTGGCAGATTGCATTTGGGTCTGGGTTCAAGTGCAACAGTGCAGTTTGGAAGGCTTTGAAGAATGTGGATCCTGCAGAGCAGAAGAGCCCCTGGATGGATGAAATCAATGAGTTTCCTGTTTTTAGTTCCAAGGGTAGCTTCAATCAACTCTTGAGACATGGTGAAAAGAAAGTAAGATTCTTGTCTTCCCCAGCAATTAAATTTTTCACATTAGAGTGATAATTGAATGCAACTTGCTTACTATATGGCATTATCAGTTCTAACTCTCTCTGCTATAAGGAATACAAATTGGGGTAAATCATATTCCTTGTTCAATTTCTAAGGGTTTTCCCAGTCAAGTGTCACATACATCTTTTTTATTTTATTTCTATGTTATGTTTTAAACTTAAGGGCTGAAATTTTTGGCTCGTAGATCAATAATTGCTCACTATTTGGATCAAACAACTTAACTTGAATCGAGCTCTAGTCAAAACCATGAGTCAAATTGATAGCTTGTAATTTTATCAAGCTAAATTCAAGCAATAGTTGGATAGAAAGAATCAAACTTGGCTTGAATTTTATTTTGTTAGATAAAAATAATAAAAGTTATTCATATACATTTGTTTATTGGTTTTATAAAAGGAATGTAAGATGCCCATAATGGTAAAAATATGAATCGGATAAGACAATGCGTATGATAATTAATATGTTGGGGTGAGCGTGGCATGGAGGCCAGGTGGGCCGAGTCACAAGTGTGGTGGAGGCTAGGTGGGCCGAGTCACATGCTCACATCTAACGCCCTGCTCGACAAGTAATGCGCGGCTGTCGAAAGAGAGCCGGGATCAATCTGTAGCGCTAGGGTGCTATGTGTAATAAGAGATTTAGTAACACCCATCATATCAGCAATTGCTTTTAGGAGAGCTGGCAAGCGATAAAAATCCTAGGCACTTGGTATCAGAGCGGGCACAAGTTCAATCCTCGATAACATGCTGGGGGGGTGGGAATGTTGGGGTGAGCGTGATGCGAAGGTCAAGTGGGTCGAGTCACGGGTGTGGCGGAGGCCAGGTGGGTCGAGTCACACGCTCACGTCTAGCGCTTTGCCCGATAAGTAATGCGTGGCTATCGAAAGAAAGTCAGAATCAACCTGTGGCGCTAGGGTACTATATGTAATAAGAGATTTAATAGCACCCATCCTATCAGCAATTACTTTTAGGAGAGTTGGCAAGCGCTAAAGATCCTAAGCACTTGAAAATATACCCTTGATTCAAACAAACCAATGAGAAAATGTCATGTATTCATGTCTTACCCAAAGACCAATAAGAGGAAGGCAAATGGAGGGCGTTTTGGTCTTTTTTGTGTTCAAGAAATGGTGAAAAAATTTCAGATTTTCTGGAAACATGTTGCAGGAATTATGGCAGCAAAAAGCACACAAGATTGGGTGAGAGAAAAAAATATAAAAACACTTAAGTGGGTTTGCTTAGCATAAGAACAAATGAAGGAATGCCAACTAAGATTATTTTACCCTTAAAATATGCTAAAAAAGACCATTTTGTCTCAGCACATAGTACAAAAATTTGAGCCAAAAGACAAAGGTTGGTGGATGTCAACTCAATTTTTTTTAGAAAGTGACAAGAGGAGGAAAAATAGAATTTTGTGGACATTTCATGAAGAAAATACGAGTAAAATCTCTTGGTAAAACTAACGCGTTTACATTTAGTACTATGAAGAATGAAAAAATCATGAACTGTGAGCTCTGCTTCATTGGACATGAGAGTGTCCATCTTCTAAGGGACGATTAGCCTGTAAGAACATACTTAGAAGAGGATTAGTATTAAACTTAAAGTAGTTGTAATTATCAAAATCAATGGGGTTCAACATGCATGACCCTTCAAAGAACATCATCGTATACGACCTTTCAAAGAACAACATCGTATACGACCCTTCAAAGAACAGCATCGTATACGACCCTTCAAAGAACATCATATATGACTTCAAAGAACAACATCGTATGCGACCCTTCAAAGAACAGCATCGTATGTGACCCTCAAAGAACAGCATCGTATGCGACCCTCAAAGAACAACATCGTATGCGACCCTTCAAAGAATAACATCGTATGCAACCGTTCAAAGAACAATATCGTATACGTGCTTTCAACCATCATGTATGATTCTTTATTGCTGCAAATCATACACGATTGTGCAAACCCTAAAACATTGTACTCGACCTTTTGAACCTCCCAAACCTTGTGTACGGCTCAAACATCATGCACAGCCCTTTCGTAATAGTTCATCATGTACGACCTTAATTTTAAAAAATGTAATTGTTATCATCAAAATCAATGAGGTTCAACAGAATATTATTTAATTTTATTTCTAAAATAATTTTCAATTTATTGAGAATTCAAGCTTGGTTCAAGGATTCATGAAATTATATGTTAGTCGGGTTGAGCCAACTAGTTTAAAAGTTCACGTCACAATTCAAGCTCGCACTGATTTATAAATCAGTAGGCTGAGGGTTAAGCCTTGCGTGACTTGACCTGAAAGCCCATCCTTCTTGCCCCTGCTAATATTGTCCAGGTGGTGATCTTTACTGTTAACATCCTGTTCTAATGTGTTCTTGGTAAAAATCTTTGGTTGGAGATTAATTCCAAATTTCAATGGCCAACCGTTTCCATGGCCACTGAATGACCTTGACTGATTTGGAGAATTTCAAATATAACCAAAATTCAAAAAAAAAAAAAACAGTTCTGACGCAAAATATCATTGAACAAATTGGATAATGCAGATAAAAATGAAACACGAGCATGTGAAAAACAATGATGAGAAAACTAAATTTTTATGTGGAAATCAGATGAATTCAAAAATCACACTGATTATGATAATTTTAAAGATCCACTATTGTATATGTGAAGATTGAAGGGATTGTTAGTTGGAGACCGAATGATGAGCTGAGATTTTCTAGAGGAATGATCTCGATGATAGTAATGCAAGCATCATCTCGAAATCAGAGAGTGAGGGCAGGCACAACAGATAAGGATCTTTAATTAGGTCGATTAACAATCAGAGAATATTACTCAACACCAGTACGCATTCCAGCAGCATACATATAGGAGTCTTGAGTTGATTTGCGCCAAATTCAACTTTAACTCGAAAAACTCAAACTTGAAATGTGCTCAACTCAGTCAAACTCAACTTGTTACCAGCCATAACCTTATCCCATGCAACAATTTGTGCTGGAGTTCAACAAAGAGCCAAAAGTAACAATAACGAAGAACAACAAAGTTTCTTTAGCTATAGTATTGCTTTACCATGTAACATTAGATAGAGATGGAAAAACAAACAATGGGCATTTTTCATGTCCAAAAAGCGAATTCTGCGAAACAATGTGACCGAAGTTTATTTGGACAATGAACAACATCCATTTTTCTTAGACAATGCCCATTCAATGATAAAAAGAAGATCACGGTCAATGAAATCTCAATCTGACACTGCAAACTTACATGTCTGCAGATGTTTCCGTCTTCTCTTCAGCCTTCCCATCCTTCGATATGTGGAATCCCTCGACCTTGCGAGTAGCCTCATTTACAGCGACCTTAATCTTTCCATTAGCTCCGTTAACACCTGAAGACTCATTCTCTTCTACCATTACGGGACCAGTCTGCCATATTCTAATGGTGCCATCCTCAGAACCAGATGCATAAGATTCACCACCAGGCGAAAAGCGAACACAGTGGACAGGGCCATGATGACCTTTGTTGCATCCTGCATGAAACAACAGCAACATGAATCAAGGTTTTCAAATGAAACTGAAACCTACCCGTGGAGTTTCATTTTTCAAGATTAGAAAGTTTACTACCAAGTTTCTGACATTATTTTTATCAAATGTTTTTATTAGACTGTACTAATTATGTAATTTTTCATGTAATAGAATTAATTAAAAAATGTACCAAAATAACAAATCAATTAACAATGAACATGTATTAAAAAAGTCATGAGGACCCATCGCACCTCTGGTGGCCGGACAATACAACTTAATATATAGAAGCAAGAAAACAAATTTTCAGGCACCCACGTGAAGCACCATTTTCTGGCTGAAACAATCCACCACCCAAGTTTTTAACCTTTCGGACAAGTACTGATTGATACATGCATTTATGACAGGTTTCAACATAATTTTAAAATCACGATATGAAGAGAAATCTAAATTGAACATAGCAAGAGTTCAAATTAGTATAACATATGCTGGTAACAGAAATACCCACCAATTTCTTCACCAGTGTGGAAATCAAAGATTCGAACCCACATGTCCTCTCCACCAGCAATGAATTTGTCGCCATACTTGGGTTCAAGGGAAGCTGATTCAACAGTACATGGCATGGTGTAAGTCTTCACAAGACCAAAACTGAGAAGCAACAAATGAAAGAATAGGTCAATGACAGAAGTAGTGAGGAAAGGTAACAGAAAGAGTACATACAATGTCATAGCAAACTTATATTCTCATAGCATCCAAATCACACTGCACTCACTCAGATGTATTATGTTTTTTTTTATTTTTAACTATGGCCTGCCTAGGCCCTTAAAGTAAACTAAAATAAGTGCAGAAATACATCAAGTCACATCTCTACTATGGATGTTGCAAAAATCAATGGGGAGAGAGATTTCATTCTCCCAAACAAAATCACTAAATGTAGTTAGATGTGCTAAATAGTGAATTGTTGTGTTATTTACATTTCTAGAAATATGAAAGATTTTACAACTATTGTAAGGTAAAAAAATGTAACTATCAGCTCCGATAACAGGTCCCTATTGTGGTCATGATTGTAGCTAGCCCTAGGTTGTGATCTCCAATAGATACATAAGCGAGCTGCTATGTGGGAGAAATCGGGCAATCCATTCCAATGAACTGGACCATTTGGTTTCTTTTGTCTTCCGATCTGGAGGGACCAAATGGTCCGTTGTTTGCAGAGTTGCCTAGTGTGTTGTGTAGTTAGCTTCCTTATTGGGGGTTCAAGCTGAGTTGTGTCACATGGAGCACTTCCATTACATCAAACCTTCAAGCCACGTTCCTCACACTTTCGACCCTTTGTCTGCTGAAGCCTTAACTCATTTTTAAACAATGGGGACTGCACCAGTCAATAATCTCTTATTACTGACTTAAATGCACAAATCCTAATGATTCCTGATGATGTACTCAGCTCCAGTAGCTCCATTACCTTGTACTTATCCAGCAAAACTAATTTTGATCCATTTGAAAGACATAGGAACCCATATTTCTTCGGTAGAGATACATTGCCCCATTCGAGTGAGCTATGGTTGATTTAAACTTGATTCGAAATGAAACTCAAGATAGAGTATTTTCAAGTCCTTGAGATGTTCAATGGTTAGCTTGGCATGCATGCAAGAAACAATAAAACCAATTAGCAAACTTACTGATTTGCATCCCAGAATTTGACAGTCGAACCATCAGCAGTTGTTATGTAACGACCATCTTGACTGACGTCAGCACTAGTGACAGAAGACTTTGTTTCAAGGGTTTGAATGATTTTTCCACTCCGTACATCCCATAGCCTGTAAAATATTATTTTCACATCTTAAGGTATGCATAAAAAATTTCACAAAAATATTTTGCTCAAAACTGTGTATGAGTATTACTGATAATTATGTGGTATCCGTAGCTTATTAAGCCAATCCATTGGCTCATTACCACAAATCATAATTGATAATCATGTTCATAGATATTGGTCATTAGTAGAACCGATGCACTCCACCTATTCATTTCCATGCAATCCTGTTTGGTATCACATTTGCTCCCTAACTTCTTTAACTATTGCCTGACTTTTAAAATGAAAAGAAATTCACAAAAAGAACTTATAGACTTAGTTTAGTTGGAGGGCAAAAAAAGAGGACTTGAAAAATTTCATGACATTTTTTGAAAAATGTGTATGATATGAAATAAAATTAGTTATATTAAAAATTATATTGGACATGAAATAAAATTAGTTGATTTATTGAGAATTGTATTACATGTGAAATAAAGTCATTGTTTAATGATAGAGTTTGTGTAGGATGTGATATAAAATAATTTTTTAAATAAACTAAAAATTTTAGCCATGGCTAAAACAAGCTTTTATCAAGCGAGACCATAAACCCTAAAGTTCTTAAACTTCTACCGAACAAGTCCACTATAGGGCCAATCATATCAGTCATATGCAGATGCAAGAAAAGGCAGTTCAAAAATGTACCATAACATTAGCAAAAACTAACTTGGAGAGTCACAATATGAACTGCATTTTCTTTCACAAAATAAGCAACAAAAAAACATTAGCATGCCTGATTTTGAGTGTAAAAGTCAAGTTCAACAGAAGAAAATTTTCAGTATCAACTACAATTAAATGCTCGGATAAAATCATTTTCTATCACATCTAGACATTATATATGTACGATGTAGCATGATAGCATCATCCCAACAGAAACCAACTAAACATCATCATTTACATGTTCTGAAGTAGCAAGCATTTCCATGTTGGACAAATGTAAAATCATATCAATGACATATGAAATAGATCACTCATACATTTCAAGAAAAAAAGGTTTGTCGTAGAACAGTTTTCTTTATAGCAAATAGAGCTCCAGGCAAGTATATGCCATCTTTCAGCTGAGTCAACTCACAGGGAGAAAAGCTTCTAGATTTGTATATCAACAAGGGGTGAACAGCACAATGAGGTCAAAAGATACATCTCACAAAATTTACCATTGTCTAATGATATTTTACAACAGTAGCACTCTTGTGGTGATAATATTTTCTTGGTCATATACGACTATATGAGTAAAGCTGATCATTTGAGTGTTCAATATAAAATAAGAAATTACTTCAGTTAATTTGGAAATATACTAGATGTATTTACACAACAATTCATGTAGTGTTTTTGATAGAAGAGTACATATAGAAAGTATTGAAAAGGACACCTATGAAACAGTAAGAGGAAACGTTATTTATAAACAGAAATATCTATGCATTTCCATTGTCAATGTATACAACAAATCTCAACAACTTGAAATCTGATGGCATATCTATGCATTTGGTTCAAGGTACATAATCTGATGGCATAGCCAACTTGAAATCAGGTAATTCCTATTTTAGTCAATCCAAACTTGACTTGGAATCAAAAGTTTCACTTAGAGGTAATTCAGTCACTAACAACACAGTCTCCAATAAATGCTACAGAATAAATTACATATAATTTCCACAAAGGTCGGCTCTTAAGTTCTTTTATTATTTTATGATTATGGATAAATTACTTTATAATAACATTTAAATAAATTTATATAAGCTCTACGTTGTTTTATTCTTTTCCATCTATCTACAATGAATTATTACATTAGTTTTAGGAAGGTTATCTAAAGTATTTCTATCCTCACATTTTTATCTGATAAGCTCTACACATTATTTTAGGATAGACTGGTGAAATTCCTACAACGCACATGAGAATGAGAGAGATTTGAAGGTAAGGTGATGTTTAACTTATCTAGGAATGCATTCATGTATATCGTCATAATATGCATGTCAAGAACTAATCTTGCAGTTAAACTCCTGATTTCCAGGACAATGAATGACAAATAGTTGTAGCCAAGCCCGCTTTGTAGGCAGAAACAAAATGCACTCAAAATGTTCTAGGCAGAAACCTGATGCATAATGCAGAATGTGTAATGGTGAAAGGGGAAAATACTTAAAAGAAATGAAAGAAAACTAGTAGAGAACATAACAAGGACTGAAATGAGAGAAAACTAGTAGAGAACACAATAAGGACTATTTCAAGAGTTATTATTGACCAACAAACTTGAGAAAGAAACATTAACAAAATTAAAAGGACAATAAAAAGAGCAAGGATACTAACCATCCTTTATCCTTGAAACTCACATACTAATAACAAAAATAAATCTAAAATCCACATTTAAATATTTAAAATCTAACAAACAATTACTCCCTTTAATAATAAAAAGGGATTTAAGGTTTAGGGTTTGGTTCAAAGACAATTTTCGCCTCCACAACATAGCTCTGATTAAAGACCACAAGCATGCCTATTATACAATAGTGTAAAATATTGGCTAATAACAGCTTTATAATATACCTTCACAAATATTATGACAACATTTGTAGAACTAAGAACAATTGTAAACTTCAATCATGCATATATTGCTACAGATAGTTCACAACCAAATCTTCTATTTTCAATAATTTTGCAAAAAAGAATAAAAAGAACAGTTTCAATCTAAAAGCATATTATAATGAATATATACTGCACTTCTGAATTTAATTAAAAATATTTGTTTTCAAGCCAAGCATACAGAATAGGTTAATCATATCCAAGTGGTATTTTTAATTTCCTTATAGAACTAGTGCAAATAAAATATGGAGTTACAGAGTAGGTTAATCATATCCAAGTGGTATTTTTAATTTCCTTATAGAACTAGTGCAAATAAAATATGGAGTCACTTCACGATAGTCAATTCACAAACCTTAGATCCTTTTCAAAATAGATTGAAAATTTTAAACCTATTAGTAATTTCCAAGCTACAATTAGTAAAAGGATTTTTTACCTCGATACAATCTCACAGAAATAGTTATAAAATCATATAATGCACATGCCCAAACTTGTAACTCAAATGCTTCAGATCATTTTGAAATATATTAGCGAAAAATGAATAAATTAGGCACACACAAGCATCAATCTCCATCTTAGAGAGAAACCATTACAAAAAATCATTTTTGACCAAAAATTTATGAAAAGTACCGAACAAAACATTTTGAAATGCTAATACCAGTTGTCCAGAACAAGAATATATAACATTCACTCTACAATCTTCAGACTAAAAATCAAGGAACCTTCATGCGTATTGAGATATTTATTTGGCAATTATTTAGCAGAAAATGGATCGAATAAATCATATGAAGCATTAATGCATATATAAAAAACAATGAGGTCAATAAGATGGCTTCTGAAGCACATGAAACTACAATTCCAAAAGGTTGATCTTAGCACAAGGTAAGCATTAGATAAGATACCTAGCACCGCCTAAATCAGTACATGAGCTCAAGATTGTCTGGTCACTGTGTAGCCAGGTGGCAGTTCTGATTGAACCAGGAGATTTATCAATTTCCCTTGGTGGAGCATCTGGCTTATTCAAATCAAATATACGTAAAATCTTCTCAAGTCCACCTGTCAGAAGCATGTGTGTATCCTGCAGCAAAACCAGTAACTGTGATGCCGGCTGACATGAGAAGATATAAAAATTTAAATTTTAACAATATTAATTAATAAATAACTGTAGAACACAAATATTTTATAGAATATGTTTATATAATAAACAAAGAATTTAAATCCTACAAGCTAAATCGCTTTAAAATTAACGTTAAAATGTATCAATAAAACAAATTATCAATCAGATTGAACTTATAATTTTAATTCAACAAATAGGATCCACATTAAAAACTGCAGCATATTTATTTATTAAATAAGGTTCCTAGTAGGGCAGTTTAGAAAACTCTTGAACTGTGGACTGGAAGGAAACCTAGTATTAGACATCTCCATATTTGGGGATGTCCAATAGAGGTAAGAGTATATAATCCACATGAAAAGAAATTGGACCCTAGGACGATCAGTGGCTTCTTCATTAGTTATCCAGAAAAGTCAAAAGTGTTTATATTTTAATATCCAAGCCATAATCCTAGAATAGTTGAGACTGGTAATGCTAAATTTTTAGAGAATGGTGAGTTTAGTGGGAGTGCTGAAAAATAAATTATAAAGATAAAGGAAATAAGGGTAGTCTGGTAGATATACCCTTAAATATTCCTTATGCATCTATAGAGAGTAGAAGTGCTATTTCAGTTATTGATTAAGATAACAATACTGAATAGAAATTAAGTGAATCAGCACCCATAAATGAAATTAACTCACAAATACCTAATGATAATGAACCACAACCTATAATATTGAGTCTTAAGTTAGGTTTCTCAAAAGACAAATATCAACAGTAATTTATTCACTAAAATGAATTTATGATCACTCAATCTAAAGATAGATGGAGTAGTCAAGTACTGAATTTCCATTAATATCGAATAATCAAAAAAATATAAAATTCAAAAAGAAAATATACTTCTACCCGAAATTCAAGTACTTAATTTAACCTATGAATATGCTTTACAAGGCATGTGAGGCAAACAAGAAAAAAATAAAAGATGCAGCGGATGACTAGGCAAGCTTTCGACACAATGTTGATACAACGACGCACGTCCTGAAGGCCATAGTAATAGATGCGGGTGTGACTCCGCAAGGGGAATGTGGACATAATCTGAGGAAGTAGCTGCATTCTTGAGAAGGGAGCAGTGTTGATCGATCAGAACGGAGTTGAAAGTAGGGAAGATCTTTGGCTCAAAGAGAATGACAACAGTAACAAAACCGAGAGCAAACGGAAAAAAGGGATAAATAGGATTTGAAGGATTCTCGCATAAGGATATTCCTTAAATGTAATCAGAACTTTACTCAACCTAAGTTTCATTCATCCTTATCTAGAAATCTTCATTACAATTATATATCTTATACTTCAGATAGTAACATAACCAGATAGTTGCTCCATATAAACAACTTCAAAAAAATCTCAACAAAGAAAAGCAAGACTATTATCCACTATAGCACAATTTTTGAATAACAACCACAAAAGTAAGAGGTGAATAGAAGTTAACTTAGTGTTGACGTAGGATGTGGGGGTCCCAGGAAACACCAAAGAGAAAGAGAGTTCCGGAAGACGGCGGAGCGCAAAGAGGTGAGCCTGTCAATGAAGGCTCAAGGAGAAAATCAGTTTAGAGCATCCAGAGAAAAACACAAGGGTTTAAGGTGGTTCAGGGAGATAATCCCCTATATCCACCGATCGATCAGCCAAGAGGTTTCATTGATGAAGAAAAGTAGCCTTGAAGGCTTGTACAACGTTTAGAAAGAAGAAAGAAGGAAAAAAGAGAGCTCCTCAGTTGGGGCTCTATTATAGTAAGAGCGGGGGCCTCTCCCGTTGGGAACTGTTTCAGCGGTATTTGTAGCTGTTGGAGTGCGTGGCTTCACCTAGTTTTCCGGAGAAAAGGTGATGGACAGGCTCTGGGTCCGCGCCGTTTGTCTGTCACCGGAGAGGCCTGCAGCTGTGCAAGGAGGATGATATCTTTTAATACTGGTACTTTTTCTGGGGATCTGTGATGGCTGGAGCAGAGGGATCCTTGATTTGCGGGTCTAAGAAAAGGTGCTTTGTACGGGGAGCGACGCGGTTAGGTGGAGCTGATTGTGACGGGCGTTGTTCCGTAACCTCGTGCCCGATGTTATCAAGGGTCTCCTGGGATATCGGGGAACGAGGTTAGGTTGAACCCTCGTGGCCGAGGTTTGACCTGGTCAAAAGTCCTGCAAAGTCAGAGATGAGTCAGCAAATCAATCAATCAAATGGAGACCAGCCAGGCGCCACGTGTACGGTCAGGATGCAGCACGGGGACCACGTGTTAACACTTAGCAAAGGTAAAAAAGTTTCCATGTAACTCATATACTATAAACATGTGTAAAACCTTTTGGAAACCAGACTGACACAATAGTGTTTCACATAACCATTAGGATTATACTTCACCTTAATAACCCAAGGCTATGGATAGGTCTGGGGAGGAAAATTTGTGGGAGATTGATCTATGAGATCATCTGATGAAGGTGTTGGTCTTCTTGCAATTGCAGGCCAATGAGTATACACTTGTACAACCTGAGTACTAGGAATAGGAGCCACAGAGGATAGAGGAAAATGACTTAGAATCGAAAAAAGTTATCCATTGAAATGAATAACTTACAAGTGGCAAGATCATAACACTTACAACCCATCTGAGAACAAGAATAACCCAAGAAGACATACTAGGCAGAATGGATAAAAACTTACTAATGTTAGGGCAAAAATAGTGCAGAACATAAATAAAACCAAAAATCTTGTGAATAATAAAAAATAAGGATTTATCCGGATACAAATTTGATAGGGCGAATGAATATCAATAGTAGGAGATATCATTCTTATGATAAGTAAGCAATCAAAACAGCATCAATCCAAGTTGTGTGAAGTAAATTCATTTGAAACATCACAGTGAAGGCAACATCAAGCAAATGACGATGCTTGCATTCAACCACTCCATTTTGTTGTGAAGGATAAACACATGATATTTGATGAATGCAATCATTCACAAAACAAAATATATGATAGTTTGATTGCGTGTACTCAAGTGCATCGAAAGTACAAAAATTGAACCGTTATTCCTTGATAAAATTTTTATGAAAGAACATTTCATATTTGACAATTTATCAACTACAATCATGTAACAAAAACAAGGTCATCAACAAAGATTACAAATAAATATATTCAAAACCCAAATGAGCTGCAATAGAACCAGATTCCCAAATGTACAAATGAATCAAATCAGATAGAGCCTGATTACACTTAGCAAACACTGATAGGTGATGATTTCCAAGTTCACAAGCCTCACACTCAAATCTAGTAATTGAAAGAGTTACAAAAATAACAAATTTAAGATGACTAACAGGAGAATGACCAAGACAACAATGTCATTAATATGAAGACATGAACTGCAGAGACGCAAGAGCAAAAATACTATGTTCAGACAAGCAGTAAACTCCATCAAACTCAAAACTACTATTAATCATCTTTTGTGTCCTGAGATCCTGAAACGCACACAAGAAGTAGTAGTGGGGACAAGTCAAGTAGAAGACAGATTTGTAATCAGACATATGAGTAGTTGTACCTAAATCTAAAATCCAACTTGTACCAAAATGAGAAACTGCTACACATCTTGATGTGAAAACAACATGCATAGAAGAAATGTTGGCTTGTAAGAGTCAATCATAGTCTTTGAAGGAGATGGTAATAGTTCCAAAGCCTGAGCCAGATAAATCAAGGGAAGAAATGAACACAAAAGGAGTGCAAGAAGCAAGCTTAGCACATGAGAGATGATTGAAGTTTTCCCAACAAAGATCTGTAGAATGATGAGTGTGCTTATATTGTGGCCATGGTAGAAATGAATTCCTACCATGTCCAAGTCCACCAGTCCAAACTCAATGACCATGGCCACCTCGACTACAAAGGGAAAACAAGAGCAGAGTGATTCGTGAATAAAAATGAAGCACTAGGAAGATCTGTAACTCATAGTATAGAAGAAAGAGCAATAGCAATCTCAAAAATAGAAGTGTTAACTATCAAGTGAAACCGAATTGACTAAAAGGGGGATAAAGACTAGAGATAAACTTTGCGACTAATAATTCATCATTTTACTGTCATATGAAAAAATTTGTAGTAAATGGCCTACGTCATAGAAATTCATCCCATTTCCCTTCAAAAGTGGGATAGCACTCCTGAATGGGAACATCACCTTCCTAGAAGTATGTGATGAAGAAATCCTACATAAAACTTCGCAATTTAAAATCCAAAGTTTGTCATCTATAAAAAATGGAAATATCAATGCAATTTGGAAAAGGAAGATCCAACTGAGCAATCCTGGCATGTGTGCCAACAGAGAACTTGCATGCCCTTGACCAAAGTAAATAGTTAGAACCATTAAATTTAGGAGTGCTTCTAATGATAAAAGAGGATTTGGATTCAAGAAGAGTTGGCCAACATGCCATTGTCAACACCGAGAGAGAAGATAATGTTAGGACTTGTTGGATAGATTTAGATTATATGAGGTGGAGACACAATGGAAAGGTGAGGGGAAAGTGGGGTGTGGCTTCATGAGAGGATTTTGTAGCTTGAGACAGAGATTGCATGATGGGGTCACATAAAAGAGGAGGGTGCTTAAAGTTAGCTACACAGGAGACTTGATTGCACTATGATAATGTGTTGAATAAGCGCAATGGGCTAGGCTAACAACGGGCTGAACGAGCATTGCAAGACAATTGTGTAATATGGGAGAAGATGGAGTGGTCACATGAGATTGACAACGAGCAAGGTGGGGTAGCATGTTGAATGGGTACAATAATGCAAGATCACTGCGTTGGCGTGGGCAGATGAAAAGGGAGCATCTACATGGGACAGATGCGGATTGGGTAGACGAAGCAAGAAGAAACAGAGGAGTGACATATGGCCACAGCAAGCATTAGCAATGGTGATGGTAGAGGAGACAGGCGAGTGGCATATGGCCCAGTAACAGCATCCTTTCAATATTCATTTCTTATGCATCTTCCAAGAATATTCAAAATGCACAGTAGACATGTCACAACCTCCCAGCTAGGTTAACGCAAAGGAGACTTCCAATCATAAGATACATTTCACAACAATCTTGAATGGATGTTCAAAATAAAAAGATCTAACAGAAGCCAATATATAAAATTTTTCAATTATCCAACTCAGAGGAATAAATATTCAGCATGCGTCCACCTTATATTATGTGAGCTTCTGTTGTCTCTCATGGGCCTTTAATTCCAAACTATGTGGCAAAGGAATATGATATAGCTTCCCTTTTTAGTCTGTCAATGATCTCTCAGTCAAGTGGATTCCAGAAATTTCAATCCATCAGACAGAAGGAGTGAAAAACCTCAGTCCAGACAACAAGAAAAAAGGTACCTTGGCATTCCACTTTGCACCATCTCTTCAAAAAGATTATTTCAACAATCCAAGGCCTACAAAATTTCTAATAGTTAACATATCTTATTTCATTCACTTTGTTCTTTGTGGATGCCAGGTTATTGTATCTGATTCTTGCATATTGATGTGCTGCCGTTCTTCCACTATACTGATCTTTATAGATGTAAATTTAAACAGTGTTATTTTACGTCATGCTTACTACGTATGAGCCGTATGTCCAATTATAGTTGTTTATTCTAGAATGATCAATTGATCAGGCAGTTAACGGACCAGTAGGAACTACTACAAAAGATGGAAATGATATAGACATGTGCTTCACTCTTGAGAAGCATTAGCTTAGCATATGCATTCCCAGTCATCCTGCACAGTGTATACTAGGAACCCGAACAACTCTAAACAAAATATTTTCTTTCAATTTAGGAAAATTAACTGAAAATAAAAAATAAGGAAAACAAAAAGTGCATATGAATGCATTGAAGTTAAGAAACAACGCTGCACAAATACAAAGTAGAAATTTGAAGTTTCACCAAGAATAATCTTGAAGAGGATGAGACAGAATAAAAGCAACATAAGCAGTCAACTTCAAAAACATCAGCAGAGAATTGAGGCAGAATTGCCTACAGTAAAACTAGTAAAAATCAACTCTGTAACAAATAAAAGCAAGTAAACAACATTTTACCTCAGAGAAAGCACATGCACGAACAATATGTTTGTGTTCAAATGAATGCAACTGGTCACCAGTTAAAGCATCCCAAACTTTCCTGCAAATAATTGAAGAGAAAATAAGATGTCATCAGATATTTTTTAACCCAAATATGAAAATTTTAATGATACCTAAAGAAGAAATTCCAGCTTTGAGAAGAAATTAGGAAGGATACAAACTTTCTGATAGACTACAAAGTGTACAAAGATTTTAAAAAAAATCAGATCTTATAATCTACATCTTTAAAATCAATTCAAGTAAAATGCACAAAAGAAACAAATTCCATCCAAAATGCTCTTTCAGCATCGTATACTAAAACTGATATTTTTATTAGCAAGAAAAGATAAGTCATATACGCCGAAAAATCAGCAGAAGCTGAAGCAGCACGTAAAGCATTACTGTCCAAGCAACAACTCCAAACTGCACCCTTATGCCCTTCAAATGTTCCAATCCAGTCTCCTGTCTCCCCATTTCTCAGCATGGGACTCGAATCTATAAGAAGAAGAAGAGAAACATAATTTAGAGAAAAGGAATCAGGAAATACAAGTACTACAATCAGGAGTAAAAAGGAGAAAATTTCTTTTACTTACACGTTCTATAAACTAAACACACATGATAACAGCATAAATTGCAATCTATTTATAGAAAATTTGCATAGCCATCCATCGAAACTCTTGAAAATGAAAGCCAAACAATCACTAAATTCTACCATGGACAATATGTACAGAATAAATAAGGGAAGAACAATTTGGAATACCAAATTTTCCACATGAGAACAAATGAAACCATCTACTCTCGATAACCACTCAGGATAGAAGTAATTAACAATCAGGATGGAAGAAATCAGTAGACAATGCCAATATCAAATTTAGCAGGATAATGAACATCAGTTTTTATAAATTTTTTGCCCAATATAATTGAGCATTCTAGCACAAAACAAGGCTAATACAACAACAACAACAACCAAGTCTTTATCCATTAGGTGAAGTCAGCTATGTAAATTTTTTATTTTCATTACACTTTATCAATTAACAAATCTTCATTTAGCTTTAAATGCGTTTAAGATCATTCCTTATAGCTCATTACTATGTCTTTTTTGATCTCTCTTTTTATATAGGTATGATCCAATAACTTAACTTTTATTACTGGAACTTCAATCGACCTATGATACATATGTCAAAATCATCTAGGCCGATTATCTCTGAATTTATCCTCAATTGATGTTATTTCGATTTTCTCATAAATATATTCATTTCTCATTCTATTTTTTTGTACATACTTGTTCACTTTAGCATACTTATTTTTACAATAATTTATTTATTTATATATTTTCTCTTTATAAGCCAACATTCGACACCATGTACCATCATTGTCTTACTATTATATTATAAAATTTATCTTTAAATCTGAATGAAAAATTTTCATTGTTAATCCTTCTAATGACAGAACTATCTATTTCACCATCAAATTTGTATAATTGATCCTAGGTTTCTAAAATATTCTCTTCTTGATAACAAAACAAGGTTAATACAATGATATAAAATAAAAACTATCACCATGCCAAAGCAAGATGTCGACGCCAATGCTTTAGGAACAGGTGAAAATTATCAATTATATAAGTTAGAGAAATGGTCCATAAAACTTGAATACCATAACAG
This sequence comes from Apostasia shenzhenica, assembly GCA_002786265.1. Classification (NCBI taxonomy): domain Eukaryota; kingdom Viridiplantae; phylum Streptophyta; class Magnoliopsida; order Asparagales; family Orchidaceae; genus Apostasia; species Apostasia shenzhenica. Next base: position 940,528 of record KZ451988.1, read on the forward strand.
TTCTCTCAATAAAAGCAAAGCAAGGACAACATATAACACCATTTTGTCCATCTTCTCCTAATATAAGCCCCTTATAAAATTTCATAGGCATCTACAATGTTAAATGAATTAATCCCATTACAATTCTCTCAAAACAAACAACACCATTTTGTCCTTTTTATCCTAATACAAAGTGACATCATCAAAATTTTAAAACCTTTTATCCAACTTCACCAGTATCTTCAACGTTACATAAATAAGCCATGGACAGCTTATGTGGCATATCGTCAATATGTTGAAAAGTGAAGCTATCTTCGAAAACTAAAAAATAACTGCAGACCACAAAGAATCTGGATATACTTCAGAGAAAGAAATCAATAAGTATCACGGGAAGTACCAAAACAAATAACCGAAATAAAGGATCCCCTTAAACGGTGAAACTGAAAGAAACCAAATTCAATCAACAACCCATTCCAACATAAAGAAAGGATATAAGAAGAATCAGAATCCTCACCCTTGCTAGCACTGATAAGAAAGAAGCCATCCGGAGTTATAGGGCTGTAGAACAAGTCCACAACGGGTCGCGAGTGACCATGGCACACGAGAGGAACCGCAACCTTCCTCTTGTCCATTTCTCCGCTGACCTCAACAATGACACGGACAAAATCCCTAACCCTAAATTCTCTCTCTACCCAACAAAAAGAAAGCTAAAAGGAGTCAAATCTCACTAAAGCTACACAAATCAAACAAGCCCTAAAGATACGATGCCGGTTCAAAGGGTGCGAGAACTTGCAGAAAAAGATCGTCTTTTACAGGATTCAACCACGATTTCGCCACCAAAACACCTCAGCGATCTAATTGAAGAAAATTCAAACTAATAATCAGTGATCTAGTCAAACGAAAGGTGAAAAAAAGAAAAAGGGGAAGAGAGGTAGAGAGGATCAATGGAGACCGGAGGCCAACCAGGCAGGTGGACAAATTTCACTCAATCGGGTATTTATAGAGGGAAGATGATCGTAAGGTGCGAGTCTCGCACGTAAACGTGACAGTTGGCATCACCAGATAGGTTGGGCCGTTGGCATCCATCGCTGCGTAACACAATTATATTTCATCGAAATAAAAAAATAGTTATACTCTTCCAGAAAAAATATATTGCAATCTAACAACACAGAAGAAGTCAACAAAAAATTAAAAAAACAAAAAAAATCAATTGCAGGAAGTATACAAAAACTAATTATATGAAAATACTTCAAATTAATAAAATCTTGTGAAAACTAAATATTTGTTATGTGATTAAAACTAAATATAGCAATAAGTAAAATCTTCATTGGTACAAAAATTAGCCGGCAAAAATATCTCTAAGGCTGTTGTTGATGGAAAGAAGTGGGAAATCCCGAGAATTGGCGGTACGCAGCATGTTTAGCCCAGAGTTCTGATTAGAGATATAATAATCATCCATAATAACACAAAGGAATTTAAGGTGGTTCAGGAAGAAATTCTCTTACGTCCACCAAGGCGTCAGTGAGGGAAATTTCATTAAAAACAGAGGTTTTATTAGAAGACTAGTACAAGAGGGAATACAAATATCGTGGACGAGATTTCTCAGGGAGATCTATTGTATCTTTAGCATTCCTGCTGTTACATATATGTGCCTGGTCTCCTCTTAGTCCTCCTGTTCTGTCTTTGTTAGGAGGTATTTATAGGCAGTTTGTAGTGGAGTTCAGCGGATTTTTCGGAAGGGGGCACTGAACAATTTTGTTGAGCCCATACTGGCGGCCCCACCACTGTCGGCCACCGGAGAAACCAGAAATAGTGGGTGGAGTACGTGGCTTCTTGAACTTCGCGACTAGTGGAAACCTTTTATTGGGAAGAACCTATGCTAACGTGGTGCTCTGATAACGACAACCGAAGCCGATAAAGTATCGTGTCCATTGTTGTGGGAGATGATGTGGCATACTATCGCATCCGATGTTATGGGATACTTTAGTTTCGTGCCCGATAATGTGGAGAATGTTGTTGCCATAATCATTATGGCTAATGTTACGGAGGATGCCGATAGCTGAAGCATCAGTTGTGGAAGGATGATGCAGATCACCGAAACGTCGTCACCAATGTTGAGGAAGGCCTAAGCAACAAGATCGAGGCTCGAGGTCTGAAAAAGAGAAACTTGATTAATTATTTGATGATGATAGAGACTTGAGAGGCCTCTAGGTGCCCCGTGTATGGCTGAGATGCTACTATGAATTCAGGTGTAAACAAATAGTTAAATCTAGAGGAAAACATATAAGAACACAAAAAGAAAGAGGCCCGACAAAGATTTTGGAGTTGAACAACTTTTTATAGCTTCTTCTAAAGCAAAATTTTCTTCTCTTTTTTGCACAATTGAGGAAGATGGAGGAGGGCCAAGATTAAGGTTTCAAAATGTCAAAAGGTTGATATGGGGTTAGAGACGAGGACCAACTTTGATAAGATAGTGAAAAAATCAGAACCACTAGTTTAAAAAATAACAATAACAATAATAAATAAATTTAATCATTCTAAATAAATAAATTTAATCATTCTACATAAATTTTAATATAAAAAATATTATTTTATTTCACATATTCAATATTTTTCAATAAAAATATCAACTTTATTTCATATCTTAAACCAAAATATTAAATTCTAATATTTTGGTTTATGATAAGAAATAAAATTGATATTTTTATTAAAAATTATTAAGTATATAAATAAAATAATATTTTTTATATTAGAATTTGTGTAGAATGATTAGAAAATTTTATTTATTATTATTATTTTTTTTTAAATTAGTACCATTTTAGTCCTGATTTTGGTCCCCTCACAGAACAAGCCCTAAGAGCTTGTTTGGTTGGGTGTTAATTTTAGGTAAAAAAGAAAAAATATTTTATTTTATAGATTTGATGGGAAATAAATTTATTTTAATATTGGGAGGTGTATAGGATATGAAATAAAGTTAATTTTACGATTAAAATTTATATTTGATATGAAATAAAGTTAATTTTTATCGAAATTCGTGTTAAATATAAAATAAAATTTTAAAATTTTTAAAATTTATTAAAATATTAATTACGCCCAAAATAGGAGGTAGCCAAACAAGGTCTTAAGCAATATACAAAAGGATGAAAGAGACAACAGAGGCAAAACTTAAGTACGTACATGAATGATTTTAGACCCAATTTGTTTGAAAATATATTTTAATTTTTTTAAATTAAAAAATAAAAAATATTTTAATATTATAATATAAAGTAAAATAATTTTATTACTAAAAATTTTATTAGATATATAATAAAGTTAATATATTTTATTAATATATATAATGTGAAATAAATTTAATTTGTAAGATTTAAATTATGTAGAACATGAAGTAAAACTTATGGATCAATCTGTTATAAAAAAAAAATTTTATGGATCAATCTAAAAGCGCCTCTTAACTCTAGGAACCGAAATGTAATTTAGACACGATCGTCCGCGAGACTCCGAGGTCTGCGGCTGCGTTTCTCGTTTTCGTCCACTGCCTGAAATCTGATGTCTAGAGAGAGAACGATGATTGGAAGTCGAAACCAATGATGGAAAACGCGAAATGCTCCTCCGTCCTCTCAAATCTCTTACCCTAATCGTGAAACAAGCTATCCCCAATCCTCCTTCCCGCCGATCGCAAGCCTACTTCTCGCCTGCCATGGCGATCTACCTCAAGGCCCACGCCTTCGCCGGAAACCCTCTAAAATCCACCAAGCTCGCGCAGTCTCCGGGGATTCACAATCCTGTTTCCGCTCTGGAGTCATTGAAGTCTATTCTTTTGGCTGTAGCCGTAGAGGATTCTTCATCGGACGTGAGAGTTCTGCCGTTCAGGAACGGACGGCCGCTGGCGAGGTCGTCAGATCCCGTTGGAGACTCGTCGCCAGCGTGGCATCTTGGTTGGGTTCCACCGTCGGAGTTGAAGGAGGTTCCGTTGGATTCCTTTGTTTATCTGGGGTTGGGGGAAGGGAAAGATGGGGCGTATTGGGCTGTGGACGTTACGGAAGCTGCGGCGACTTCTCCTTTAAGCAGTGGCCGGGGTGGGGCTTGCTTTGTGGAGCTGAGAACTCTCATGGTTGCTACGGATTGGGCTGATGACGATGCTATGCAGGAATTAGCTATTGCTGGTCATGTATTTTCTTCTCTCTCTCTCTCTCTCTGTCCCTCTCTACCTCCCTCGGTATATTTGTGTGCATTGAAGCATAAACCTGGCTTATGTTGTCTCAAATGATGTGAGTTTGCAATTTTTATCATTGTTAATTTTGGAGTGATCCCAAGTGAGCTTGATTTTGAGCTTAAAGTGCAAAAGATGTTTGATTGTTAATGAACTTAGAACATTGTTTTTTTGTTTTTTGTTTTTTGATAGCAAGGGCTTAGAAAATTGTTAAGCTTGACTGTTGTTTGAATATTAGTGTGACGAAGGATGGGAATGCAAGATCATATTATTTCATAGCACCTTATCACAGAAATGCTGAGAATTAGCTGTTATCAACAAATGCCATCTCTCAAAATAGAATTCTACCCAATGCCGTAGAAATATGGACAGAAAATTACGTCAATACAAAAAACACTGATGCATAATTTGGTAGAATTAAGCTAAAATTTAAGCTAAAACTCTTTACAAACAAATAGGTTTTTGTTGTTCTGCTTTTGAAAACTTGAAATACTATTAAAATCAACTGACAACTCTAATAAAGAGGTAAAATTGGCCAAGAACGATTAGAAAAACCAAGCATAGGTTGTTGGGGCAAGGGCGTTAGTGATGATGAACTTTCCTTATTGTACTAGTACATTACTATAACTGTTAAAAACTAACACGTGGAGGAATTCTCCTCTTGCTTTAATAACTGTATCAAGGATATGGTAGCATTGTGATGGTTTGGCTATGTCGATTATTAATCTCAAAGGCTTGTATGCATGTGTAGGGTGTCCAAGCCTTGATGGAAAAGGGAGTACTAAACTTGGGATGTGGTCATTACACGACCTTATTCACTTGCATTTATAAAGAGGGCATTGCATTAAATAGAGTTAAACGGAGTGATTTCAAATAATAAAGATACTTGATGGTGGAAAGATAATGTACAATAAAAAATCAAAGAGAAAAGATTTGTTATAAAGAGAAGTTTAATAGAGAAGCTTAAGAAGAAGAAGGAAAACGTACATTTGATTTTTATTGATTTGAAAAAAGCCTATGATAAAGTCTCAAGGAAAGTACTTTGGAGAGTTTTAAAAAAGAAAAATTTGCACTGCTTATATTCAAGTTATTAAAAGCATGTATAAAAAACTGTTACCTATGTTCGGATACAATGAGGTTTGACTAAGGATTTTTTTATTACAGTTGAAGTATATTAAGTCGTTTTAAGTCTGTATCTTTTTATTTTAATTATGAAAGTTTTGACTAGACATATCCATGATAAGGTACTTTGATGCATGCTTTTTACAAATGATATTGTTCTTGTTTATAAAACTAAAGAAAGAGTCAAAGCAAAACTCAAATTTTGGAGGAATATTTTAGAATCTAAAAGTTTTTGTCTCAGTAGATCAAAAATTGAATATATGGAGTATACATTTTGTCAATAAAGAAATGATTTTTGTGTGTTGTGCGATAAAAAATTTTATGCAGACTTAAGGGTAAATAGAGAAATACTTTTGGTATGTTGTGAGATAAAAAATCTCATCTAGATTTAACGATAAATTTTATAAAATAAGTGTTGAATACTAACCTACAAAGAGGAAATATATAAATAAAATAAGTATTGCAGAAATGAAAATGCTAAGGTGGATGTATAGGTATACACAAATGATAGTCAGAGAAATGATTATATCCGCGAGAAAATTAGAGTTGCACCAATTGAGATAAACTTAGAGAAAGTCGGCTTAAATGGTTTGAACATGTAAATCGTAAACCAATTGAAGCTTCAGTTAGGAAAATCGAATTATTGAAATTTTCTTTTGTATAAAGAGGAAGAGGAAGACCAAAAAAGACATGACAGAAAAATATAAGGAGTGATCTTACTCATTTAGACCTAAATAAGGGTTTGTTAATTGATAGAGGGCAATGAAAATAAATGATTCATATAGCTGGCCCCACCTAGTGGAATTAAAGCTTGGTTGTTGTTGTTGTTAATGCTGCTAATGAGTAATAACATTCGAAACACCCTTATGATATCTTAACTCTATAGTTATATAGTATATTACTTTGTAAAGGTATTTTCTTAATATACTTGCTTTTCTTGCTGTAAATTTGAGACTATAAATGATTGTAGTATGTGTTTTTAGGCCCGAGCATTGCTAGAGTGGAATAGCACATCACGATTTTGTGGCCGTTGTGGGTCCATCACGACTTCCATCAATGCTGGAAGGCAGAAGCAATGCACAAAAGAATCTTGCAAAAGAAAGATATATCCTCGAGTTGATCCTGTATGTTATTGGCCTCTTATTTTTCATGATTATATTATTGTTCTTGTGGTAAAGAGGTAATATAACTATTGGCCTAACTTGCATGGTTAACTTCCAACTTTAAGCCTTTTTATAATTGATGATATTATAACATGATCTTTTTATAAGCAGGTTGTGATCATGCTAGTAATAGACAAGGAAAATGATCGCGCACTATTAAGCCGTCAGTCAAGATTCGTACCACGCATGTGGAGCTGCCTTGCTGGTTTTATAGAGGTGAGAACATATTTGTGTAGATTTGGCATAGAATTTCTTGTTAACACATAGCTTTGTGAAATCGATGGCATGAGAGCCATGAAATTTCAGAAAAAATAACCATTTAAGTTTATTTTTTTTTGCTTAGAAAACTAAACATTTTGCCATTATGTTTGGTAGAAGTTTAAGTTTACTTGCAATCGAAAAGTTCCTTTTCTTCTTTGGGCAGTTTGAAAAATAATTTGAAAATTTTGGTTTGTTGTCCTTTGGGAGAAGAGTTAGTTTAGGAGTAGATGACTTTATCAGTTAACTGCAAAACTGACCAAACCTTTTTTTTATCTTACATGTTTCACAATCCCATTGGTACTACATTAAATAATGCTTACAAACCCTACCTTATGACCCTGAGTTTTAATAAATTATCAAATGGGTTCTTTTTTTATTTTTTATTATTAAATATTTTTAAAATTATCATTTTACCCCTCCCCCTCTCTCTCCTCCCGATCCTCGCGCACATGCGGGACCCGATGCGCGGCCTTGTGTGTGCGTGGAGATCGGGAGGAGAGAGAGATTGGTGGGGTAAAATGATAATTTTAAAAAATTTTAATAATAAAAAGATAAAAAAAGGACCCATTTGAGGACAACTCTTATTAATCTTGTTATTCTTTACTTATTTATTCTTAGCCAGGAGAAAGCTTAGAGGAGGCTGTGAGAAGAGAAACCAGGGAGGAAACTGGTATTGAAGTGGGTGAAGTTGTCTATCACAGTTCACAACCATGGCCTGGTATGGTTTTTTATTTTGTACATTTTTTGCTATGTTATTAACTTGTAGTCGACTGTATGGGGTTGGCTATTAATTGAGTTCGAGCAAGTAAACTTCAACTTGAAATCCAAATTTTCAAATTTTCATCAAGCTTTACCTCCTTTAAAATTTGTTTAATTCAGATTAGATCTTCGATTTGATTCGAGTTAGAGTTAGACCTTGCGTTTAGAATTAAATATGCATTATATGCATTATTTGATTCCGGCCCAATAAAGTACTCATGGAACACTAGACGGTTCAATCAGGTTATTTGCTTGACGACCTCATAGGATCGGACAGTCCCATGAATGACTTTGTTTTCTCTGTTGCCCAATAAAGAGGATTGGGCTGTCTAGCTTTGGGTCTGATCTTGCTGTAATGTGCACCTATTGCTTCACATATTCCTGTATATACACAACCCATTTAAAAACCCTCTCGTACATCATAACTCTCTCCAAACAAAAGATATAAATCCAATGACATAAATATCAACCAAATACTAATATATATACACATATCAGGCGTTGCAACAAGTTCACTCAAAATGAAGAATAAAAACAACATAAAGAGATGGAACAAAGGAACTTCTCGCCAGGCTCAACTAAGCTTGCTGAAGTGATTGTCAAAAGTGGTATTGCTTAGATACTTCTGTATCATACTCCCCATCTTTGAAGAACGCGACTCTGTCAAGTGGAGACTAAAATACCTATTTAGAACCAAAAGGCAATTTACTTGTATAAGGTCTCCTAAGGGCCACATGGTCTAGGTGGTAGTGTTTGCTAAAGAGGTCTCAATACTGCCTTTGGTGGTGCTAAGTTGGAAGTTTTCTCATAGGAAATCAGGGAAGTAGGTAGATGGATGAGAGGAGCCGAAGTTATGTATTAGTAGGGGTAGTGTTTTCTCAATGCCAATAAGCAGAATATCTAGCTTTGGATCAGAGTAGGAGATAATGTCTAAAATATAAACATTCAACTAAGGTCAGCATTCTCTAATATTTCTAACTCTCAAGTGTCAAAACCTATTTTCCTCTTAATCTCATATTGTCCTACCCTCTTAATTGCAAGTTTGCTAGATTTCTTGGAGGGAAACCATTCAGGATCCATATGGACTATGACATTGTCACTTTCATGAAATTTCACTGTTTTCCTATGTGAGCTAGCTCAAAATTCATGCTTAATATAGTGTTAGCAAGTTTTCCTTTGATCTTGGTGTGAGTCATGCAAATGTTGTACCAATGAAAATGTAAAATCAATAGTCCTATACTTCTTCAAAGTTGGAGTATTGCTGGTGACTACTAGATTTGACCATTTCTCTTTTCAAGTCTTTCATGAAAAAAAAAGATGATGACGTAAGAGTTGGTGAAACTCAATGTCCATAGGAATGGAAATCAACCATTTTTGCAAGATGTATTTGATATAAGATCTAGTTGCAAAGTAGATAGTACACTTGATCATACCTCCTAAAACTATTGGGTATGAACAAAAAAGGGAGGTAGAAGTCGATGGGTTTGCTAAAGGAAATTCTAGTATATGACCATGATGTAATTCAATGGTCATACTAGCAAGTGACACAGGTTACACAGGTGCATGTGGATAGCGAAATGCCATAAAAGGAATATCTATACTAGTGACACTATCCCAATAGCTTTCGACCAATGTCTCAAACTTAGAATCTATGGAAGAATAATTAGGACACTCAACTAGGATACTTGAATTCATCGACAAGGATGGGTCTACTAGATTAATAAGTGACTCATCCTTTAACTCAACTACCTTCTTCAAGGAGAGAGAATTGCTTGAGTTTTGGAAAGGATAACCTTGGAAGCTTGCCAACTAACTTACCTTTCTTAGGCTTGGGTATGTCTAAGTTGAACAAGGTGTTTGTATGACTAGAAATATCAAAGGTGATGTTTGGTTACATTATAGTTTTAGGATTCTTTAAGTTTTTTTGAGATATAAGGAGAAAAAAAATTATTTTAATATTATATTGTGAAATAAAGCTATTTAATATTAAGGATTGTGTTGTATATGAAATAAAGTTGATATTTTTATTAAATTATGTTGGATGTGAAATAAAGTTAATTTTTAATATTTAAATTTGTGTTTAATATAAAATAGTGGGATTAAGGCTTGGTTGTTGTTGTTATTTGTTGTTATAAAATAAATATAAAATATTAATGAAGATATTTTTAGAGCAGTGTAGTGCATAGTTAGATCTCTCTGCTGAAATGTGAACAACTCAAAATAAAGTGGAGAGATCCAATAGTTTTATAACTATTTTTTGTATCTAATCTTTCTTAATCGTTTTTTGACTTTTAGCTGTTTCTCCTCATTGTTTACCTGCTGCCAAACCATATTACCAAGCCATGTTTTTCAGAATTTTCTTGGGAGTCTCTTCTGTAGTATCTTCGTTCTTTTGGATCTTTTCTTCATTCTTGAGATATTCCTTTAATTTAGTTTCTAGTTTTGCCCATATTTTTTTCGGTAGTTTTAGATCATCTAACGCACTCTTTGAAGGCATGTATCTACTTTGACCAGGTCAGTATATCTTAGTTTATATCACGACATTTATATTATTTTTAATTATATCTCATTTGCATCAAGCTAATTGATCTAGGTCGGATTTAAATTGAAACTGAAATTAATTTATTGATGTATATTTAAACTCTTATTTCGCTTAGATAATTTGTGATAGGTTGGAAGTAAGTAAATAGATTTTATGACATTACTTTAATTTAGGATTTTTTTAATCTAATAGTTGTTGAAGGATGTTTTTATCTTTTCAAGTTTGATTGTCCATATTATTTCTTTAGTGATATCAAGAATGTTTAAAAAATATAATTAATTTGAGAAAAATTTGATGAAAATTATAGCAATAAGATATATAAGTTATTATAATTTACCACCTTAATTATGAGAATATAATATATTGTACACACATATATAAAGCTATATCTTGACATATTCGTATCCTATTTTTTTTTAAGTTTAGTGTATTATTGTATCAATATTGTATCGTATCCGTATCATTGTATGATACTCATGCTACATAGATAAAAATCATATAAAAATTATAACTGATACACAACTCATGCCTCAAAGTTGTGGCATGTATGTAGCAAAGGATGTAATTTTCATATGATTTTTTAGCAAATATATAATATTAAAAATTTGGATATGAAATATGTAAAATGACTAGATTTTAATGGCATGTATGTAATTATCCCGAAAATTAAAGTTATATGTTCTATTTTTAATTTGATAAAGCATATAATGGTTTTAAGTAATTTTTAGAATAAATTAAAATGATTAAAATATTCTGTTTATCGAAAATGTATGTTATAGTTTTTTAATAAACTGCCTGGAGCCTTGGTCTCGCACACCTCCCGTACACCGCGAAGGGATGAAATACGTAGAGAGTTCATGAACGCCAATCATGTGTCTCATTCTTTTGAGTTTACATGCCACCCTAATCTCCATTCATGTTTTTTTCTTTTTGATTGAAATTGTTTTAGTTGGACCAAGCAGCGTGCCATGTCAACTGATGGTTGGTTTCTTCGCATATGCAAAATCACTTAAAATTCAAGTGGACAAAGCTGAGTTGGAAGGTATTGCATCTCACTTAACACACAGACAGGAAAAGAAAATTGATCGTTACATACCTAACATGAACAAAGCATAATATTACACTTGAAATCCTCAAATCTGATTGTTTATATGTGTAACACAAAGGAACTGCATATATCACATAAATGACACCATCCATGAATTATCAGCTTTGACATAATTTATTCTGCCTTGCTGTTGTTGATTTTTGGTTGATGCTCATGTTAATGTATTGTGCATAAGCATGTGTCTTTTAGGAACATTAGGTGTAATATATGTGAATAGTAAGTTTTGTTTGTCCAGTATGTAATTGTTTGTGTTATGCATGTGTTTGCCTAAAAGAAAATTTGTGACACGTCTAATTTACCTCACAATGCTATTGCTTGCAAGTTGATGCAGTTCTGCGAATGTCTAAATCTATATGTGCATGGAATTGCTCATGAGAAGCGTTTATTAGTTGACGATGGAGATATAATATAAAATACAGAGTGAAAAGTTTGCTCCGATTTCATTTTATGTCATAATGAAATAGGTTTTATGCCTAACTATGGAGATAACTTTCAAAAAATGAATCATAAGCTATACTACGTTGTTATTGGTGGAATCCCTTCAGCTTTCTTTTATTCCCACACAAAATTCTTGACATAGTAGAGACAATACATAAATAGAAAAGTAAAAGAATACTATACAAAAATTTAAATGTCTTCCTATTTACATATATTTCTATAAAAATAAAACATCACAAAAATAATTTGCTGGTTATTATTTGTCAAAGATGACAAATTTAATATAGACATGATTATTAAAAGTACATTTGCACATCAACGCGATTAGCTTACTTGTTTAACCAAATGGCTTAGTTTAGTTTGACATCAAGTTGAGTTTGAGCGGGTCAAACTGGACTTCAATTTGTTATTTTTTCATTTGAGTTGAGTTTGCTTCAAGTCAATTAAAAATCAATCATTTTGAGTTGCTTTTTATTTATTTATTTAGGTATGGTTACCAACTTAACATTTCTTTACTTAATATAACCCAGATACTTATTAATAGTTACTCAACATTATGAACTAGACTTCAAATGAGTGTTAGATATTTAGTTCTAATTTATTAGAATTAAAATATTTGAAAATTTACAGAAGTTAGGTATTATCTTTATCTTTAAGATTATTAGTAATCATCCTTTTATTTTATTAGTTTTTATTTCTATTGTTAATTGGAGCTAAAATTCTATAAATAGGTCTCATAATTTTATAATAGAGCGGCTTAAAGATAATTGAATAGTATCCTTTCTAGTTTTCCTTCATTTCTTTTAGTTGTTTTATGTCCATGCATGTTATCAACTTCTCTGCATTATGTGTATCAGATACAGTAGTAATAATTTGTTTTGTTGAGCATATATCATGTAGTCTCTCCATCTAACGCACTCTTTGAAGGCACATAGCTACATTAAATATCTCATCTGCTCACATACATGCATAAAGACTTACATATTTCAAGCTGACCTGACTTAGAATTTGCCGAAAAGCTGAGTTGATTTTGATTTGCGTAAAGTTCAAGGGACTAGCGGGCAGATTTTGTATTCAGTATAATTGCGAGCTGTAACTTGGTGTGCAGATGCTCAATGGCACAGCAGGGAGGATGTGAAGAAGGCATTGAAATTCACCGAGTATGAGAAAGCTCAAAGAACATCAGCCATTAAGGTGAACCAAATGTGTAAAGGTGTTGAGAAAGGCCAGAATTTCTCCTTGGATTTCAACGTAGAGAGCGGTGAGTTGGCTCCAATGTTTATTCCTGGACCATTCGCCATTGCTCACCATCTTATTTCCTCCTGGGTTCATCAAACTGCATTTGGAGAGCCTGCAACAACATCGAAGCAGCCGAATTCTGCATCCAACTTGTGAAAACTTTGTTAAAAGTTTTAAATTAACAATTTATTCATATTAAACCTGTATAGAAGCGCCGGGTATCCCTTTATTGTACTTGTAGTTTTGTTGAAATATCATATTATTTATGTTACGTAGAACATATGTAATTTTACAAAAATAATATAATATAATGATACTTGTAATATGCTTAAGAACAAGGTCTGCATGTGATATATCGTAGCAAGTGTTGGCTACTTCAGGCCTCTAGATAGATCTTTACGTTGCTTTTAGTGAAGATTCAAATAATCTCCTTTCACTTCTTGTCGAGGCTCTGCGTCCAATTGATCTTTTTTTGCATGCTGTTGCGGCTCTGTATCGGTGCTGGTTCCATGTTGCTACCTCTCTTATAGTAATATGTGAGTTTCGCTTATTGGTCACTAGTAAATCTCTTCATTGATGTACTATTATTGTTGAAGCATTATTTGTATGAAGTTATTTTTGGGATAATTATATTTATGCTTTTCATACATCAAATACCAAATTCTCTAATATTTATATTTCCTTGATTTTAAAGTTTCTACAAATTACAGTTTAATCACTTCGCATATTGTTATCTTTTTTTTTTTTCCTCTACTTTTGGATGTGATAATTATACTCAGATATATCATGACATTTCATATGTATTAAATACTGCAGTTTTTTTTTTTTTCTTTTTTGATAGTAGCCGATTCTTTTGTTTGTCATTTAGGTTCTATTTGGCTCGAGAATCAAAATTAAAATCAAAATAGTACTAATTTTAAAAAAAAATTAATAATAATAATAAATATTTTTTTAAATTATTCTATATAAATTTTAACATAAAAAAATATTATTTTACTTTATATATTTAATAATTTTTAATAAAAATATCTACTTTGTTTTACATTTTAAATTAAAATATTCGAATTAATTATTTTGATTTAGGACGTGAAATAGTGTTAATATTTTTATTGAAAATTTTTGAATATATGAAGTAAAATAATATATTTTTATATTAAAATTTATGTAAAATGATTAAAAAAATTATTTATTATTATTATTATTATTTTAATTAGTATTATTTTAGTCTTAATTTTGAACTTCGCCCGAAACAGGACTGTTTGGTAATAAGAAAAAAAAAAGATTTGGTTAGAATTTATAGTGATTTTTGAAAAATGTGTATGATGTGAAATAAAGTAAGTTTGTTATATTAAAAATTGTGTATGATGTGAAATAAAGTTGATTGATTTATTGAGAATTGTGTTGAATGTGAAATAAAATGATTTTTTAATGTTAGAATTTGTGTGAGATAAGATATAAAATAATTTTTAAAATTTTTTTAAAATAAATTTAAGATTTTAATCATGGGTAATTTTAGCCATAATTTTTAGTTCATTGCCAAATAGGGCCTTAAAGAAATCCAATATGTTGCAGTATTTTACTCACGATTTGTTTTTCGTAAAGCATTAAAAATTAGTTTATGCTAACAAGAAATTAAGAATTGCTCTAAGTTTGTAAATAAGATTTTAAAACAGAATTATTTAGAGAAAACAATAATTTTCAAGTACAACTTAGCTGCATATAATGAGCATATCAGCACAGCGGAAGCGGAACATTCAAAGTAAAAGTTTTTTATTTTTATTTTTAAGTTATACTTGAAAATTATCTTTTCTCCAAATAATTCTGTTTAAAAATCTGAGATATCATTCCCTCAAATATACCACGTCGTAATTTTATGCAAAAATTAAAATTAACTTAAATTTATTTGTATCCTAAAAAAATATATTTAAAATTTTTAAAGTATTTTTGAGAAATATTTGTATATAAATTTTTATAAAAAATTATAACATAGTTTGATTTAATTTAAAAATGGATTAGAAATTGAAAATATTTAATTAACAACGATAGTTGTGGTAGTAGTATAATGGAGTTTTATTTGTGGTTCTTACCATATATTATTAATAATAAAGCAATAAATTAAAATTAAAAAATGATTAACTAATAAATTGATTAATTATAATTTTAAATATATTAATTATTAAATTTAATTTTAATATATGGAAGGAACATTCTTGTCTACATCAAATTGCCATAATTGGTAACAGATATATAAGTAAAAGCAATTTTTTTTATATAATTTGATAATAATGTTTTGAATATAGTGATATAAGATGATGAAAAGATTATAGCAGTTAAACTTGGTGTGGTGTATTAAATTATGATGGAAAAGTTTAATAGAAAAGTTAATTCAAAATATTTATAAATATGTATATTATTGAATAGATGGCTGCCTTTGTCATTTTTTTTATAGGAAAAAGAATTTTTTCATATAATTTAAAACTAAATTTTGTGTTTTGCAAAAATAATTTTTGAGAATATTTTAATTTTTAAAAAATAAAAAATAGTTATAAGAGAAAGTTAAAAAATAAATTTCAAAAAAAGCATTTTTTGCTATAAATAACCAAGATGAGAATACCTACAAAATAATAAAATTATTAAAAATTATATCTTAATTATTTATCATATAATAAATATATAATTACATTATATTATATTATATGAATTAATTTAATTCAACTAAAAAATTAATTAAAAATCATATAAATTTAATCAATTCAAAATAAAATCCATTAAAAGGTTCAAATATTGAAGTTAGATAGAATAAATTATAATAAATATGGTTCAAATTTTTTATAATAAAAAATTATATATATGACGTCACGCATATTATTTCTCAAAAATCGCTATTTAAAATTAAAAAAAAATAAAATCTACACAGTTTTTCCCACACATATGATTTAACATAAAATTTAACCGAGAAAGGGAAAAGAAATCCATCTCCCCTCCTCTCTCTCTCTCTCTCTCTCTCTCTCTCTCTCTCTCTCTCTCTCTCTCGCGTTTTCGATCAATCGCATTGCTCCCGTTCGCTCATGTGATCGAATCTGGCCTTCATACGAATTCGCTGCTCTCTGTGGCAATAGGAATGGGTTCCACGGAGGAACAGCAGAAGAGGAATACGGATTGCGTCTACTTCTTGGCTTCACCTCTCACCTGCAAGAAGGTATATACTTCTACAGAAAACCCTCCCTTCTTCCATTTTCCATCGCCATTTTCTGTTTCTTTGTTTCAGTTCGTTTTTCTTTTTGAGGGGTTGTGGTTGTGGGAGGGTGTGCTGTTCGATTCGTTTTCATCCCATTTCCGATTTTGGATCGTTCAGTTATTTTCCTTTCTCGTTCTTTGATTTTTTATTTGCCCTTAGTCCGACTGGCTATGGTAGGATCTAATGTCCTTCGAGATGGAGCGAAATACGTATGTGGACCTTGGTTAGGTTTAGCATGCTTCGAGTTCTTGATCATCTTTTTCTTTCCTAGGGTTTAGCATGCGAAATACGTATGTGGACCTAGGGTTTTTAATTTTTCTCTTCTGTACGCCTCTCCTGACTTTTTCGAGGTATGGAGTGAGGCGATGGTGCTGTTAACTGATTAGTGTCCTCAGACATTGCTTGAATACTGTTTGTTTTTGCATGTTCGAGTAGTAACATAGATTATACCTTGATATTATGCTTATTGTGGGCTTATCTGCATGCTTATTTTGATCCTAAGATTGTACTGTTACTGTTCTTTGTCTGCTTTTTCTAAACCATTGTGATCCAGTTCAAGAAGCTTTTAACGGGAATGATCTTAATGAAATAGAAATTTGCCATGTATTAACTACTCGTGCTTTGTGTGATTCCTACCTTTTTCCATAATCGGTCACAAACTGGATAGCACTGTAGACATGGCCTCCATAATATTGCTTTATGAAATTTCCTAATTTTCTATTTTTTAGGGGAGTGAATGCGAGTATCGTCACAGTCACACTGCTAGACTTAATCCAAGCGACTGTTGGTATTGGTTGAATGGAAGTTGTTGCAATCCAAGTTGTGCTTTTCGGCATCCAGTAAGTTGACATTATTTGTTTGATTTAGCTTTGAATTATTTGGATTGATATTGTTTCAATTGTTTTGACACTTCCTTTCTTAATCTTTTACCTTCTAGTTCCTAAATAAAGGTCTAATAGTTTATTTAAGTGTTGAGCCTTGTGAAGCATCAATTTTTGTAATTGATTTGTTTCAATGATATAATGAATCATACAAGTATAGGCATAAGAAGATGATTTTCATGTCTCGATCTAACTAAATTTTTTCTTCAAGTACTTTGAAATATTTAATATGGTGCTGAATGCTGACCTGCAAAAAGGAAACATACAAATAAAATAAATATTGCAGAAATGAGGATGCTAAGGTGAATGTGTGGACATACACGAAAGGATAAAATGAGAAATGAGTATATCTGAAAGAAAGTTGGTGTTGCACTAATTGAGGATAAACTTAGAGAAAGTCGGCTTAGATGGTTTAGACATATAAATCGTAGGCAGATTGAAGCTTCAGTTAGAAAAATTGAGCTATTGGATTTTGTTCATGTACAAAGAGGAAGAGGGAGACCAAAGAAGACATGACAATAAACTGTAAGGAGTGATTTTAGTTACTTAGACTTAGATAAGAATTTAGTAACTGATAGAGCTCAATGGAAACAAAGGATTCATGTAGCCGACCCCACCTAGTGGGATTAAGGTTTGGTTGTTGTTGTTGTTGTACTTTGAAATATTTACATTTCTTAGTTACCCTTAAAGCTATATTTGAAAAAGGTGTAAGAAACATTTGAATATGTATAGTGTTCATAAACAAAGGTCCACAATTCATCTCGAGTGGACACTATTCATATTGTTGAACCCATTTATGAGTTGATATCTGAAAGATTTTTTGTTCATCTATGCAAATCCCTTATATAGGGTAGTTTTGTCATTTTTGAAAATTTTCTTTACTAGTATCCTTTTTTTTGAGAAAACTCTTTACTAGTAATTCTACAACACCTTTTATTTATATTTTTTCACGATTTAACAAAAAGATTGAATTTACAGTTTTGGACATTGTAGTTACGATTATCTTCCTCAAATCATGCATTTTTCTCTCTTTTAATACCACTACTTAGGTTAGTAATATCATGATAACTAGCAAGACAAAATACGATGCAAAAGTAGGAAACAACCATTGCAAAGAAAACTCAAAATCAATTTTTATCGAATAGGTAGATAGCTTATGCAACAGAAAACTATGCAATGCAGGAACAATACCTTGTTTTGTTGACACGAATTATAGAGTTGAAATGTTTTCCTGCTTAAGTTTAGGCATGCAGCTTTCTGTCATATTCCATGAATCGTTTGCATATGGAAGCATAAGAATGCACCAACTTGTCTTTGGTTATAATAACTCCTCAATTAAGACTTGACTTATAATGCTTCATCATAATTTTTTCTTCTTACAAATTATATTTCAAAAGCATTTTTTAAGGAATAAGATATTTAACATAGATGGATAAATTATTTTTAAAAGCTTTTCAATAATGATTGTGGCAATACATTTGATCTTATGAAAATTAACATTAAAAAAGAGAATAGAAATTGTTGTTACATCCAGCATATTAGTAAGGTTGAAGTTTGGGAGGCGTTAAAGAAGATAAAGTGCAAGAAGATAGTTGGACCAGATGATATTCCAATAGATGTTTGAAAATGTATGAGAGATAAAAGAGTTTTTTGGCTTATTAGATTATTTAATATGATTTTGAAGATTAAACAGATGTCAAACAAGTGGAAAAAGAGCGCATTGGTACCTATTTATAAGAATAAAAGGCGATGTACAAGATTGTGCCAATTATAAAAGTACTAAATTAATGAGCCATAATTTAAAATTTTGGGAAAGAGTAGTCGAGTAGAGATTATATTGTAATACTAGTGTGTCATAGAATCAATTTAGTTTTATGTCTGGTGATCCACTATTGAAGCTATTTATCTGTTGAGGGGTTTAATGAAAAGATTAGAGAGAGAAAAGAAAATTTTTGTATTTGATTTTTATCAATTTGAAAAAATCTTATGATAAAGTTTCAAAGAAAGTGCTTTAGAAAGTTTTAGAAAAAAAGAGAGTTTGCACTATCTATATTCAAGTTATTAAAGACATGTATAAAGGGACTGTTATTTTTGTTTGAGCATAAAGTGATTTAACTAAAATTTTTTCAAGTACAATTAGATTATGCGAAGGTTCAGTTTTAATCTCATATTTTTTTGCATTAGTTATGGAGATCTTGACTTGACATATCCAAGAAATAATACCTTAGTATATGCTTTTCGCAAATAATTTTTTTTTTATTGACGAGACTAGAGAAGCGGCTAAGTTAAAACTTGAGTTATAGAGGAATATCTTATAATGTAAAGATTTTCATCTTAGTAGATCAAAAATTGAATATATATAATGCAAATTTAGTCAAGATAGAAGCACTTATATTGGTGAGATGATAATTGATAATCAAGTCATTAGGAAGAGTGAGCGATTTAAATAATTTGATTCAATTATACGAAATAAAAGGTGAAATAGATGAGGATATTATCAACAAAATTGAAGCAGGATAGCTAAAATAGAGAAGTACTTTTAGTGTGTTGTATGGTAAAAATATCACTTAAATTTAAAAGTAAATTTTACAGAATAGTTGTAATACCAGTAATATTGTATGATACAAAATGCTGGCCCACCAAGCAAAAACACACAAGTAAAATAAGTATTGCAGAGGTGAGGATGTTAAGGTGAATGACTAGGTATACACAAAAAATAGGATGAGAAATGATTATATCCGCGAGAAGATTGAGGTAGCCTCAGTTGAGGATAAGCTCAGAAAGAGTCAGCTTAAATGTTTTAAGACATAAACCATAGGCCGATGGAAGTTCCAGTAAGAAGAGTTAAATTATTTGATTTTGTCTGTGTTAAAAGAGAAATAGGAAGACTAAATAAGATATGATAAGAAATTATTAGAAAAGATCTCACATATTCAGAGATAAATGAAGACTTGTTAGGCATTTTGATTTTTCTTCTCTAGAGTGATGCATATGTAATGGCTCTATTACTAAGCACTTTGGAAAGATTATTCATTTTGTGTTCAGATGATTAAGTACAAGCTTTCTGCTGATATTTCTGAGATAGCGCAGAAATCTTTGTATGCCAAATCATGTTAGTGTTAAACACATTTTAGGAAACAAATGCAGAGGAACCTAGAAAGTGACTATGTTGTCTAAATAAAATATATAAGACATTGCTTGGATGCATCATGACAATCAGAATGTGGTAGAACTTTAGGACACTTTTGAGGCATTGTAGTAAGAACACGACAGAGCACTTGTTCATTAAAACTCCTCAGCCTAAATTTAATTACGAAACATACCCTCTCTAATTAATCACCCTCACCTCATTCCACCCTTCACCCTCATGCAAACAAAAAGTTCAAAACTATGAAACCCTAAATTACTTTCCTTCTTAACAGCTATTCTACCCGCACTCGGGAGCCTCCGAAACTTTGTTCTTCTTAACATTGAGCAAAAATATGCCAAATTATGTCATCACATAGGGGTATTTATTGTTTGATCATCTAATTTACTTTTATTTTTTGTTTTTATTCAATGAATCATGTTTTTTTATGCTTTATGTATTTTCTTAAATGTGAATTATTACTTGTGTTACTAAACATATAATTATATGATTATATAGCTATATTATTTATTGTGTCTTGTTGTATTCTTGTCCTGTATTTTAGAAGTTTTTTGATTGTCGTGTGGTGTCATGTCCATACTTCCTAGCATAATAATCATGACATTTGCATGTTTGCTATTGCTATTGTGTGGCATGAACTATTATTGGTGTGTCAACATCGTATTTTCATAAATCAATTGCAAGTTGTTTTACGGGAATATTTTTCTTATGTTGTACATGCTATCTAATTAACTGGCTTTAGTCTATTGTTGATGAGCCCCAATTAATTGTTGTCATCAATCTTCAACCCGTGAATGTGCACACCAAAGATGTGAATATTTTCAGGTTGCTTTCATTTCTGGATTTTTTATTGTGCTTTGTTGTCATTCTTCTGAGAACTGCATAAACCAAATAATATTTTTTTAATTTTATTGTACATTTCGTCCTTTTTGGCAGCCAGTGGAAGGTTTAAATGGAATGAAAACTGTTCCATTAAAAATGCATTCACAATCTGTTGTTCCAACCAGCAAGTCCAGTGTTCCTTGTTACTTTTTCTTCAATGCAATCTGTAACAAAGGCGAGCAGTGCTCTTTCCTTCATGGCTACTTCCCTGATCAGAAAATCATGAAAGCAGTTTCTGAAGTAAGTGATAGTCATCTTCCAGAAAATAAGATTTCTGCCAGTAGTGATACTGGGCCAGCTTCAGTGGAGCTTCCAGCAGATCCTCCTGCTGTAAACTTGCATTTGTTCAAGCAAAATTTTCTGGAGGAGGTTCTTAAACAGTCAGCTCCTGTAAATGTACTGGAGGAACGTAGCCAATCTGCAGAGTATATGGTGCCTGATCATGAGGAGCCAACTGATAATTCACATAATGCTTTGGATTTGGTGGACCAAAGTGGTCAGCTCTCTCCATATCAGAGTTCTGAGGAGCTGATGAAAGTGCATGTTGAACCAGAATTGGATGAGCGTTGGGAATCTTCTCCAGGATTTGATGTGCTTGTTGATGATGGTTCAGAGCAATTAGCCTATGATGATGATGGTGCTGAGTATGTACCAGCTCACAATGGGGAGTCTGATTTGCTTCATAGCCAGTTACTAGACTATGGTTTTGAAGGTCGAGCGGATTATGACCATCTAAGGTACCATGATGAAGGTTATTTGTATGGTCCAAGTCATTATGACAACTATGATCACATCGAAGATGGATATTTGGATGATTTCAGCCACCAAGGTTCATTTCCAAATGAGGAGAGGATTTTTGAGAATGGTTTTGATCAGAAAATGAAAGTGATGGGCAGGATCTCTTCTGACCAAAATGTTAGAGATGATGGTTGGGATCTTCGTGACCATTTAAGGAAGCACAAGAGGATGAATGTTCACCGATTTCCCTTGAATTCTCGAAAGCGACGTGTATCCCATGCTCGTGGCACTAGCCAAGAAAAACCTATGAGGTGTGGTACAATTTTTCCAAATTATTGTAGGTTAGCCTCAGAAGTTGGGAAGTCCGTGGTACCTTCTTTACAAGGTGACATTGAATCTACTATTGATGATCATCACAGGCAAGATCAGACTGGATATACTGAAGTTAGTAGGTTTAAACGAGCTCGACTAAGGGAGAGGGAAAGGAGAAGACGACGATGGAATTCCCCAAGTACTTCCTGTGATAGACATCAGAGCACTAATATGAAGTTTCTGAGATCTTTAGAAGTTCATCATGATGGTTTTGTTGGACCAAAAACACTTGCAGAGATAAAAGAAGAGAAGAGAAGAGATAAAACAGGTGGTAAAATCTCCCGGGATTTTCTTCAATATCAGAAGAGGCAAGAAACAATAGATTTTGAGGGCCCAAAACCTTTAGAGGAGCTGCTCAAGGGCAAGAGGAGATCTGAAAATGCTAATGCTGGCATGTCGGCGGGTAAAGAGTGCTTTAAAGTGAGCTCTATGGTTGAAAAGAGAGTAGACGATGCTAACATGTCAGTTGTAGAGGATCAGGATAGAATATACATGGCTTTCTATGAAACGGATGATAAGTATGTTGAAGTTGATGGCAGTGATGGTGTTGATGATGATACCTTCCAGAAAAAAGTTGCTCACATGCTTTCTAATTAGAACTGCGGTAAAATCCATTCACTATCCTTCCTTCCGTGGTGAACAATTGATTTCTTCAATTTTCAGTTATAGATGTGACTTGGAATAATTTTAGAGACAGCAGAGGGTATCGGCTGCCTTGTCATGGTTGCATTCTTGAGTTCTCTTAGTTTTCCCTTTGTTGATTCTCTGAATATGAAATCGGTTTCTAGTGTGTTGAACTTCTAGTCTGTCAGCTTCTATGCCTTAACATTTTCATATATTCAAGCAATTTACTGTCTTGTGGGGTGGGTTAAGTATTTATATTTTTACTTTCTACTTCTATCTGTAATATACTAGCTTGTGCGATTAGGTACTTATGATTTTGGTGTCTGCTTCTATTTTGTAAATTTTCTGGCTGATTTTCTATTATTATAGTAAAGAACATGGTGTTTGTTGTAGTATATTCAGTGTAATGTGGGATCGCAAAAAGTACTTAAGGGTGCACTTTAGATGTTAGTATTTAATTTCACTGTTGTCTAGATGATTGATATCTATAAGTTGGTTGAATGTCATTTTGTTAAAAGATTAGATGCTATTAACTTAATTATTTTTATTATCTTGAAGCTTCACTAACTACTCTTTCCAATCTTTCCTCCTCTTCCTCCTATTCCTTTAGAAAAATCAATCCCTTAAGTACTTGGTTCACTGGTTGAGCCAATTTTTAGTTGGTCCAATTAGGTAAATTGTTATTTTGATTTTATGTACAAACAGATCTGGTATAGTGGCTGGTTCACGGTCGAACTAATTCTACTGACCATTCCGATCCGATTATGAGAACTATGTGTGTAAATGGTATTTGCTCTAAAATATAAAGCTGATGAGCCTTATATTCAAGGCAAGACTAGTAGCTAAACCCTCTAGCCTAAAGAGGATACTCAAATCTATGGAATTGGTTATTGATAAACTTTTGCTCATGTTGTAATAATGAACATTGTGAGAGTTTTAATTTCTCTTCCAGCTAATCGTGGTTGGTGTTTGGATTTAGATTCTAGAAGAAAAATATATATAGCCACTACTTGGACATATGAAACAAATTTCCCATAATAAGTTTGTTGCTTGAAGATCGTGTACAGTTTATTTTAAAATAATCAATTGGATTTTGGTGCATGAGATTTATAAGGTCAATTGGATTTTTGTCACTCTGGTGATCTTATTGTTGATAAAATGAAATGGAAAATAGGCTCTGGCCTCTCTTGTTCCGTGCTGCATGATCCTTGGATTACCAACATCCCCTTCATTCGTTGGCCTACTTTCATTAATGTTATGATTGAGCTTCCCCTTCATGTCTCAGCTTTTCTGCTCGACGACCACTGGGATGTATGCAAACTGTCCTGTTTCTTCGGTGAAGCGCTTGTTCAGCGGATTATTTCACTGCTGAGACCTAATTATCCAAGCCTTGGCTCGGCCGGATGCAAGGAATTTGGCTCGAAGGCGATTCCAAAGTCATTATTGATCAACTTCAAGTAGCGTTACAATGACCGCAAAGCAGCAGCTCGGATGAGATTCATGCCATTCTCCGTGTTTTGGTTGCTTTTCCCTTTTGCAAAATTTCTCATGTGTATAGGCAAGCCAATGAGGCTGCCAATTTTGTTGCGTCCACTTCTTTTGTATCGAATGTTTGTTGGGATCATACAATGTCTCTCCCACCAGACTTTTGTGCAATCCTCTTAAAGGATTGCTTTTTGTGTGCTTGATACTTTATTTTATTGCATAGACTACCGGCCGAATTTCAGAAAGAGATAATTTATAAACAACGTCAAGGGAATCACACTTGTTTATTAAACATTCTTCTAAAGGTAATTTAATTGTTTTACTTATTTATGTTAATGATATCACCCATCAAAATGTAGACTTTCGAAATGTCTAGTGAAGACATTTGTAGCTAAAGACCTTAGGTGTTTTTGTTTAGCCAAGTTAAAATTAACTTGGTTTATTTTTAGTTAGGCATGTCACATCAAATATATAATTTAATATAAAAAAAATTATATTTCATATCATACACATAATTTATAATAAAAAATTAACTTTATTTTACATCTTACGCATATATAAAAATAACAACTAACTTATATCACATCCTTTACACATCTCAATATAATAACTAATTTTATTTCACATCATTCACTACTTTCAATAAAAAAATATCTTTATTAAAGTTTAACTATAACATTGTTAGAATTAACCTTTGTAAACAAATAGGCCATTAAGATTGAAATACTTCTTGGGTATTAAGTAGAAAATTTAAAAGAAGGCATCTTTGCCGAGAGAAGAATTATATTTTTAATCTTCCAAAAGAAATCAGCATCCTTTGGCAGTAAAGCAGCTAACGCATCATAATATAGGAGAAAAACGTGATGATGAACAAATTGATATAGGAAGATACCATAGATTGGTATGAGATTGATCTTTCTCACACAAGGCCTGGTATAGCTTATGAAGTTAGTACAATAAGTCATTCATGCATGAGCCTAAGGAGATATGTACACATGTAGCTTGAATATACACCTTGAAAGGAATCCTATTGACGAAAGGTGAAAAAATATAGGTAGAAGCCTACACAAATACAGACTATGCTTCATCTTTGGTATATTATAGATCATTATTCGAATATTGCACCTTTCTTGGAGGAAATTTAGTTACATAGGGAAGCAAAAAGCGAAATATAATAGCATCATCAAGTGCTCATACTAAACTTGAGTTATAGCACAAGGGGTATGTGAATTATTATGGTTGGAGTTCATTGTTGTGCCATTTCGGAATGAATAAACATTTCAGAAGATCATTGTTAGATGGAATATATGGGGTATTTATAAGACCCTTATCCAGCTTTTTCTTTACAAAGTGTCTGTCTAATATGTTTGGTCTGGTCATGTACTATTAGATTATGTTCAATATTGATAGATTTCAAAAAACTTACAAAGAAGATGGGAATGAAAAGCATTCACTGACCAACTTGAGGGATATTGTTGGATAGCCCAAGGTATCTTAATGACTTTCTGGGAAATACTTTCTTTCAAGTGGGGTTCTTATGATCTCCTTATTGTAGTTTCTTATAATTCTTTCAAACTTTCTAGATTATTCTTTATAATCTTAGGGACCTTAGCTTCTGTATTATTCTTATTCTTTGAGATCTGGCCTTTTAATTTTGCTGCTTGTTTATGTGTATAAATCTTTGGATTGGAAAGTGACAACAAAGTAATCTTTCACATGGATTTTATTTTGTTCTTTTGGTGTTTTAGTCATTTTATGAATTGTGCCATTATATTCCTTTTTTAAATGCAGACGCTATGATTTCAGTTGTTTTAGCTATTGTTTGCTGATGCCCAATATGATTCTTGAATTTAGAAAACGATCAATGAGAAACTTTGGAAATTGAGTAAAACAATGAGACTTTATTCAATCTGGCTAACAGTAATTTTAACTTGTGGCTAGCGCCTCATTGTTTAGCCAAATTAAGAGAGTTAACATGTAACTAGGTTAAAATTTTTTGTGCAAAATATGTAATGGGTAATGGCCTTCTAATGCAGGATGGAAATGAGAATAAGATTTAAATTTATAATCAACAATAATTAATTAGCAAATTATTTAGATTGAGCATAAGATTAACTTTTAAAATATAGGATCCGTTTGTTTGGCCGTTGAAAATTAACCTAGTTTAATTTTAACCAGGCATATCACATCACACATAAAATTTAATATTAAAAATTAACCTTATTTCACATCCTACACACATTATTAAAATAATAAATAATTTATATCACATACCTCACATATCCCAACATAATAACTAACTTTATATAACATCTCTCACACATTCCAACATAATAAGTAACTTTATTTCACATCATTCACAACTTTCAATAAAAAAATATCTCTATTTAAGTTTAATTTTTACCTTATTAAATTTAAACTCACAAACAAACAGACCTATAATAATATACAACCCACACCCCGAGTATCTTCCATCTCAGTGCAGCAGCATAATCTTCGGCACAGCATCAAGATGATCCAATATAATAATATACAACAACAACAACAACCAAGCCTTAATCCCACTAGGTGGGATCGACTACATGAATCCTTTGTTTCCATTGCGCTCTATCAGTTATCAAATTCTTATCTAAGTTTAAGTAACTAAGATCACTCCTTATAGTTTCTTGTCATATCTTCTTTGATCTCCCTCTTCCTCTTTGTACATGAGCAAAATCCAATAACTCAATTTTTCTAACTGGAGCTTCAATCGGCCTACGATTTAGATGTCCAAACCATCTAAGCCGACTTTCTCTAAGTTTATCCTCAATTGGTGCAACACCAATTTTCTTTCGGATATACTCATTTATCATTCTATCCTTTCGTGTATATCCACACATCCACCTTGATATCCTCATTTCTGCAACATTTATTTTATTTGTATGTTTCCTCTTTGCAGGCCAGCATTCAGCACTAAATAATATGATAAATATTATTTTAAATTTTGTAAATTAAAATTATTTCAAAATTAAATTTAAATTGGATAGATAATAAATAAGAATTTATCAATTAGGTGCGGTCGATTTAAATTCACTAGATTGAATCTGAGATTCAAAAATAAGGACAAATATCTTACAAATAAAATCCAACAATAATTTTCTTTCAAATTTAAGTTTATGGTAGTTTATGGTTGCACAATTAGAGCCAAACGAATAATCAAGTTGCGTGAACAGTTTTTGTTATATTCGAATAATCAATAATAATAGAATTAGAGAGGAGATTATACCCAAATCAATGATCCGGATTTAAGAAACGAAGCACCAGTTAAACTGATAGTTGCAAACAAACGAACAG
Source organism: Apostasia shenzhenica (assembly GCA_002786265.1). Classification (NCBI taxonomy): domain Eukaryota; kingdom Viridiplantae; phylum Streptophyta; class Magnoliopsida; order Asparagales; family Orchidaceae; genus Apostasia; species Apostasia shenzhenica. The sequence continues at coordinate 968,050 of KZ451988.1, forward strand.
TGAAGCTGCCTTCGTGAAGGTGCGGGCACGCTCACTGGCGCACGCTGCTGCCATCGTGCGGGTGGCCCGAAGGTTCGACCACAGAGAGGCGGGCTGCACCGATGAAGGCATTCAGGAACTCGGGCAGAGGAGGCAAGCCAATTGTTGGAGGCAAGCGCACGTGCAAGGTGCTGAAGGCGAGTGCTCCTTTGAGGCTACATGCGAAAACGAGGTGGTCTAGAGAAAGAGTGGAAGATGGGAGGAAATTTTCGAAGAGAGAGATTAGAAAGAGGGAGGAGTTTTTTTAAAAAACATAAAGGATAACTAGGTTACTTGAAGGATTCTCACCCAAGGTATAACCCTCACACTTTCCTATTCAGGATATCAACTCCTTAATTCAGATCTAGGCTCTGAGAGAACTTAAATATTATCCCATTGAACAATAACAACCAACTATTATAATTAAAGAGGATCTCTTTATGTAGAGATTCTAATACATGACAATAAGGAAATAAGACTAAATGCAAAAAAAAAAACTTCTAGTTACAATCAGCTAAATAAGAAAATATTTTAGTGGAGCATTAAGACAAATCTTCATGTTTCCAAGTGTGTTTCAAATTTCCAATCAATATCAATCAATCAAACTAACATCATATCATTTCAAATCAGCCCAAATCCGAATATGTAATCAGGATTGAGCAAATCTAGATATAATTAAATACAGGCTGTCACAGTGTCCCAGCCACCTTCTACTTTAATGATTGGCTAGATTGGTGAGCCATAAGGGTTTACAGCATTTTATATCCTTATACTAAACAAAATAGCTTATTGGAAGGGAGAGAATGTCTAGACAGTAGAGATCTCTCAACACCTTAAGTTCTAGATTAGTTTGGGATGAGCAATGTCTATCAGATGTTCAGGGCTTTGGACCAATTGAGTAATAATGAATTGGCAATT
>KZ451988.1:968995-990588 GCA_002786265.1 Apostasia shenzhenica
TTATTCAATCTGGCTAACAGTAATTTTAACTTGTGGCTAGCGCCTCATTGTTTAGCCAAATTAAGAGAGTTAACATGTAACTAGGTTAAAATTTTTTGTGCAAAATATGTAATGGGTAATGGCCTTCAGGATGGAAATGAGAATAAGATTTAAATTTATAATCAACAATAATTAATTAGCAAATTATTTAGATTGAGCATAAGATTAACTTTTAAAATATAATAATATACAACAACAACAACAACCAAGCCTTAATCCCACTAGGTGGGATCGGCTACATGAATCCTTTGTTTCCATTGCGCTCTATCAGTTACCAAATTCTTATCTAAGTTTAAGTAACTAAGATCACTCCTTATAGTTTCTTGTCATATCTTCTTTGATCTCCCTCTTCCTCTTTGTACATGAGCAAAATCCAATAACTCAATTTTTCTAACTGGAGCTTCAATCGGCCTACGATTTAGATGTCCAAACCATCTAAGCCGACTTTCTCTAAGTTTATCCTCAATTGGTGCAACACCAATTTTCTTTCGGATATACTCATTTATCATTCTATCCTTTCGTGTATATCCACACATCCACCTTGATATCCTCATTTCTGCAACATTTATTTTATTTGTATGTTTCCTCTTTGCAGGCCAGCATTCAGCACTAAATAATATGATAAATATTATTTTAAATTTTGTAAATTAAAATTATTTCAAAATTAAATTTAAATTGGATAGATAATAAATAAGAATTTATCAATTAGGTGCGGTCGATTTAAATTCACTAGATTGAATCTGAGATTCAAAAATAAGGACAAATATCTTACAAATAAAATCCAACAATAATTTTCTTTCAAATTTAAGTTTATGGTAGTTTATGGTTGCACAATTAGAGCCAAACGAATAATCAAGTTGCGTGAACAGTTTTTGTTATATTCGAATAATCAATAATAATAGAATTAGAGAGGAGATTATACCCAAATCAATGATCCGGATTTAAGAAACGAAGCACCAGTTAAACTGATAGTTGCAAACAAACGAACAGTGAAGCTGCCTTCGTGAAGGTGCGGGCACGCTCACTGGCGCACGCTGCTGCCATCGTGCGGGTGGCCCGAAGGTTCGACCACAGAGAGGCGGGCTGCACCGATGAAGGCATTCAGGAACTCGGGCAGAGGAGGCAAGCCAATTGTTGGAGGCAAGCGCACGTGCAAGGTGCTGAAGGCGAGTGCTCCTTTGAGGCTACATGCGAAAACGAGGTGGTCTAGAGAAAGAGTGGAAGATGGGAGGAAATTTTCGAAGAGAGAGATTAGAAAGAGGGAGGAGTTTTTTTAAAAAACATAAAGGATAACTAGGTTACTTGAAGGATTCTCACCCAAGGTATAACCCTCACACTTTCCTATTCAGGATATCAACTCCTTAATTCAGATCTAGGCTCTGAGAGAACTTAAATATTATCCCATTGAACAATAACAACCAACTATTATAATTAAAGAGGATCTCTTTATGTAGAGATTCTAATACATGACAATAAGGAAATAAGACTAAATGCAAAAAAAAAAACTTCTAGTTACAATCAGCTAAATAAGAAAATATTTTAGTGGAGCATTAAGACAAATCTTCATGTTTCCAAGTGTGTTTCAAATTTCCAATCAATATCAATCAATCAAACTAACATCATATCATTTCAAATCAGCCCAAATCCGAATATGTAATCAGGATTGAGCAAATCTAGATATAATTAAATACAGGCTGTCACAGTGTCCCAGCCACCTTCTACTTTAATGATTGGCTAGATTGGTGAGCCATAAGGGTTTACAGCATTTTATATCCTTATACTAAACAAAATAGCTTATTGGAAGGGAGAGAATGTCTAGACAGTAGAGATCTCTCAACACCTTAAGTTCTAGATTAGTTTGGGATGAGCAATGTCTATCAGATGTTCAGGGCTTTGGACCAATTGAGTAATAATGAATTGGCAATTATAGTGGATGAAGATGTCAAGGAAGTTCAAAACAGAAGTTTCAGGTTTTCTCAGTTGATCGGTATTTTTTGGGGGGATAACTAATCAGTAATAATGTTAATATGAAGGATTGTGGTAATGAACATTTTTAAGTTTTACAAGCTGCACTTGTCTTGCAATTTGATCCTCCAGCATGGAGGATGGCACTCTTTTTGCTTTCGGTGGTTTTTAAGCATTTTGTCCCAAGTGTTGCCAAATGTGGATTCACCTCCACAAAGTTTCCAGCTGTGTTATATGTTCGGTTTTTGCCCCATCAAGCCTTCAAAATTTCACAAGAAATATACGAATTATTGGTCAATGACTCACAGAACACTGTTTGAAAGAAATAAATGAAACCATTTTGTTGGCTGCATTTCTTAGTCTTTCCCTATGTTTCTGGTTCTGAGGTTTATTATTATTATTATTTTCATATGATTGCATTTAATACCTGAATGAAGGGTGGTCATATTTAGTACTTTTCCCTTATAGTCATGTCACTGAATTAATTTGATTGAAATGAAATAAATGGTATTTCTGTGAATTACTCCTGAAGGAAAATCCTTTGAATTGAATACACTATGGAGTCACATATTGATGTCGAAGGGACTTCACCTCTTTATTTATCTCTTTTATGTGCCTCCTGTTCAATAAGTGCTCAACTTTAAGGAAAGTTTAAGAATTTCTAGATGGTTTTAGGATGATCTTGGTCCATGATTGGTTTGATGCATGCCTCTTAATCCCTTCAATGGTGACAAACTTCTTCTTGACTGCTGCATGGCCAGTTGATATTATGCTGTTAAGTAGACTGGTATACTTGAGCAGTATTTGTTCTCCTTGAGGGAAATATTAAGTAATGTCATTTTTCATGTTTTGTTTTCAAAGAATTCTTGTTACATATAAGAAATGATTTTGTAGGCAAGTATTTCTCTCATTTTGCAAAATCGACTTGTACTTCATGAATACTGACACTAACATTATGTGTGACATGTGAAATGCAACTTTATACTGACTTGGACTAATTATGATTTTTTGAAATATATAAAACTATGATTTTTTTGCAAAAAATATCAAAAGATAATCAACTTTGAAAATTTTTCCCTCTAAGAAAATAAGAATAAAATCTTCTGGAACTAAACAACAAGAACTTTGGGTTAACATTGGAGAGAAAAAGGAGAAAGTCCCAACTATGACAGAACAAGCAAAAAGGACTTCCCCTTCTTTTGCTGTAGAAAAAGTTTTTACTAAAACTGGTAAGAAAAGGTCCTTATGCTGTTTTGGTCATTATAATGGTGGATACCCACACTAAAATAAAGTTGCCAATATGTCTTAATAGAAATAGTTAATAGCAATAAGGTCCCTTTAGTTTGGATCTATGTGCAATTCAGTTTCTCTAGTTTTTAAGTTAGCCAAATTGGTCCTTAAGTTTAAGATAATATGTAAATAGGTCCTTTGGTATTAATAAAGGTACCCAATAAAGAACATTATCTCTAATTACTAAATCAGATTGGATATTATCTTCATCTAAATAGTTTTAAACCAAACTAATCTACTAATTAGAGAAAATGTTATTTATTGAGTCCCTTTATTAATACCAATAGACCTATTTACATTATCTCAAATTAGATTATTAATTTGGTTAATTTAAAAACTAGAGAAATCTAATTGCACATAGGTTCAAATTAGAGGGACAACCCCCATGTAAATTGTTAATCAAACTAAGCAGTGGAAAAGAAAAAGAAAGAAACAATTAGTAAAATTTAGAATAAAAAATGCAAATTGTGTTGCTGGTCTAGTGATTATTTTGTGTGCATCATTTCTAAATCCATTCTTTTGTGGTTTCATTATTTTGCATGAGTTACATTATTCTTTCAGCATTATTTAATATGCATTCAATATATATATAGTTTCGGTGGGATTTATTTAATGAAATGATGAATGAAATATGTATATGCTATTTGGTGATATGTCATGCTAACAGGTCATGCAGCATTACCGAAGCCTTAAAAGTAGTCGTTCCTCCTGCCACGCACTGTTTCAGAAAGAGTTATCTGCGACAAACAACATGATGGCCATCTCAAATGCTTTTATCTCATGCCTTTTCTTCTTTCATTCTCATCCTGCTATTTGGTGGCTTCATTTTTTGTGCTGTGTCTACCCCTTGGACTGAAGGGAGCTCCTTGTTCTTCTTCCTCTTTCATTCATTCATTCTTTTCCTCCTATTTGGTTGCTCATTTTTGTGTTATATGTCTACCTCTTGCCTGAAAGCAGCAGAAATAGGGGTTCCTTTCAGTTTAAATCATGGAAATAGGATATCATTTGTTCTTGCTGTGTGCTTTGGACTGAAGGGAGCTCCTAGTTCTTCTGTTTTCTTCATTCACTTGCAGTCTTTGGTGAGGTTCCTGAATCATATACTCTTCTTGCATGGGATATCTTTTTGTATCCCTGCACTCTGTAATATTATATATATATATGTGTTGTTTGTATATAATGTTTATTACTTCGTTCCGGTTTAAATTCGGTTAAGATTAAAGTCGAAATTTTTTTTTAAAGATTTTTTATTCATCTTTTGAATTTGTTGTAAGGGTAAAGGAATCGAACTATTTTACAAATCTTGGATAAAGTTGAATAAGCTGTTTTGAAAGGAAATTTAAAAATTTGGAGCTTATTGTTCTGGAATGTATTGGTTAAATGAGTTCAGCCTTGAAAGCATCTGGGCTTCATTGTTTTTGTGAAGTCCCATTAACATTTTTTTTTAATGCATTGTGATTGATTAAAAGCTGTTTAGAGGCTTCAATTAATATCCTTTGGGTGTTTTTTTTTTTTTCCAACTTTTCTTTCAGTAATTCTGCTGTTTTAAATTCTGTTTTCTGTCTTCTGATTTCGTATGGATCATGCAGTGTTCTTTCCTTGGATTTTTGTTATGTGGCATGTGGCATAATTTTCTCTTTTCTACATTAAATAAATGATTGTTTGTTGCGATTGTGTGTTTATACAAGTTTTATATAGATAAGTACGAAATTTAATCTCCATTAGGGAGAAGATATTGGATATATATAAAAATGGGTGAACGTATTTTAAGTGTAGATATGGGGGTGGATAATTAGTTGTAGGGCTAGCAAAACGGGTTGGCAGGTTGGATTAGACTCGAACTCAAATTTGATTAGACTTGATTAGCTCAACCTGAACTTAACCCGTTTACAAAATAGGTCAAGTTCAGTGATTTAAATTAGATCTAATTAATAAATAGATTGAATCAACCTGTTAATTTGATTCATTTATAGAATAAATATTGATAAATGGGTAATCCAAACCTGACATGACTTGATTATATATATATATATATGAGTTTTTCTAGGTTTGTGCTTTTGACTTATTCTTTGTTGGGGTTTGAAATTATAGGGTGTTTGACTAATTTGTCCGATTCATAGTGATTTTGCAGGCAAATTATTATAGTAGAAGACCGGTAGTTTCTTCCATTGCCCAAAGTTTTCTATACTTTCCACACTAATTTAGTTTTTATAATTTATAATTCCATCAATGTATTTTCAGTACTTCACTTTTCCTTTAGTTTTAGATTCTGTATATTTTATTTTCTTGAAATTTACTTTATGTAATTTTCTTTACTGCAGTTTACTTGTAAATCAAAGGGATCATCCATTCAAAAACCTTGTAATAACTACTACTCGCTCCAGTCCTCAAGTTTAATGTAAAAATAGTGATAAATTGTGTGCTTCATCACTTCACTCCTGTGGGGGGGTATGTTGAAACACTTCACTTTGAACAACAGAACTCAAGCAATGTAACACTTCACAATGAATTTAAATTTATTGCAGCTAAAAAAAGATGATTGGATATTATTTATATAAGCAATAACTACATTTGTGCATTCATTCAATCAAAACTTGTTCATATTACCAAAAGCACACCTTTCCCAATCTTCTAAAAATGAGAAGAAAAAAATAACTGGCAAAATCAAATTCAAGAAGAGAGTCTCAAAGGCACCATATTAATGTCAATATGAATCATAGTACATCCAAAACAGTTTTCCCAACTGATATTGTTCGACACAAGACTACAGCATGCAGACAAGAAAATTGTCTCTATAACCAGCAAACAAGAAAATCATAGTTCATTCACTAGAACCATTCAAGAAAAAATATGTATTCATAAAGTTTTCGAATATTTCGCTTGGCTTTCAAGCGACAGCCGTTTTAACTTCCAGAACTAAGATGATACGCCGTCAAGCATGAGACTCACTTTAAGCCAATTGCAGACATCATCCATCTCCTCAGGGATGGTGTAGTGAGCAAGCCTGAAGTGGAATGACTTGTAATTACAAGAAGGCAATGTACGATTATGCTGAAAAATGTTCAATCAGGAAAAGCTGAATACCTGCTGTAAGATTTGAAAGTGAGATTTTGAAATCCATTTGATTTGAGAGCTTCAGCAGATCTCTCACCATGCTTATAGAGCACTACATCATCACCTGCAGGAATTATATTTGTGTTATTAGCCTTGCTCATTATCATCATCTATAGCAAAAGCCTTACACCAAATATCTGAGATTAATGTTATGAATCTGTTTTTCGCTAGTTAAAACATGTCCAATGCATTATATTCAACTCTTAACTTATTCAAATCTTTATATATTACATCTCCTGACGTGATTTTGTGCCTATTCATTTCTCTTCCTATTTTTTTAAGAAAACTTTTATCAACTGACTCCCGAAAATGCTTCTTCTACGCATCTCAATTTACAATCTAACTATGACTGCAAAATTGCTGATTACAAGATAGTGTTCGGAGATACTTCAAAATAGGAGCAATACCAAAAAACTATGTATCAAAATTGACCGAGATATCTAGACCCTACACATGGCCAATGCACAAACGCCTTAGAAATCTAAGAGAAGGTCAAATGGTCAACAGTTAGAATGCATGACCAATGGCCGTATTATAATCCTGCAAGATATGCACAAGATAGACAACTAACCATAAGAGGACAGTAGAGGTTGCCCAAAGAAGGCCGTCAAGGTTAATATTCTCGTGTCCCAACCACAAGGACGCTTCCAATATCATTCCTGTGTCCCAACCATGAGATGGCCTCCAATAACATTGTCGTGACCCAACCATGGATGGTCTCCAATATTGTTCCTTTGACCGAACCACGAGATGGCCTCCAGTACTATTTCCATGTCACAACCACGAGAAGGTTTTCTCTATCCATCTAGTATCCAAATCATGAGATGGGGACCACTCAGAGACATTACAATACACCGACTACTTCTCATATAGCCCAACCATGGGATGGGTCACAAAGCCACCGCTTGATCCTTTTAGGAGGATGGATAGCTATGGTAACAAGGCATAGTATTTGGCAATCATGCTAGCCCCAATAATGAAACAAGGACAAAGAATTCAACATTCCCATAGACTATGCACAACCGATGTAGACAAGCCAAAGAATTAGTTGAAGGAGCGAACTCCATGTTCCCCAAATCTAGGAAAGTGATATCGGGAGGTGTGAAGGAACTGACACCAGCAAAGGCCTAGGATGAATTGGCGGCCAGCATTAATTACCTAAGTAGAAGTAGCATCAAATGAGAACAACATCACACCTTTTTGACAAACCAGAAATCTTCTAAGAGAAGCCAGTGAGGGGCTCGCGATTCCTACTTCCCAAAAGGCTACACTAGGTCACCTTAGCATAGGGAAACAGAAGCCGAAAAGGGAGGTTCCAATGGCGAGGAAAACAAACCACTCTATCAAGGTGTCTCCTTGAAGACAATATAAAAGGATTAACTTCTTCATCAGACAAGCATAGAAAATAAACTAAAAAAGACTCTCTGGTAACCAACGAAGCAGATATAATGGAATCTTAAATTCCCAAAAAGGCGATGTGGTTTTGCCTAGTTTCTTTGTTCATGGTTTTGCCAGATTGGGAGACTTTTCACACAAAACTTCTGACTTTTTTATTTCTCTGCATTTATTCTTCCCTACATTCATTTCTCGTGATTGGTTCTCCACCAACCGAACATTCTCCATTACTATTGTCATCATCTCCTTGCTTTGACTTAACTGTTATAGTGTTGAACGATTCCTATCCTCAAGGCAACCAACTGACCATCCATTTGGAAGGACATATTTCATTGTTAACATTCTTTATGTTGCTTTCATTGAGACCCAAGCAGCTACTGACCTATACATACTTTTGGGTGCTTTCATTGAAACCTAGCTACTGAAAGGTCAAAGGATGTCAACAAGTTGCAGCGAACCCACCATTAGGCTGCAGGGGGCTGGTCCCATGCAGCAAAACCACCTACCTACGTGTAGCGGAGTCCTACCAAAATCAAGGGGGCAATGATCAACTAACCAAAGTCATGGCTAATGTAACATGCATGCAGACAACACCCCACCTCCCCTGCTCGAGCCAAAGCACTAGGATCAATGTCAGGTCAAGATAAACAATCAGTGGCACACAACCTCACTCTTGCAAAAACTGGTGGAGAGAAAGAGAGAGAGAGATTTAGAGAAGAACCATTGCTTTGCTTGGAGAATTGGAGGAAGCATCATTTTGATGGACTAGGAGTTTATCTCTGGTTTTGTGTTCTACGTCTTCTCTCCATCATTTCCAATTGGGAAGGGAAGAACTTCTTGCATTCCTATGGCCAACACAAGGTAGGCACTAGTGTCAGTAGGTGTATTAAATTAAAAATTTAGTGAAATAACTTTTTAATTTGAGCTATATAAAAGTAATAGTATGAAATGAGAAACTGACTGGTTTGAATGTCAATTATGGTGCAAACAAGGTAGATGATTTTTTTTCATAAGAGTTTTAACTTTTTAAGTTAATTAGCTTATTAAGCTCTGATAGTTTGTGTTTTATGTACTAGATTTCTGGACAGAAATTTAAGTTTAATTGTGTTCTGTATTCAACCATTAAACGTACTCCAAATTGTGTGAAATTTTGTAAGCATATACTCCATGGAGTGTATTACAACTTTTATGTTTACTCTCTTTTGGTTTTAACCCAAAAACCAAGTTTTATCTCTTCCATTAAAACCTGCCAGAGAATCCTGCAATTCTGTCAAGTTTTAGTGTGAGGGATAATTGGCTGGGCAAACGATTTCCAATTGAGCTAAAAATTGGTAAAATGATAGTTAACTTGTTTATCTACAAGTTTTATGTTTTATACTTAGCTTAATTCTTCTATTTAAGTTATAATTTAATTGCTCTGAGTCAGTGTTACCTGCTGTCCCAGAATAAGCTGAAAACATGATGTCTAAAAATATTTTACTTAATGAGATGGATCCCAAATGATATAAAAATTTACAGTATGCTTTCTTTACTTTCTACAAGTTTGATGTTTCACGGTTTGCTTTGAATTGAAATGTACAACTGAATTTCAATTACATAAAGTTGAAGCCGAATAGCGTTTAAGCTGGCACAACATGTGATATTTTGGAATAGGAAGTGTCATATAGTTGACTTAGCGTATAGTTGTGCATTTGATATAACAATAACACTAATATGATGTGATGTTTAAACTAGATTAAAGTGAGATATCCTCATTATAGTGTGACTCTTATAGCTAAATCTAGAGGCTTAACAAGTGATACATTTGTGACTGATTTAAAGGACAAGCTTATAGGCTTGTCAGGTAACTTAAAATATTATTTGCATTCACGATTAGGAGTATAACAATGATAATCAAAGTTAAGGTTTCTTGAGATGTTATGACGTTACCTTGGCTCAAGCTAAGATGTGATTATGTAATGAATGGATATGAACAAGGTGACTAAGGTTCACTATACCTATGGTTCATCTGATTAATTAAGCAACTACCCAAATCAATTAAGGAGTCCTATTTATACAGGTAGAGCGGTTTGACCGGTCATATCTAGAAGAGGAAGGGAAGCCGCACCAAGCATCACATCAAGCCAAGCTCTACTAAATTCAATCTACCACACTTTGAGCCCCATGCTTCTTGGAGAAATCTGATATGCAATGATGGTTGCACTATCAACGTGGCAGTAGAAAAGCTCAACAAACCACAAAAGGTTGTGCCAGATATAGAATATAGAGGAGCAAAGTCCCAACCTCCTCAAATGGAGCCTTATACAAATTGATGGAACCCACGTGAAAGGAGGCACCCCTCCGACTTGGAGGGCTGAATGATACCAAAATAGGCCGAGAGATTTGGACCCTACAGGCAGCCAATGCAAAAATGACTCAATAGTCTAAGTGATGATCTAATGATCAATAGTCAGAACACTTGATCAATGACTATATAATAATCTCATGGGACCAGCATGAGATGGACAACTAATAATAAGAGGACAAGGTCTCCCCTACAAAGCCTGTTAAGGTTACACCTTTCTTGTTTCCCAACTACAAGAATGCCTTTAATACCATTCCTGTGACCCAGCCATAGGATGGCCTCCAATTTCGTTCCCATGACCCAACCACGAGATAGCCTCCAATATCACTCTCGTCCCAAACAAGGGATGATCCATCCAATATCCAGATCACGAGATGGCAGACCTAAAGAAATCATGGTGCTGATTACTTCTCATAGCCCAGCTAGGGGACAAGTCACAAAGCTATTTCTTGATCCTATCAAGAGGAAGGACAACCACACTAACAAGGTGTGACATTCGATAATCGTGCCATCCCTCATAACGGAACGACAAGGACAAAACGAAGCTGTAAAATCCCTCAGGACAATATATGACCAATGTAAACAAGCCAAGGAATTAATTAAAGGACTTACCTTTGTACATCCCAAATCCAAGGAAGTGATGCTGAGAGGGGTGAAGGATCTCATGCTAGTTTCCTCTTCCAGTAAAGGCCTAAGATAAACTTGGCAGCCAGCATTAATTGCCTACGCGAAGAGCAATGTCAAACGAGGACATCATGCCTTTCTGATGAACCAGAGATCTTTGAAAAGAAGGTGGCAACAAGCAACTCAACGGTTCCCACTTCCCAAAAGGCTACAAAGCCTTGGCATAGGGAAGCAAATGCCAAGAAGGGAGGCTCCGATCACAAAAGAACAAATCGCCATATTAAGCCGTCACCTTGAAGACAAGGGGAGGGCAAAAAAACTAAAGAGAGCTCTCCATCTCTCTTTCTCTTGTAACCAACAAACCATCCATATTGGATTCTTAAATCTTTCGAAAGAGGCCTTGCAATTTAGCCTGGTTATGAGGCTTTTCATGAAAAACTTCTATCTTCTCTATCTTTCTACATTTATTCTTCCCTGCATTCATTTCTCGTGATTGGTTCTCCACCAACTAGATATTCTCCATGACCATTGTCATCATCCCCTGCTTTGACGCCTGACCACACTCTATTTACAACAAATCTAACCATCCATTTAGAAGGACAGATTTGGCCTTTAATAGAAATATATATATATATATATATAATATAAAATATAAATATATTTTAATCTTGAAAATTGTGTAGGATTTGATTTGTGAGGGTAAATTTAACGTGATTAAGTCTAACTTGACTAATAAAAGCACCTAGTATTTTCCCATTACTTCAAATAGTTGTCATTCATGATGAGAGTAAAGTTCTTATCATAAATGGCTTAGAGATTATTAGCACAAGATTAGAGGTAATGGAAGATGCTTATCATAAATGAATTATAGAAGAAGAATTATAGCCATCCAATGCCTGTATAAAAAGGACTTCAACATTAGAGAATAAAATCCAAATTCTTTTTTTCTTCTAGGATCTAAATTAAGAATATGGTCAGAAGAGCATGAAGGATATTAGGGTACTCATCATTATTGTCAGTTGAGAAATTTTTACCTTTTCCATGGCAAAGCAATAATGGTAATGAGGCAGCACGTCTTGCAGCTTCTTCTGACCCTTGTATCTTGTTCTTCAAGCTCCTATAAATGGAAGAAAAAAGAGCGTATGGGTAAGCTCAAACATAGAAATAAAGGGAGACAAAAAAGATAAATTACATCAAAGTCCTTGAGGTTAGGTTTTCTGGGGTGGACAATGTTTTTAATATTGGAACTATATTTAATTCATCAAGATATCAAATTTCAATTAAACTCACTTCAATGAGGTACTTGTTTGATATCAGGTCATCGGTCATAATGCGGGTAAAGATTGAAGTTTAAATTTGGAAACTTTTTATTAGGTGTGTTTGTTTGTAAGGTTAAATTTAAGAAGGTTAAAATTAAATTTGGATAGAGATATTTTTTTATTAAAAGTTGTGAATGATGTGAAATAAAGTTAGTTATTATATTGGGATATGTGAGGGATGTGATATAAAGTTAGTTATTATGTTGGGATATGTGAGGGATGTGATATAAGTTAGTTATTATTTTAGTAATATGTGTAGGATGTGAAATAAATTTAATTTTTAATATTAAATTTTATGTGTGATGTAATATGCCTGGTTAAAATTAAACCAGGTTAATTTTAAACTCCTAGACAAACGGGGCTTTGAATTTAATAATATATTAGTGTTTGGTAATGTGGCTTAAAACTTGGGATTAAAGCTGAGTTTAGGAGTTTAAATCCCAAAATAAAATGAGCCACGTCCATCTTCCTTATGTTAAATTATCCACAAAAGGACCACATTAAAATAAATTAGAAAATCTAGAGAACTATGTAAAATCAAAATCAAGGGACAACATCCAAGTGAAATAATTAAAAAAAAAGGTCAACATAAAAATACCATAACCCACTGACCCACAGTTAACTTTACAGGTTTGTTTAGCCAAGTTATCTTGAAAATTGTGTAGAGTTTGAAATATAATTAGTAAATGTATTAGGAGATGCATAGTATGTGAACAAAAGTTATTTATTTTGAAATTTGCATATAATTTGAGATATAGTTTTTTTTTTGGTCAGGAGAAATAGTTAATTTTAATATTAGAATTTGTGTACAATATGATCTATCAAGTTAACCTTAACTCTTGATAAAGATAAGGAGGTTTCTAAACTTGAAAGTTAGCGAGAAAAAAGCAAATTTAACATTGAGCTAAGAAATAAGGCATGCCTGGAACATGGAAGCCAGCCACTAAGTCCAACAACTGCACTGAGATTCACTGTATAAGGATTTCCATTTCCATATCTTCCATGAGCACTACAAGATGCAGAATACAAGGCAGTTGCAGCACCCATGCTAAAGCCACCAACACCAAGTTTAACTAGGATGATCAATTAAAGGCAGAAAGTCAGATATCAAGCTCAATGCTCGCAAGAATCAAATAAAAAAAAGTTTGAAGATGGTAAACCTGGCATACTGCAAATTAAAACATCAAAATTCTATGCAACTCCAAGAGCATCTGCTTTCAGATAAATCTTTCTCGACCAAAATCTCATAGTGGCATACAAAATTGAATTATGTTTTGCTACATTACAACTTTTGCTGGTTTTGAAGTGATTAAAGATTGCAACTTGTGTTTCTAGATTACTATTACTATCTACACACAATCTCAATCATCACTAACAGAAATATGCAAATATATAGTCAGTTTTATGAATCCTTTTGCAGCAAACATTTCTATCAATTGCTTTATATCAACTATCTGGAAATTAATATTAAAAAAACTCTAGAAATTGTTTTATGAATCCTTTTTCAATAATTATCCCTAACCAGGAACTGCGATGTTAATTCTGATTTATCCAAAAATATTTGTATACTGTAAGCAAGTTATCTTAGTCCTGCCTTTTTGCTTCATATTCCTTTCAACCAAAAAAAATTCTCTACTAGACATAATGGAGCATTTTTTAACTACCCTATTTGCTCATCCACACCACCCACCTATATTCTTTATAACTTCATCTCCATGTTACTCCATTCTTCCTACAACAATATTTAAGAAGAATGTCACTAACTTACTATCTGCAGGTTCCGTTGAAAGTAGTTTTTCAACATGAGCAGCCGAAGCATCCATTCCCTCAACGTCAGCTGGTCCATCCTCAGACAAATCCCCCACATCAAACCCTACAAACAAGCCAAAGATGTGAAAAAATAGTTAACTTCGGCAGCAAAAGAATACGATCAACACACTCAAAATAGTTGTAGACCTTGTATAAAATAGAATAACACAAACCAGGACAGCTAGTTACTTTAATCAACTTACATGCAGTTGAAGGAAATCCACCAAAAATTGATACTGGTCTCGCAGGGGCAGTCGGACAGATCCACTTTATCTGCAAGGTGAAATACAAACACCACTAGTTTAGAAACAAGCAAACATTAGGAAAACTGTACATAACTTTTTAGTTAAAATTGTGAATGTTTGTTGTGCCACGAGTCCAATTTGAACAAAGGTTGGGTTGACCCAAAATGGACTCAAAACATTCAAGCTTCACTCAACGCGAACTCCAATGTTGTTCAAGTTCGAGTAAAATCAACTCGAAATGAGTCAATTTTGAGATTTTGAGTTGATGCAATCTGAAATTAATTTGTTTGAATAACAATGATGATGTGGCAGGCCTACCATTTGAAAACTTTACAAGACTATGCTCTGGAAAGTTACATTTAATTTACAGTAAAACAAAAGCAAGGCTTACATTGGGCAGAGGAAGAGTTTCCAGCAGCTGAGACCAACTGAAATACAAAACACATGAACTTAGATTGATATAGAAACTCTTGCCTTAAACTTTTCAAAATCTAAAGTTCACAGGCAAAAGCATTCAGCATTAGTTCATAGGTTTTCTTTTTGGCATTTAAGGGGGAAAAGCACATACCGCTATCGCTGTACAAAAATCTAGAAATTAAGAGTCAAGACAAAGCATATAAAATGCAACTAGAAATTTCAGAGACAAGACAGAGCATGTAATATATAACAACAACCAAGCCTTTATCTTGCAAGATGAGGTACCACTACATGAATCCTTTGTTTCTATTGCTTTCTATCAAATAAAAGCTCCTTATTTAGCTCTCTAAGTATGTAAAATTATTAATATAGTTTTTGACCATATCTTTTTTGGTATTCTTCTTCCTTTTTTACATGGGTAAAATTCAATAACTCAACTCTCTAAACTGTAGCTTATATCAGCCTATGATATATATGTCCAAACCATCTAAGCAGCCTATTTTATTGCCTAAAGCTAAGGCTTTCCCACCTATATGTCCAAACCATCCAAACCTACTTGAAGGGCACCTATCAATTTAAGAAATTGGGCTAAAACTAAAGTGTTCCCTCAAAGAAGGCCTAAATGCAGTATAAAATGTGCAAAGGCCACTAAATCGATGCCTAAGTATAATGATAAGTAAGGATTCTCACATTATGAACGGATGCAAAAAAAGAAGCTAGTTCAAGACGCTAACAAGACTGGGTACTTCAATTATAAGTACTCTAACAAACAAGTTAATGAAGTTAGTGAATATTATGACTTATAAGAGAATTAATATTTTATGCATTCAAGAAATGAATAGGCGAAGGAAAAAAACAAAGAAATTGATAGATTAAGCTTCAAATTTTGGTATTCGGGTAAGAATAAGAATGGCAATGAGGTGGGTATAATTTTGAATAAAAATTTAAAAGATGATGTAGTAAAAGTCAAAAAAATGAAAATATAATTATATATTTAAAAATTATAATCGATGATATGACTACTAACATTGTAAGTGTGCATGTCTCTCAAGCTAGTTTGGATATAAGTATAAGAAATATTCTGAAATGATTTGGAAAAATTGATTCAAGGGAGACCTCAAAAGGAAAAGATATTTCTCAGAGAAAATCTAAATAAGCATGTTAGAAGAATTGTCGAAGAATTCAATAACATTCACGATGGGTATGGTTTTGAAGAGACTAATAAAGAAAGTAAAATATTTTTAAAGATTTCTTTAATTTATGACTTTATGATTGACAAAGCATGTACAAATGAAGCTTTTAAAATCAAAGGGAAAGAACATAAGCATAGTTAGAGTAGCTTACAAGAACCTTTATTTTACTCCTATCCCATGTCATTGCTTTAACAATAAGACTATCCTAAGTTATTGATGCATGTTCTTCCATTTGCATGAGTAGACTACCCAAATCTTTATATTAAACCATAGTACTCAGCTTAGACTTCCTCTATATTATAACCATTTTGCAAATGCATCATTTCTATTGTTACTAATTTCACCTTAAAGCACATCCTAGAACCTCAAAGAATGTACCGCCAGAGAAGCAAATCAAGAAGTAACATTGTCCTTAACCATGAACAAAAGCAAATTTACCAAATATTTCTACTAAGTATATCATTAAAATACATGAAAATATGGTTGCGTTTGGAAACACAAAGTCTCCAACACTTGCAATCCTAAATGGGCTCAATGAGCATTGTAATGTAGAGGATTACCTAGAAAATATCAAACTTTATCTAAACAATAAAAAATCAAGTTATTTTTAAAAGCGACCATTAAGGCCCCTTTGGAATAAAGCCAAAAAGGCCATGGCTTTCCCAACCATGGCCTAAAATTATTTTTCATTAAAAACATATATTAAAACTATTTTATGTTTCATCCAACACAAGTACCAATATTAAAACAATAACTTATTTCACATCTTACACAATCCTTAGACATTAACCAACTTTATTTCACATTCTACACAACTTTTAACAACTTAACTAACCTTACTTGACATCATTCACACATCTCAAAAAGGCTATCCTCCAACATTTTTTTAGCTTTGTTCCAGAATGAACCCCAAAGGACATCATAAATCAGTCACATCTTCTGATTATCTGGCAACTGCAATCTTAGAAAGTACCATTCTGGTTGGTTACAGGATTAATAAGAAACAAAAAAATATTTCTACTAAATCAACGTATATATCACTAATTCACAAACATATGAACAACCAACTTGGAAGACAAACTAATCATAAATTCAAGTACAATCCCTTCCTTCAAAAGGGCTACTAAGACATTTTATCGAAATAAAAGTCAAATGAGTTTAAACAAGTATAAACAACTAAGAAATTATAACAAATATATTAAACGACAAGCCATGCAAAGGAGATGGAAATCTGGATGCAATGACCTTGCTCCATTATCACCAAGACCATGAAGCCAAACTATAGTAGCCTGATGTCTTCCCTTTGGCCTGACCACATGTGTTCTTCCAAACTCCAGAGCCGCCTTGGTACTTGCATTCATCCCTAAATCACCAAATTTAAAATCTAAGCACAAATCCACAATATACGGAACCCAGTATGTAGGAAAAAGATGCAACGTTAAGAAAGTAACCAGAAACAAGGGAGCTGCTTCCGTGGCTCATATTGGAAGCAAAGAACAGAGATCTTGTGAACCCACACCCCCTCTAATAGCTGCTGAAGCTGGCAAGTGCTCTACAATTAAAAACAAGCATTCAATGATCCTCACTAGAACCGTCATCAAGTTGAATTCAAACAGATTGATCTCAATGCGAAATCAGAGTCTGAGAGTCCTTGATTTCATAGTCAACTAAAATTTATCAACTTTGAGTTGATTTTTTTTGTTGATTTGAACCGAATAACTGATCTTGAATGAAACATGCAGAAACATATAATGTATAATAAAGATATTACTATTAATTGAATGTGCAAGTGTTGCATGTCTATCTATGCCCTAATCTCTTTCGCATACACTCACTACAGTACACATAAAAATAATAAATAAACTATATATGCATCTATAAGTCTTATGGCGACGGTCATGAACGGAAGACTAGTTCTTGACACAACAATCTCTGATACCACTCTCGTGAGGGCGAGGTAGTTAATTTGAAGTGACCATCCAAATGACATGATCTACAGCGCACTGCGACTTAATTCCACTAAGGACTAAAAGATTTGGAGCCATAAATGACTCAAGGGTAAGATGTACAAACCTGAATGTTAAGAGTTGGCAGCCTATTTTGAGTGCCCAAGAAATTGGTTGACAAATAACAGTTAGGCTAATTTTAAAGGGCACCAGTTGATTACTGCACTGGTCCAAAAATCAACCGATAGACTGAAATTCTGCACTCTTCTGTTTTCAGGTTTCCAACCAATGGATTCTATGTCCTAATGACAATCAAATGAGCACGCATGCATAAGAACACTCAAATTAAAATATCAGCATGCAAACACACAAGTAGGCTAGACATCATGATTTTCTTGCTTTGAATTATACCAAGCATGAATCATAGCAACATTCATAAGAAGTAGGGGATGCCATGTTAGGAACTATATCATGCTTCAAGGATCCAGTGCATTAAAATACAACCAGAGAAGTTAAACCACATAAAAACACAGTAAATAAGTTCTCTGCTGGAATAAGAAAGTTAAAAGAGAACACCAATGTACATGAAGTTCTCATGGAGGAAAGTCCAAGTTTTCAGCATAAACAGCAGAAAATTAGTGCACAAGATGGAGATGAGCCCTCCTAAAACAAAATAGGTGCAGTTGTGAGGTAAATCCCACCACACCTATAGTGAAGGATAGCAGCACCTTTACCTCCTCTAGAGCCTCAGCAACCTACTTTGCCACAAATAGTTGCCTGAAACCTTCCTAGTTCTTCAGCTGATCACTTTAATAGTGGAAGCAGTCTTTTTGAAAAACTCAAAATCAACAATCTCCTCTCTCAAATGACTCCTGATGTATTTTAAGTGCTCTCTTCCACTTCAAAAACATGAGCACCGCATCAATATGCCCACTATAGCTTTAGGAAATTGCCATGTACTCATAGATCATCATTACTCGATGCCTAGCTTAGGTTTTGGTCTTTGATCTCTTATTGAAACTGCCAGCAAACTCGCAGAACCGCCCAAGCTTGTTGAAAGCTATCGTTGAAATTTAGAACTGTCTCAATGCGTTGGACTATTCTGTGTGTCGAGTCAAAGAATAGACCTATGCGGCTTCTAAGCACTATCTATTGTTGTGCTAGTCTAGAAATAGACCAACATCAAGAATAGATTGCCGCTACTGTGTTGTGTTCGTTGGTCTGCCGCTTAACCCGTTGAACCCTCGCCCAATATAACATCTTACACCTTTGTTCTCACATATTCTCAGCTACATAAACATAATATAACCTCTCAAATAATATCTGTTGAACCCTCACACAATATAAATATCTTACGCCCATGTTCTCACATGTTCTCAGCTACATAAACATAATATAACCTGTCAAATAATACAATTCAACATAATGACAAAAACATTGACAGAACAACATAGTTTTTGCTGTAAACTGCACTAAAAGCATTGTAATCCCCACATATGTGTTGGTGTTCTTCCTACTTAATTTGATTCCAGCAGTAGAACTTGCTTATTCCGAAGTCTATGATTGTCTTTCTGAATAGCATGCTTTCATTGGATTCCTGGGCATCACATAGTTTCTTCCAAGGGTTCTAATGTAAATTATGTAAAAGTTGTGATTGATGTTTAAAACAATTCAAAGATAAGATTCTCTGATCTTTGGCTCAATTTGAACTAATTGCATGTTATGGAATTAAATTCGAATGCTTGAATAAAATTATCATGTTCACTTCATGCATATAACTTAAGCAGATCTAACTTGAAAACCTGAAATTTGAGAATTTCCGAAACAGTACAGAAATCAACATACGGGCTGCTTTCTAAGCTGACCCAGAAATGGAAAGCCAGGCCTAGGGCCGCCAGCTAATTTTTCTGCTTGTCAGACAATTGACCGGCGCCAAAATAGGCCACATAGAGCAAACTACAAGTTTTTGCATCTTTCTGATTTGGTTCTTTTAGAGCTTGAAGAGGTGTTCTTCCTTTGAGGCAATCAACCCTAATGCACTGCAAATCCTAAACATTGGATGGCCAATCACACTCAACCATCATCATCTTAATACGTAAGCTTAGATGCTAAATTAATCTAGAGTTAAGGTCCATTCCATTTTTTCAAGTCACAAGGAGATTGAGTCAATTTCAATGGAATACTATCCAGTAACTATCAAGCAAGTTTTGAGTTTCCAACACAATTGCCAACCCTAATCCTTACTCAACTTACACCCATTCCTTGAAAGGCGGGATGTGAATAACGAAACACTAATCTCAGGCTCATGCAACCACACCTTCCTCCTTAGACCAGAAAATTCCCATGTGGGATACCAACCAATGAGGAAATCTTCCAGGCCTAATCGTTACATTCAAAGGACAGGATCTGAGCAGATCAAAGCCAAGCATGCATGCGCCACTCATCCCGTGATGCAGAAGACGGTCGATGATGGGAGAAAGGGGTTTCATTCCTTACCAAATCAATTTCTCCTGAGGAAGCTGGGAGGTGAAAATATCAACAGCAACCCAGGAATGCTCGTGCCCGGGACCAGGAGAGCTTTCGTCAGAATCAATGGCGACGAGACAGAAGATTAATGGACAAAATATACAATTTTTAATTAGAAAAGAGTAAAATTTTCTAATTGGACGGATTATACCAACCTGAAACAGAGAAGAAGATCAAAAGTGAAAGATCAAAAGTGAAAGATCGAAAGTGAAGATCGAAAGTCTGCCTCCTTTTGGCCCTCTGCTACTCACTTTACTGAAAAAAGAAAAAATGTTCACCTTTTTTTCGCGGGGACGCGAAGATGGCATCCTAGGGTTGATTTCGCTGAACCCGTGCAATTTTTTTTTTTTCAAATTCATCAAAGTCTGTAAAATTTGAGAATAATACCAAGATTTTATTGTTTTTAGGCCTCGTTTGGTTGGAGCTACTTTTTTTATCCAACACAAATTTTAACTATAAAAATCAACTTTATCTCACATTTAATGCAAATATGAATATTAGAATTTAAAGTATTTCACATTTTACACATTTTCTAATATTAAAATAAATTTCTCTCTCATTAAATTTAAAAAATAAAATATTTTTTCTCTTGTTAAAAAAAAAAGCTCGAACCAAACGAGGCCTTATATTTAAATATTTAATTTAAGTATAAATTTTATTTAAAAATATTTAATTAATATAACATTTAGTTATTTTAATATTATATTATATTATATTATTTAAAAAAATAATTACGTAATTTAATAATATGCATAAGTAATTTTCTAAAAATTATAAAATTATAATTCAAAAAATAATATATAAATATCATAATATTTAGTTATATCATACAACAACAAGATAATATTAAATAAAATGCTATTCAAGTAAAAAAGATTTTATTGAAATATTAATCACAAAAATTTAATTGAAAAGTATTTAAAATTATAAACTTAACTGATATTACTAATAAATTACAAAGACCTAAATAATATTAAAAAAATTAGATGACTTCACATTATAAAAAATACTCAATTCAAATATTTTGATATAGTAAAGAAATAAAGTTAATATTTTTATTGAAAATTATTGAATATGTAAATTAAAATAATTTTTTTATATTAGAATATGTGTAAAATGATTAAAAAAGTTTGTTTATCATTATTATTGTCGTTTTTTAAACTAGTATTATTTTGATTCTCGCGCTAAACAGGACGTTAGGCATAATTATTTTTACTTTTAGATTTTATATTATTTTAAGTTAATCATAAATTTTATTTTAAATCATATATATATATATATATATATATATTATAATTTTAAAAAATTAGTTGAGTTCATATTATGAAGACATTTTAAAGCCTCATTTAATTCTAGAATTGAATTTTAAA
>KZ451988.1:1007013-1017983 GCA_002786265.1 Apostasia shenzhenica
ATATATATATATATATATATATATATTATAATTTTAAAAAATTAGTTGAGTTCATATTATGAAGACATTTTAAAGCCTCATTTAATTCTAGAATTGAATTTTAAATATGAAGAAAAAATATTTTATATTATAAATTTAATGAAAAAGAAGTTTAATTTAATATTTAAAAGTATATAAAATGTGGAATAAATTTAATTCTAATATTTGTATTTGTGTTTGATGTGAAATAAAGTTAATTTTTATAATTAAAATTTATATTTGACTAAAAAAACCCTAAAATATAATTATTTTTACTTTTAGATTTTATATTACTTTAACATAACCATAAAATTTATTTTAAATCTTATATATATATATATTATAATATAAAAATTAATTTTATTTCACGCTTTATCAATTATCAAAGTATAAAGAAAATATTTTAGTTGCATAGCAAACGAAGTGGCAGACCAAAGTCTGGCAAAATAAGAACCGGTCAAATTCTTCTCAAAACTGGCTCCACAATTTTTTTTAAAAAAAAATAAAAGAAAAATAAAAAATAAAAACAAAAAAATAAAATAAAATAAAATAAATAAAAAAACTGACCCCATAGTTGCTAGAAATGGCCATTTCATAAAATTTGTATTGAACGATGAAGATTTAATTAATGAAAAAATAAGATATTTTTGTTTTAAATATAAAAATATAAGTTTATTCAATAGCAATAATATGAAAGATCATTTAATCTGTAATGAAATTGATATTAGCTGTGAATGATGGATTTAGCATGATAAAAATCCAAAGACTGACAGAGTGGAGATTAGTTCAACAATGATTCACAAAATCAAAGACACAACAGATGAGAATAGAATGGAGGACTTAATTCGAAATGTCAAACACAATTTTTCAAAAAATTCAAAAGCATTTAAAGAATTACTAGAAGGCGTGAGAAATAGTTAATTGTGATAAATTATTTGTGTTTTATAATTAAAATTTTTTAATTATAAATAATTACTTTATTTTGACAGTGATTATTGGATACAAGCAATTTTGAATCCAATATATGAGCATTTTTACTTAAAGGATTCTATTAAATATTGTATACGTAACGATATTAACAATATCGTTTACAAGTAATTTACATAATCATCTTTATGTTCATTTTTATTTTAACAATTAACAAGTCTATTTTTATAGTTTTATATCTAAATTTTTTTCGGCTCGCTTAAATAAGTATAAAGTTAAAATTACGGTAGAAAATGTAAATGTATTATTTTTTGTATAGTTTAGTATTTGAATAAATATTTTATTATATAACTTTCATCTTCTTACTTTATGGATATTGATATTACATAATGAGATATTTACGTGAAATTGTTCATTCACGCTCTACTAAAATTTCAAAAAATATAAGTAATAATTAATTATTATTAAATATTGTAATATTATTTATATAATTTATAAATTTTTTCTTATTAGTTATTTAATGAAGTGGCAACGTATGATAAAAAGGAGATGTACGTAAATTTAGCTTGTGAAGAATTAACTACGTATATATTAAAGAATTGGAGACCTTATTAATGGGTATATTTTTACAAATTTTGTATAAAAAGTTTAATTATTTGAGTTAAGATTGATTATTTTGTGATATTATGTATTCTTTCTTTAGGCCTTGTTTAGTTCAAGCCTTTTTTTTGGCCTAACACAACTTTCAACTGTAAAAATCAATTTTATTTCACTTCCAATATAAATATAAATATTATAATTAATTTTATTTCACATCTTACATACTTTTTAATACTAAAGTATATTTTTTTCTTATTAGACCTAGAAAATAAAATATATTTTTTTTTGTTAAAAAAAAAACTCGAACCAAACGAGACCGAATTCTGCTAATCAATTTTATGTTACTACTCACTTTTTGTAAACTTATTAATTTTCAACACGGTAATGTTACGTATTAATATTCACGACATTTTAAGTAAGCAAGGTCAAAGAAGAGGTATGAATTCCATACACATTGATCTTGATTCTTTAACTTTGGTTAATTGATTAATAAGTGATCATGATATTAGTCGGAATTATATTATTAATGTTCTAAAAATCAAGCATCTGTTGAAGGCCTCATTTGGTTCGAGACAATTTTTTTAACTAACACAACTTTCAACTATAAAAATCAACTTTGTTTCACATCCAACATAAATACGAATATTAGAATTAAAAATATCTCATATTTTACATATTTTTTAATATTAAAATAAAATTCTTTCTCGTTAAACTAAAAAAAAAAATTCTAAAATGAGGAAGATATTTAGGTAGCTAATTATATCATTAATGTTCTAAAAATCGGCTTTGTTGTTATATACTGCTGTGGTGATGCTTATACTATTGTCTTTATTTTTATTGTTAGTTTTAGTCTCAAGTTTTTGGATGGCCTTTATGTTTTTTGGTTCTCTGATTTTATACTAGCAATTTTATATAAAGGAGTTATTTAATAGAACGCAATGTAAGTGAGTTTTTTTAGATTCTTTGCTTGTATCTAGCTAAATTTCTTATTTATCAGTTGAGGACTGGATGAATAAGAATTTTCCTTTCTGTTTGACAGTTTCTTTTAAAATATATATATATAATATTGCATATAATTCACATGTTTTTGTTAAGATTTTTAGAAATTTTATGTATTATGTAGAATCATTCAAAAAAAAAATTTGTAACCAGCAACAGGTGATAGCATTCACCATAATAGAGTCTCCTATTACAGCGGATCTCTTTATCACCCGTTGTAATATGATAATCTACTACAACGGGTTTCTTTATCACCTGTTGTAATTAGAGTCTCTATTACAGCGGGTCTCTTTATCACTCACTGTAGTATAATACCCTACTATACTGGTTCACACCTGCTATAATATATCTAATATTTTTTATAGCTAAGATATATACTATGGTTTTTAGATACTCCTTTACAGTAGTTTTAAACTACTGTAATAGAGCTATTGTATACTAGCGACATTATATATTAAAAATGTCAGTCATTTATAGCTAGTGCTTTTCATCATCTCAAGTTTATATTCCTTATTTGTTCACTATAATATAAAAAAATACTTCTTGAAGAGTAGAACAAACTGTTACTATTCGGGAACTAATCACTCCTCAAAACATTATCATTTGCATTAGAAAATATGTTCTTCGGCAAGAGTCTAGCAAAAAAAGAAACACTTCTATGAGAGAATACATTTGTAAATATTTTTTAAATTTTCATTTATCTCTTCAACCATTAACAGTAGTTTAACTCGATTATGTTGTTAACCATAGCAATGAATATTATTCAAGCTTCGACATACACTTTGATCAAAATCAGCTAGTTGTAAAGGTTATTATGTGTACCAAAAAGTTTAAGGCAATGTTTTGTTAATTGAATGTTATATTGATATTATATCGTATTTTTTATATATCATAACATCTAGATATCATCTTTTAATCAATAATTTTATACCTTTTAATTTTTTTTTAAAAAAAATATCATTAAAATAAATAATTATTTTCTCTATATAACATAATATAGCATCAAGATAATATTAAGGAGGCATTTGGTTCAATATTATTTTATTATTATGTTATATTATCTAAACAAACTAGCTATTTGGTTTAATAACGTCTATAAATAATCTTCTAAAAAAATTATAAACCTATCGCTCAAGAAATTAAATCTAGATATCATGATATATATAGGTTATATGATATGACACGAAAATAATATTGACCCAAATGCCTCCTAAAATATTATCAAAGAGATTATATAAATGTTACGGTGAATGGTTAATATATAGGCACGAGAAGTAATAGGTATGCATAAAATTTTGGCATTCTTTTCTCTTTTCCTTTTTGTTCACTATTTGTTATATTTATTTTGAGATAATTTGAACTCGACTTACGTTCGAATTTAAATTGACTCAAATTTGAGATTTTCTATTTTGAGTTAATTTGACTAAAAATTAGATTGAAGTTGACTCAAAATTTAGCTCTGAAATTTTTTTATTGATATTATCATATATCATATCCCTTCATAAATATTCAAACCACCATTGCTTATTTCAACATCAAGATATAAATATTACAATTAAAAAAAGCATAGATAAGTCAACTCAAATAATTTAGAGTTTTTTTTTTTTTTTGATGAAATTTAGAGTAACTCAACTTGAAATTATTATTTTTTTTCTGAATCACAAGTATACAAATTCACTTAAAAATAGTGAAATAAATTTTTTTTTTTTAAATCAAATTAGCAAAAATTAAAAAATAAAAATAAAAGAATGGAATATATCTATCGGCCGGAGAGCACCGACACAGCCAAAGAATACGCGGACACTGCCGGCGGCTGGTACCCCGACTCCAACCGCTCGAACACCGCGGCCTCGGCCACCGGCGGAGCGCCGCCGGTGGCCGCTACACCTTCCGGCATGTCGATCCCAAGGTACTCCGCCATTGTCATACTCGTCTCCAGCGGCGGAGGCTCCACCCCTGTCTTCTTCTCCAGCATGTCCACCACCGTCGCCATCGACGGCCGGAGCTTCGGCTCCTCTTGAATGCACCAAAGCCCGACGTAAACCAACCTCCTCACCTCCTCCTCGGCCGCCGCCGTCTCCGCCATCATCCTCTCGTCCACGACCTCCATCACCCTCCCCTGCCTCACCTTCTCCACCACCGTCGCCGGAAAGTACGACCATCGTAGCCGGGAGCTCCCCGCACCGCCTCCGCTGTCCTCCTCAACCAGCCGGCAGTTTCTTCTCCCGCCGACGAGCTCGAGCAGTACCATCCCGTAGCTGAAAACATCCGACTTCTCCGACGCACCTCTGTCCAGCAGCCACTCCGGCGCCAGGTACCCCCTCGTCCCCCTCAGGCTCGTCAGCACGCGGCTCTCATCCCTTCCCATGATCTTGGAAAGCCCGAAATCGGCGACGAGCGCGTGGAAGCCCTCGTCGAGGAGGATGTTCTCCGGCTTGATGTCGAGGTGGAGGACCCTTGACCGGCAATCGTGGTGGAGGTAGGCGAGCGCCTTACCCACCTCGACGGCGACGCGGTAGCGGAGACGCCAGGGGAGGCACCGGTCGGAGCTGAAAACGCGGCGGAATATCCATTTGTCGAGCGAGCCGTGGGGGGCGAACTCGTAGACGAGGAGGCGGTGGTTGGCGGCGTCGGCGGGACGGATGCAGTACCCGAGGAGGCGGACGAGGTTGACGTGTTGGACGCCGGCGATAGCGGCGATCTCCGAGCGGAACTCCTTGTCGCCTTGATCTTCCGGGCGGTCAATGCGCTTGACGGCGATGGGGGTGCCGTCGGGGAGGACGCCTCGGAAGACGGACCCGGAGGAGCCGCGGGCGATGGGGGTGCTGAAGTGGGCGGTGGCGAGCTCGAGGGCTCGGTAGGGGAAGCTGACGGGGAGGCCGGCGACTTTGCGGAGGAAGCTGTAGTGGATCTGGATGTGGTGGTTGTCGGCGCCCGAGATGGCGAGCTTCCGGGAGACGGAAGAGAGGCGGCGACGGCCAGAGGTGAGGCGATAGATGAGGAGGTAGATGAGGATGGAGAGGGTGCATGTAGCTGTGGCTGCGGCGCCAACGACCAGTGATATCTTTCGTCTTCGGACGGTCGGGAGGAGGGCGGCGAGGAGGATGAGGAGGGCTGCGGCGGCGAAGGAAGAAGCGGCGGCGGCGAGGAGTTTCACCGTTTTGGTCTCCATATGAGCGGAGGAGGGAGAAGGTTCAACAGAGGAAGCGCCTGCTTAATTAAGCGGACTCTTTCCCGTTGACTTTGAGGTGGTCAATGGTTTCAAGTTTAACAACAGCATTTGGAAGGCCAAGTCATATGGTCAAAGTTTAACTTCGAAAAAAAAAACTATCGAGTATCGATTTTGTTATAATTCGATAATTTTAATAGTTTCAATTAAGACTGTACTCAAAGATCAATCGAAACTAGGCTGAAACTATCGAAAAGGCCAAAGCACGTCTATCTCCAAAAAAAAAAAATTTACAAAATTTAAATAATTTGTAGAAAAAATCGAAAATGTTGAAACGATCGAAACTAATTTTTTCACCATTTTACCGAATTGAAACTGAAATTGAATTTGAAAACCTTGATTTAAGTCGATTTAAATTCGATTCAGAAATTTTTAAGTATGCATCCTAAATTCTAACTCATTTATTAAACAGATCAATTCGAGTTATACATAAATTGAGCCAAGTAAGGTTTGAGTTACTCATTTATAAATTTTTGTTCTTTACACAAGATCGAAGTTAGCAAGTCAGTTAGACTTATTTATTAATCGGAATAAATTCGAGTCATTGATTTGACTCAGTAATATTCGGATTGGTTCGGGTAGAATTCAAGTTTAGCTTGAACTCAATCTGCCAACTCATTTTATCACCGCTGAGTCTTAATAATAGTGTACACTTGAATCTTCTCTGGTGAAATCTCGCATAAAAATTTTAAATGCTATCTTATAGTTTATTATTTTTATAATTGATAAATATAATAGTTGGTTCCTCCCTTGTGGTTATATTGAGATTTTGATATTTAGTAATATGTTTAAGTTAATTTATACTAATATGATTATTTAATGCTTTTTAACCACAAATTTAAATTAATTTATACTAAACAGCAAAAAGGGAAGTTCAGTGGTGGATGCGCACAGTCTCAGTTACAAAAGACCTCTATGTAAGCCCAACTATCGGCCACAACATTTGGCACAGTGGAAACTTCGGTCACGATATGTTGTTCACACTGAGCTGCGATGATGGGTTATTCGGTGCTTCCTGCGGGTACCATCGGCCACAATATTTGACATAGCTTTCCTTCGAAAACTTCGGCCATGATGTGTTATTAACACTAAGCCCAACCATCGACCATGATATTTGACAGCTTTCCTTGCGAAAATTTTAGCCACGATATGTTGTTTACACTGAGTCGTGATGATGGGTTATCCGGTGCTTACTGCAGGTATCATTAGCTACGATATTGGGCACAGCTTTCCCTGCGAAAACTTCAGCTACGATGTATTGTTCACACTCAGTCGCGATGATAGATCATTCAGTGCTTATTACGGGCACCATTGGACAAGATATTTGGCACAACTTCCTGCTGAAACGTTAGCCACAAGGTTTGGTTAGAGAGTATAACCTGCAATAATGAGGTCGACCTTGGAGCTTAATGTTGGCCTATTTTGATTCCCCAATGACTAGTTGGGAGCCGATCTGAGGTCGACCTCTAGGTCTTTTTCAGTATATTTTCTAGCCATTAGAGGACCCATTATATAAGGAGAGGTGAATGGTTGAGATATTCTCTCTTGGCTCATTGACCTCTATAAGTACTCCCAACAACCACCTTCATTCTCCACCATTCCAAAAGTGAAAATTCATTTAAGTGAAGATTCAATCAAGCATTCAAGTAGATTTAGATGTAACTTGGACTCAAGTGCTCAAGCTCTTCATCCATTCTTCTTCTAATTCTCAAAATTCAATTATAAAAAAGAAAAGTGAGTGATTTTTTTTATTATATTATTTTGATTTTTTTTTCTTTTGACTTCACTTTATGTGTGAAGAGGACCTCCAAATATAGGTTATCGAGTGAGTATGCTCTCACTTAAAAGTGAGGATGACATCTAGCGAGTGATATATAGAGGAGAATTTGTATACGAGTTTCTCTGCCTAAACCAAGGAATGTATTATAGTGAGATTTTTCCGATCAGGGTGGGATAGATTAGGCTCGTGTTTGAGCCGAAGAACGTTATATCTTATATTCATTGTGGATATGATATTCTCTTCTTATTTGCCCTTATATTTGCTTCCGCTTATGCTATCTACTTTCATTTATTGCACTAATCATTTATACTAATTAAATTAAATTTAAAATTTTAATTATATCTATTTACCTCCTCTAGACGTCATATTTGATCCTGCGGTAATGTCTTTTAAATAATGAGATACATTTTTATTAAAGTTTATATCTGTATACATAAAAATATATGTTTATAAAAAAAAATTTGCATGTTTATATTTTTCACAAGTGTAAATACATTAGAAATAAATTATATAAAAGTTACTTTGATTATTTAAAATATATTATTTTAATAGATCTTCTGCATAGAAGCAGATTTTACAACAACAAAAAAACAACTTCATTTTATTTAAAATTTTTATATGATTTTTAGGATTTAAATATCAGATATATAATATAAAAATATTTTAAGTGTAATTCCCCCTAAAATAACTTTTTACCAAACAAATGTTATGAAATATTTTATTACAAATATCATTCAAGTTCTTGAATTAACTTTATTACACATTCAACATGAATACAAATTATAAAATTAACTTTATTTCACATCTTATATACTTTCTAATATTAAAATAAATTTTTTTGGTATTAAATTTAAAAAATAAATTAATTTTTTCTTTTTTGTAAGAAAAAAGTTCAAACCAGTGTGGATTTTGTTAATTAATTAATTAATTAATTAAAAAGAACATCTTTTGATTAATTAACTTATTTAATAAATTAAATAGTGTCAATTATTTGGATATATAAAAATGATTAATAAGATTATTTTTATTTGATTTAATGTCAACAAAGAGTATTTTTTTTGGGACATTTACATGATGGACACAGAATTTAGGCTAATTTACGGATTTCATCTTAAATCTCAAAATATTACAGGTATCACATCTAAAACAGCGATTTTTTCGTTTTTCACATCCTACAGTAAATTCCATAGTTAAATCTCAATAAAATCTCACTCATTGATTACATCATTTAACCATCGACCTTCATGTTAGGGCATCGCGGAGCTGCATTAATTTTGGCGGTGCATCGGACCTTTCTGTAGCTTTAGAGTTCTGTCGTCGCCGGCCTCAGAAAGGTCCGATGCTCACTCGCGATGCCCGCGTAAGAAGAAGATGAAAATAGCACAGTGATGCTCGCGTGAATATGCTATCGCCTCGCGAGAATATGCTGTTGCATCGCGTGAATACGCTGCCACCTCTCGTGAATACGCTGCCGCCGGAACCAATACAGCTCCGCGATGCCCTAACATGAAGGTCAATGATTAAATGATGCGATCAATTGCTGAAATTTTGTTGAAATTTAACTATGGTTAAATCTTCTAATAGAATTTACTGCAGGATGTGAAAAATGAAAAAAATAGCTATTTTAGATGCAATAACTGTAATATTTTGAGGTTTACGGTAAAATTCATAAATTAGCCTAATTACTGTGTATATCACATAAATGTTCCTTTTTTTCACAAAAAAAAATTATTCTCTCCTCCACCTGCCACATTATTTGCCTCATATGATGAAAATATAAATAACAATTTAAAATCAATTTGTGTGATTTAAACCTAAATTAAAAATTCCGACTCGTTTATGTTCAATATTTTAAATTATTTTTTTATTTTATCTCATTAAATTAATATGAATATAAATGGCAAAAATAAATTATTAAATATACGATTTAATTTCTATCTAATTTTCAGAATTTTTTTATTTTTTTGGTTTTTGAAACCTACAAATATAAATATTTTTAATTTAATTTAATTTGAATCAGCCCTATAACATATTTTCAAATATGAATCCCTGTCAAACTCTGTTAGATGGCCCCACGGACCTTTCTGTTTTAATTTAATGCATGGAATTAAATTATAAAACTATATGAATAGGTTAATTTGACCTACGTTTTTATCACAAAAAATATATATATAAAAAAAATTGACCTACGTTATTCTTGTAATAAATGTTCGAATTAAAATGAAGATATTATTTTATCAAACATTATTTTATAGATGTACTATCATGACCAGTTCAAATGAAGATTTTGTTGATTTAAATCATTCTACACAAATTCAAATATAAAAAATATTATTCTACTTTACATATTCAATAATTTAAAATAAAAATATCAATTTTATTTCACATTCTAGACCAAAATATTTAAATCGAGTATTTTGATCTAAGATGTGATATAAAATTTATATTTTTATTAAAAATTATTGAGTATGTGAAGTAAAATATTATTTTTAATATTAAAATTTGTGTAGAATAATTAAAATAGTTTATTTATTATTATTATTGTTATTTTTTAAACTAATACTATTTTGGTCCTGTTTTGGTCCTCACGCCTGAGATGGCCATCAAATGTGAAACTGTATCCTTCACACAGGTGGTAAAAAAAATATTAGTGAGGGAAATTTTCTCTCATTACTCAAAAGATTAAATTGAGATTTTTTTTAATCAAAATTTAATTTTTTATAAGAATTCTTTTTATAAAAAAAATATGTTCAGATACAAGAATACCTCTTTATAGTAAACAATCCTGTTAATACCACATTGTATAAAACAATAATTTAAAACTATTTTAAATTTATTTTAAATAATTATATTATTTAAAATATGAATTAATCAAATTAATTATTGTGTGAAATTAATTTGAAATTCTTAATTTTAAATTAATAAATTTAACCTAACATGGAAATAAAGTTCACATAATTTAATAGACATTGAGAGGAACTATAGATATTATAATTTTAATCTCCAATAATTTTAACAATTAATTAACAAAATTATTAACTTTATTAAAATTTTAGAATTGTGCTCTTAAAGTTTTAAAATTAAATATATATTCAAAAGATTTTAATTATTCTTTGATATAGTCACTACATATAAATTAATCCATCATAAATGATTCATAATTAAAGCTAGTTATATTTCATTAATCTCTTTAATTATATTATTCTCTACAAGTACCATTAATTCTCTAATGAATAATATATTTGTGATCCAATCATAAATTTAGCGCTTTATTATTTAAATCCTAAATCAATACTTATGAAAATTATCTATCTGACTTCTTTATAAAGGAATAGATTTTATTTTATATATCAATATTCTTAGCTTTTTATATTATTATTTTTTCTGATGTATCAAGAATTTGAAATTATATATATA
>KZ451988.1:1019278-1071570 GCA_002786265.1 Apostasia shenzhenica
TATATATATATATATATATATATATCAATCATTATTTGATATGTCAAATAATATAATAAAAAAATTGGAGTCTATTAATTATTCAGAATTGAAATTGATTTATTGTGACCATCATTAATTAATATTAAATGCTCCATATAATAATGAAATTTACTAAAAATTCATAATTAACTGTGTTCCAATTCTATCATTCCAATAATTACATTATTAATAATCCGGATAAAATCGCTTTATTCTGAATGTAATGAATCATGAAACGTAGTAATTTTTGAATGAAACGTAGTAATTTTTGAATTAAAAATCTCAACTTTAATTCTTAATAATGGACTAATTTAGATTATTTATTTTAAATATTATTCTCTTGTATATAATACTTATATACAATATTTAAATTCACTTTCGAATAATCTAAGATTTTTGATTTTATAGTATCTAAGCATGCAAGCAATAATAATATTGAAGAAAATTTTATAATTAATTAGTAAAAATAATACATTTCATTTATTTATGTGTATGCATTCTAACAATATTTACATTGTATATATATGTATAAATATTTATTTATTTACATATATAGATCTTGTTGTAAACATACATATGGACAATTATGTGTGCTAGCACAATCAAAATTCCATTTCCAATCCTACAAGTGGTGAAAAAATACCAGCAAAGGCTTATTGATAAGGATCTCTAGAGTTATAAGGAGTTATTCTCTAGAAATCTCTTCATCGAGGCATTCTCGACAAAGGCTTATTGATAAAATTGTCTCGACAAAAAAAAAAGAGATCTTCGACTATTGGGATGCTTTCAACAAATGCAGCTAGAAAAGTTTCAAATTATCAGTATATTCTTTAGAAATAGTCTTTCTCCCACTACCTAATGTGGGAATTAGTTTGAGTTCTATATGTCTCGCTAAAGATAATGTTAATAGTTAATCAAAAGTCAAAGGATGATAACAACGTGATCTAACTCATCGATCACTCTCAAAATGGATCACCAATGAGTTATCTCGTGAGGTAATCTTATAAGCTTATGGATTGCCAGAAGTCCACCTAAGTAGTGTGGAATCCTGCACTAATCATGTCATAGCAAAACCCCTCATATTGTTAGCGTAGCTATATCGGCCACTCTCAAGTTGGGATTCCTATTGAGCGATCTCGTGAGGCAACCTCGTGAGCCTGTGAATTGCCAAAAGGCCATCTTAGTAGTACGGGGTCCTGCACTAATCATATCATAATAGAACCCTGACAACAAGTTAAGTAGCTTCATCGTCTTCAAAGAACACCTTAGAATTGACCTTAAATTCATTAATAGAGTTTATATATCTAAAACTGAATTAACTTAATCAAACTTTCCTATTTAAAATTATGTTACTAAGAAAATATTTGATACTTAAATTTTTAATATTATATATTAATTACTAAAAATATGTAAAACTTATATTTTATATATAACTCATGTTACAAAATTATGATATATATATATATAATGAAAATTATAATTTTTATATAATTTTAATAGTCAATATATAATATTAAATGTTTGAATATAAAATATGTAAAATAGTTAGATTTTACTTATTTATATATAATTGTACCTGAAAATATCAAAGTGGTAGTTGAATTAAAACTTAAAAGATCATTGAAGAGGCCACCTAACTAATCTCACTATGAGTAATCATTCTAGCTACCCAATGTACTATAAGAGCGACATCATCTTCCTATCTGACACCTTGACATCGTCCTCCTCTTAAACAATGCTACATTTTCTAAATCATGGCAAATCCCATAGCCGATAATTGACAACTCGACAAAGATAGACTTTCACTGGAGCCCATGGCAAAGCACGCGAGAGATTACCATCAGGCTATTGAAGTGAGCATGCACATTGATGTTCTGGGAGTGGTAACAAGTTTTGATCTTCTCGTTGAAAGGAGTAGCGGGCACACCAACTGGCCTGCTTACTAGTTCGGCGTAAGCGTGAAATAGCTTTTGAATCTTTTTGTCGTGAGGAAGAGGCCGCGGGGTGATTGTTTTAGGGAAAACGTTTGTGCCTGCACCAATTTGGTGGTAATTGAGTGGTTAAACTTAACATCATGGACATCACTTGGAGGTCTTTGGCTGGGGAAACGAATGCTCCATTGAATTGTCATTCGTGCATAATGTCAGCTGACAATTGAAGATTAAAATAGGATATCTAAAGCTCTGTTTGGCAATGGACTAAAAATCATGGCTAAAATTACCCATGGTCAAAATCTTAAATTTATTTTAAAAAAACTTAAAAATTTATTTTATATCTCATCTCACACAAATTCCAACATTAAACAATCACTTTATTTCACATCCAACACAATTCTCAATAAATCAATCAACTTTATTTCACATCATACACAATTTTTAATATAACCAACTTACTTTATTTCAAACCATACACATTTTTCAAAAATCACTAAAAATTCCAACCAAATCTTTTTTTTTTCTTATTACCAAACAGAAGAGAAACTAGTGTTCAGTAATTAATTAAACAAAAAAAACTGAAATCTAAGGAACTAAAAATAACTAAAAGTTAAGATCATGTTTTAGAAAATAAAAATTATAGTCATAAATTAAAATTTTTATATAATTTAAAAAATTTAAAACTATTTTATATCTCATTGTACATAAATTTTAGTATTAAATAATCACTTTATTTCATATAATAATTACACTCAAGTCCTTCAGTTTAAAGTTTATTGTTATCATACAAGTTCACGTTTTAAAAATTATAATATCGGGTCCCTAATTTTTAAAAAACTATTATACGAGTCTTCTTTTATTTTTTTATTATTAAAAAAAATTTAAAATTACTATTATGCCCTTAGCTTTCTCTCCATCCGATCCAGCGGCCGCGACACAGCCGACGGCAGCGCGCAGTCGCCGTGCCACCCAGCGCAGATGCCGACAGCTTCGAGCGGTCGCGCGAGCGGCGAATGCGCGAAGCCGTCGGATGGGGAGGAGAGAGAGACCCCTCTTTCTCCTCCTGATCCAGCGGCCGCGCCACTCCGCGCGGCAGCGCGAAGCCGCCGGCTGCCGCGCAGGGTGGCACGACGACTGCGCGCGACCATTGGATCGAGTGGAGAGAGAGAGAGGTAAGGGTATAATGGTAATTTTAATTTTTTTAATAATAAAAAATTAAAAAAAAACTCATGATAATTTTTTTAAAATTAAGGACCCGATGTTATAATTTTTAAAACATGGACCTGTATGATATTAAACTTAAACTCAGAGACCTGAATATAATTATCACTATATCATACCATTAATCATATTATTTTAAGAATATTTAAATATATTTTGAGTAAAAATCCTAAAACCTTAATATTTAGGTGACAGCAAAAGAAGGAGACATCCGCGACTTGAATTAATTTTAGGACAAATCATCGCTTTAGTGTGGTATTGAGGAAGTGAAAAATATATACCATTAATAGTAAAAATATAATTTTAATGATTTACTAACAGAATATTTTTTTCAGATAAATTTTGATTAAATTTTAACTTAAACGTATGTATGTAAGATTTTATAATATTTTGAACATACGTAACATAATTAACTAAGAATGAATGAATAACACATAAATGAAACTAATATCTATTATCAAAAGAAAAACATATCCCCACCCCTATTTAAACTGATAAATCAATATGCTTAAATTATAAATTAAAAAAACATATACAGACATAAGAGCAAACAAAAACTCAAATGTTATTTAACCAAAAAAATTACAAAATTAATCAACTCTCACCTTTTATTATAATCAAAATAACATCTAAACATCACATGCGATAGTCACCAAATGTTGATATCACATTCGGCTCGAGCGGTTGTCTCTCAAGCCTGGCTCCGCCCATCTAAAGGTTCCCCAGCCTCTAGGCTGAACCACAAATGTGCGCGTACCGTACACGCTCTCAAGCTATGGAGCAAAGAAGTTGTTGGTGATCTTTCTACTCAGGTTAGCCAGCTTGAACAGCAAATCACTGCTCTACAAAATTTGGACATTCAGCAACAGGGGCTTTCGGTTGAGCAACATAAAACCTTACTTCAACTTATTGTTACCTACAATTCCTGCCTAACCCGACTTGAGCTATGGTGGTCTCAACGTGCAAAAGTCCGTTGGATTGCTGAGGGAGATCGCAACACATCTTTTTTTCACCGAATGGCTACTCAACGTAAGAAGGGGAACCACATTTCCTACCTACTGGATGACAAGCTGCAGAAAGTGGAGACGGATCAAGCTATGATGTTGCTCCTTTATCATCATTTTGTCTCTAAATGGTAACCTGTTTTGGCTCAAGGCTGCTCTACTCCATTCCCAGCACCCCGTGCCCTTATTTCCTCTGCGCAAAGTTCATCTCTTATTAAGCCGGTTTCTCTTGAAGAAATTTATGTTGCAGCTCATTCCCTTGCATCTAATCGGGCACCAGGTATTGATGGCATAACGGGTTCCTTTGTTAAAAGATTTTGGTCTATTACTCACACTGATTTCTGCGTGGCTATTTCCAAATTCTTTGAGACGAGTATCATGCCACTCCGATGGAAGGATACTCTTGTTGTTTTGTTGCCAAATGTTCAAAATGCTCATTATCCCCACCATTTTCGGCCAATTAATCTGTGCACTACTGCCTATAAAATTGTTGTAAAAATTCTAGTTAATCGGATGAAAGAGATCCTCGGACCCCTCATTGCCAAGGAGCAAGCAGCCTTTGTTCCTGACCGCAATATTGCTGATAATTGTATTCTTGCACAAGAAGTTATGCATCGGTTTCGTACCTCTGCTTCTACTTCTGGTTTAATGGCCCTGAAAATTGACATGGAGCAGGCTTATAAGCATACTTTGCTTTCATATTGTGAAGTTTCTGGCCAGCAAATAAATCGTGCCAAGTCATCCATTATGTTCAGCCAGAAAACGAGGAGTTCCCACAGGCGTACGCTTGTCAATAAATTGGGCTTTCATCAGCTACGTCTTGGTAAGTATTTGGGCATACCCCTTCTTTTTCGCAGGCCTGCCAAGGCTGATTTCAATGGCCTTCTTTCTAAGGTTCGTTCCCAGATCTCTCTTTGGGGTGTTCGGTTCCTATCTTTTGCTGGGCGGTTAACTCTGATTAACAGTGTTTTATCTTCACTTCCTGTTTACTCTATCTCCCACACTTATGTGCCACATTCTGTCTTATCGGATATTAAGAAGATTTTACGTCATTTTCTTTGGGCTGGTAGCTCCTCTCAACATAGGCTTCATTATGTTAATTGGGACACGGTTGCTCAACCGAAATGTGCTGGTGGTTTGGGAATTCATCTCTTCTCACCTTGGCGTAAGGTTTTGATTGCGAAACTAGCAGGGCAATACTACAGCAAACATCAATCATTATGGGTTTCTTGTTTTCAAGCTAAGTATGGAGGCCGGGATCCCATTTTCTCTACTAAAAGAGGTGACTCTTATATGTGGCGTCTATTATGTCATTCTAGTGATCTGGTTCTAGATAACATGAAAGTGAAAATTGGTTCTGGTCTGTCCTGCGCTGCCTTCACTGACCCGTGGATCAGCACCATTCCTCTCAATCGTTGGCCAACCTTCATTAATGTTCTGTTGGATTTACCTCCCCAGGTTTCAGATTTCTTCCACAATGACCAGTGGAATGAGCGTACACTCCTGCAGCATTTTGGTGCCCCACTTGTTCAGCGGATTGTTCGCCTACCGCGCCTCCCAACTTCCACCCCTGATTCCTGGGTATGACAAACTACGGAAACTCTACGCATCCCTACCTCCAAGGTGTATAATAAGTTATTTCCATCTTCACACTCCTCTATTACTTGGATCTGGAAATTGCGTTGCCAACCCAGGTATCAAACCTTCTTATGGCGCTTGTATTTTGATTCCCTCCCAACCTTTGCTTGGCTTAATTCCAGAAGGCTCTCGGTGATCACAGACTGTCCTTGGGGTTGTGCTATCCGTGAGGACATTGATCATATTTTTTGTAATTGCCCCTTTGCGAAAAATGTATTTGCATACCTTGGTCACACCTCCAGGTCTCTCTCCCCACTATCTTCGGCGTTTGATTCAGCGTCTATGCCATCAACTACTCAACACTTGCTTCGGTATATGGCTACATCTCTTAAGCGTAACCGCAATTGTCTCATTACACATTGCCTGGCTGCAGCCCTTTACTTAATCTGGCAAGCACGGAACAACAAAGTCCATGGCCAGCCTTTTCAGTCTCCTCGCGTCATTGCACTTCAATCTCTTTCACAGCACACCACGGTTAATTTTCCAAACTCTGAGAACTGGGATTCCACCAGCTTTTCCGGCTGCTTTCACCCCACCTCATCTTGGAATCCCCCACCTCAGCATTGGTTGAAAATTAACTTTGATGGTGCTGTCCGACAAGGGATTGCGGCTGTTGGAGCTATCATTCGGAATTCTGAAGGTCAGTTCCTGGGTGCTAAAGGCTCTTATTTATCTACACAGGCTACTGATATTACAGAACTACATGCTACTCTCGTTGCTGTGGAGTTAGCCAAACCGTGGATTAACAGAGTTCAAGGAGTATGGCTTGAAGGCGATTCCCAGAGGATTGTTCTACAACTTCAAGAAGCCATCTATGGCACGCAGCAGCCCTCCCTAGCGGAACTTTCGGATGCTATTCCCATTTTGCTCTCTTTTCAATTTTGTAAAATATCTCATGTATACAGGCAAGCCAATATGGCCGCCGACTATATCACTTCCTTTGCTCTTTCCTTAGATGTTAATTGGGAGTGGAATACGTCCCTCCCTTCTGATTTTTGTGCAATCCTCCTTAAGGATTGCTTGTCCTGTATTTGATACTTTGTTTTTATTGCTTTAATACATAGGCTACGGCCGACCTTCAAAAAAAAAAAATGTTGATATCACCTAGATATCATTTTAAAACAAAAACATATCTAAAAAGATAATCAATCAATTTCTTTAAATAACATAACATCACAACAAACTAAACAACCAAAACTCTTATTTATGTTTCACTACTTTGTCCGTTCTTTCCTCTCCGACTCTTCTTTTGCACCTTTGAACAGAAATAGATTGTAAAACATCGAATTAAGTATCAAATGATTCAACGACGATGTGCCTACATTGGCTAAGGTGACGTTTGGTTCGTTATCATCTTCAATGTTATATCATATAATCTAAATATCATGATATCTAAATATTATTTTTAATTAATAATTCTATAATTTTATAAAATATTATTTATAGATGTCATTAAACAAAACAATTGCTTACTTTAAATAACATAATAAACATTAAGATAATATTGAACTCAATGACTCATTAAACCTCAACAACTAGGAACTCAAGTGCAATTTCTCCTGCATGCATGATAGATGAGAAACAGCTCAAGCAAAACTGAAATCAATAAGAAACAAAAACAATACCAACACAACAATGAAGACTTGATCCAAACAGATACATGGAGACAAACGAGAAACAAATAGAACTGGAAAAACGATCATGAGAGATACAAATAGCCAAAGTTTAAAATTTAAAAGTATTAACAAGTAAAACATAAACCATTAAGATAGTGTAAGTTCTCTCTCTCTCTCTCTCCCTCTCTCCCTCATTCTCTGTAACGGGGAACTACAGTCTAGGCATGTGAATCACACACCCCCTCCCTTGGGACCAGTAGAGTCAGGGGTAGCCTCGCCATAGGAGACCAACCCTTTCTTCTTCTCGTTCGGACTGCTGGACCTAGACCGAGAAATCACCTTCTCCCCGCTGGCACGCCTGGGAGATGGTGTGTCACCAGAGGAGCTTGACTTTGACCTCGACCGTGATCCAGAAGGGCTCCTGTTGGGGGAAACTGATCTTCGCTTAGCAGCACGGGTCCCTTCCGGGATGCTACTGCCATGGTATCTTGGCCTCTCTGGTGAAGGTGAGCGACTGCGAATTGGGCTACGGCTATAGCCACCCCTTCCCCGTCCGCGGTAGCCAACAGGGCTTCTCGAAAGACTTCGACTTCTACCCCTATACCTAATCACAACAACAAAATTTATGTGCATTTCAATACAAAGTACAGTAGTTACCATTGGGCATACAGAAGCGCAAGTGGAAAGGGCATAGCTTCAACTGAATGTTTGTCCCCTAATATGATGCTGCCTATATTTTCTATTTCTCTTGGTTCCATGATGAATAGTTTAGCACATATATATATATATATATATATATAACTTTATGATTTGTTATTTGCATATTTCAGACGTTAAAGTTAAAGATTTACTTAAGAGGCAACTTAAAAATATACTACGGGTCAACAACTCACGTAAATATCTGTTAACTAGTTAACATCTGCTTGCTATCTTCCTTGTATTATGTGAAATTTTTCAAAATATCATCAAACTGAGATCATTAAAGTTCTTATGCACCTACACACGATAAAAGTTTAAAATAATTTGTCAGGACCGTTCTAGCTAATCTCACTCTCATTAAGTCATAGTCAACCAAGCAATAAACAAGAAGAACAAAAGTTTTAAATAATGAACGCTTACCCCGTTTGTTTAGGAGTTTAAAATTAACCTGGTTTAATTTTAACGAGGCATATCACATCACACATAAAATCTAATATTAAAAATTAAATTTATTTCACATCCTACACATATTACTAAAATAATAACTAATTTATATCACATCCCTCACATATTCCAACATAATAACTAACTTTATATCACATCCCTCACATATCCCAACATAATAACTAACTTTATTTCACATCATTCACAACTTTCAATAAAAAAATATCTCTATCCAAATTTAATTTTAACCTTCTTAAATTTAACCTTACAAACAAACACAGTAAGTACGTAATTCCCCCTATACAAGAACTGAGAAACTTAAGTTAATAGAATTTTAAGAATCAGAAAGCACAATTCAAAAGTAATATGACAGCGTGGTTCATATAAAACATGTTCAACTATAGAAAATTAAATGCAGCAGCTAGATAAAAACAAATGGGAAAGATGATTGTGAAACTTTCCAAAAAATTGTGCCTAAATATTTAGTCGCAAGCAAATTTGATCATAGTCAACCTTATTGTCCTAATTAGAACATAGATCTACAATAAAAGTCTTAATATTTGCATGCATGCAAAAATTTCTAGCAGAATAGAACCTCAATATCCTCAACTTTTCATATAATACAAAAGCAGGTTCCACATATATTCTTCATAAGAATTCATGCATCATGAAATAGCAAAAAAATAAAGAAATAAATTTCACGACATTCTAAGAAAATGCAAAAAACACCACCAAAAAATGAAGTTTATGGCCTACGAGACAAGGTGAAATACAACAGTAATACCTGAGGGGGCTCCTGTATCTCCTTGGTGGAGACCGATCTCGGTAACTTCTATAGCTTGAGTATCTGATTCAGAGATGGGAACAACATTATTTAAATTTTGCAACATAACAATATGGGCAAATTGTTTATGGATACCTGAGGTAGAAGGTATATTAAGTTATGCCTACAATTTTGAAATTATCACAACATTTTTATTCACACTGGTCCCTAAAGTCAACTTTCCAATTACAACCGGTCCAAACTAACATACAAGCCTCTGCAGTTTACTAATTGTATGTTATATAATCTCAATTTTGTACAAATAAACTATGATTATGACAAACTATGCTTGTGAAATCAAGACAATAGGTTAGAAATCTATTTAGGAAGAGGCTCGGATACAAAGGATCAAAATAGGCATCATAAGATTTCACCGTGCTTAGCAACAGCATAGACAGACCAAAATGTAAAATCAGTGACACCTCAAAAATCTAAGTGCAATGATTTAAGAAACAGGGTTCTCCAAGCAATACTCAAAAGCAATTTACCCAAAAAGAACAAATTAGAATATCTCACCTATCTCTATCATTCCTTCCACCATATCTATGGAATCTTATTGGAGAGCGGTCCGGAGATGGGGTGCGATAGCGTCTTGCATAGGAATACCGTTGACTGAAGCCTCTGCCCCGTCGGATACGCCTAGGTGACCCATTAGGAGACCCACTTCTTGAAAGACTCTTTCGAATTGGACTTCTAGACAAAGTTCTTCTTGGCCTAGGCCTTACTGGACTTCTACTTGCACTTCTTCCAGAAGATCTTGCAGGGCTTCTGCTACTAATTCTTCTACCAGAGGACTTAATAGGGCTCCTGCTAGTGCTCCTTTTCCATGGAGATCTCAATGAGTTTCTGCTAATGCTTCCTCTTTCATCCCTTTCCTGTTTATCAGAATTTTCAAAAGGCAACATTTTTTTAAAGAAGGTGACTTTCTTCTAAAATTCTAAAGTTTGAAATATAAAATAGAATTAGTTTCTTCTTTTCAAAAAGAGTTACATTAGTGGTACATATAAACAGGGATGAGGCTTCTGTTTACCCTTAAACGTGCAGGGGACCTTGAACGGCTTCGGGTAATGCTTCTTCGACGAAGCTCTACAGGACTTCGTCTTTTGTCTACAGGGCTTTTGCTGGTATTCCGCCTGATTGGGCTAGCACTTATGCTCCTTCGGGTTGGACTTTGGCTGATGC
Organism: Apostasia shenzhenica; assembly: GCA_002786265.1. Classification (NCBI taxonomy): domain Eukaryota; kingdom Viridiplantae; phylum Streptophyta; class Magnoliopsida; order Asparagales; family Orchidaceae; genus Apostasia; species Apostasia shenzhenica. The sequence goes on from KZ451988.1 coordinate 1,029,861, forward strand.
TTCTTCTTCCTGAGCTTCTACTTATACTGTCTCTTGGAGAGAGATTGCTGGGACTTCTACTGGGCATTCTTGGAGATAGAACAGCAGGTGGACTTTTGCTATGACTCCTGGGACTCATACTCTTGCTTGTACAGTGTAGAGGACTCATGGATTGGCTCCTGAACATCAAAGTCGGATAAAATACTAGATCTTGAAGATCCAGAAAGCATAAAGAAAAAGGAAGGTCATGCTAAAATAGAAACTGAAGACCTAGATTTGATTTCTTTGGGAGCAACAGCTGGGAGCAGTTCATGGCTTCTAATAGACTTTTCTTCTGTGATGCCGTTGCTGAGAAACTCTCCGTTGTGTTTTGAGAACTTAACCACTTCCCCTGAAGGTTCTGCAGTGATATCTTCTTCCACCAGTTGATTTGCAGTTGCTTCTTTCTCTAGAATTAGTGCGTTCTGGTTTTCAACTGTAATATAACAATATTCAGAATCAACATAACAGAAGTCAATCAAATTTCAAAGCATTGGTAAGACATTCAGGGCTTCCAAAAATCAGAACATATCGATGAAAGCAAAGGGATGTTGAAAGGGCCGTGTTTCTAAATCAGGAAAACATAAATGAACTGCACAGAATATACTGAGAAACTAATAAACATAAAATGTAAGAGGTTCTAGGATGAATATAAGAATTTTAAACAAGATTCCACTGCCACTTCAGAAGTCCGTGCCAACGCCACTTCAACCAATGCCCTTTTCCTCATTCACACACTCTCCCAACCCTCTTAGACCCCCTCAACTTTCTCCCACAATTTTCATATTTCCAAATACAAATTTGGTAAGCACCGAACATCAGCTAAATGCATGAAAACTGCTAATAGATACCAATGCTAACGAGAAAGTATAAAAACCTTATAACTTCTAAAGTAACAAGGATGTTTAGCGCACCAGAATAAAATTAACTGTACAAGTGCAAAGAGAAATTCAACAATTTAAGAGTGAAACAATAAAATAATTACATAAATGAAGTTGGATAAGCTAATTAAAATTTATTAGTATAAAAGACTTCCTGTGATATAAGAGAAGCTCAGAATCTCCAATACAATAAATAATGAAGAACATTAGTCATAATTAAACTCCACAAAATAGTTGTTGGAAAATTAAAATCATACCAGAAACATGGGATATGGACTTCTTGGACCGATCATGATTATCCCCATCTTCCTCAGAGCTCAACTCCTCAGTATCACTCTCCGAAATCCTTTTGGTCAGGAACACATACGTTTCAGTATTTTGGTATATAGTGAAAGGGATCTTCTAATTTTAAGGAACCTCTAAAATTAAAACCATCTCCATTGCAGATTATACTAGCAAGTCATAAAAGTAAACAGCAAAAGCATAAAACAGAAGCTAGTAAAACATGTATACATCCAAAGAATTTTCCATGAAACAAATTAGAAAGATTTCACATATCTGAGCACCAGAAAAAACTTGCCCATATAAAAAATATACTAGGTCGTGTCACAGGTTAACTGAAAATAGAATAATGCAAATATGCAATGAAAGAAAAACATTGTGCCTAAAATAATTAGAAAATAAAAAATTAAAAAAGTTTCAGAATGAGCATGTTTCAAATATAAATTTTCTATAAAAAAATAAAAAACTTGTTATAAGAGAAAGCATTTGCCGACATGTTGCCAGAATTGAAAATCTAAACTAAAAAGTTTCTTGAAAAGGAAAACACCATTTTGACTTGCGCCTTGATCTTTTCTTGTGTCTTTTGTGCCTTCTTTCTCGTTTCTTATCTCTTTTTCTCTTTGCACGCTTGTATTTGTCACGTCTAGAATGCTTTTTCTTCCTTTTCCTATATCTGTCATCACTAGAACTACTAAAATCAGTTGAAGATGACAGTGATGAGGAAGAATCAGAATCACTCTCAGTATCCGAGAGTTCAGTGTCCGTGTCAGATGAAGTATCAGAATATGAAGAATAATGTCTTCTTTTCCTCTTTTTTCTCCTTTTATGAGATTTCTTGTGCTTTCTCTTCCGCTTTCCTTCAGAATCAGCACTAGAAGATACATCTTTGCTCAACCTCAACTTTCCTTTCTGTTTTTCTGTGTAGAGATTAAGTAAAAAGAAAAAAAAGTTATATATATAAGCCAAAGAACACATCAAAAACACAAATTAGCCACAACAAAAATATAGGTGACATCCACCATCCTGTCTTTTGAAAATAAGGCTTTCAGCGTTTCAAGTTAAACCTTAATATTTGGTGATAGTAGGCAACATGTGATCGGCTGTAACAAAAAGTGAAGTAAAAGACGTTCAAAATTTAAAAAAAAAAACAAATAAAGCCAAAGATCATTACTCCAAATATACAGTGTATTTGAAGGATCACAAAAATTAGAAGATATTTTAGGTGAATATTTTTCCAAGCGAAGAGATGAAGACAAAAATAACTAAATTCTACATAGATGTAAGTGAAATTTAAAGAAAGGTAAAAAAAAAGTACCATTTCTGACCAGTGTTTCTTCATTTTGTCTATCATGAATTTCACCACAATCAACTATCTTCACTGGAACCACAGGTTTACTATCATCAACTTCAACATGCTCTATTCTTTTCAAAACCTCATGCCCAGCTATAAGCTTTCCAAAAACAACATGTTTTCTGCAAAAAAAGGCATTGATCAAATAAATTTATATTCACATTGAGTATGATCATTAACTAGATTATGCTTGATCATCTAAACAAGTGTATACTAAGTATTGATGCAATGATTTGCGAAAATATCTCATAGTACATTCATAAAAAAATAACATCATGAAAATGACAAATAAAAGTTATATAAGAAACATCTTCATGTTTTTTGCATCAAATTATCTGTCTATTCACCCAATGGAATGGAAGGCATATTAATCATACGTAATATTATAGTCAACAAAGCTTTGCAACATGCCAAAACCAATAAACTTAGAACTTTGAGCCTACTGACTTGACAAAAACAGGCAAGCATCTAAAAACATGTTATTCAGGAAGACCATTCTACATTGAAAAGCTTGACAAATTCACCTTGCCATACAATGTTTAACATCACAGGGAATATTGTAAAAAAATCTATATGTGCGTGTGGTTAGTTACAACTTATCATCCAAAAAATACTTTAACCAATAAGTATAATAAAAATTTATGAATCAAAAGCAGAAGCCAACCCATCCAGGTGGGGGGTAGCCTTAAAAGTGATAAAAAATTGAGATCCATTTGTGTCACGTCCAGCATTAGCCATTGATAGAAGACCAGGTCCATCATGTTTCAATGTAAAGTTTTCATCTGCAGGTTAAAAAAAGAGAAACTGGTTAGCCAAAATTAAAGGAAAAAAGGTCGACAAATTAAAATCATTGCAAAAAGTTAAGATGCAAGATAAAGAAAGGGGTGAAAAAAATACTTGAGAAAAGGGTAGTACGGACTAGCACTGCACTTAAACATTTTCCCATAAAATTACTAAAGATATTTTAACCAGATATAAAAGCCATGGCTTAAAGCCACCCTTGATACACGCAACAAATATACAGTGAAACAAAGAAAAGGGGCAATTTCAGAACCAAGAATAACAGCATCAGGTAAGATAAATAAAAACCAGGAATGCGGAGAATGCAAAAAAAAAACAAAAAAAAAACTGCACATAAGTTTTGAAAAAAAATTTGCACGTGGTAGATTTTTCAAGAGTGAACAATAAATAGCACACCAGGATTACTACATTTTTAATTCAATACATGACTTCAAGGTAAAATCTGCAAAAAATCTTGCTGCTAAAAGGGGAAATGTGTTCAACAGAGGTTATTTGAAGTTGACAATACAATGCAGCAACAATGCAAGCAATAGTTTCACTACTAATAAAAAAGTACATCATGCCACCCAAACCTTTGAATACCATACCCTCTTTCAAATACATGTCACCCCACATTTCAAATTTTGTGAAGAGAGAGGCATGTAACCAATATTCAAAAATTGGGTAGCATGTTGGTAATTATCCCTAAAAAATAAGAAAACATGGAAATCTTCAATACAATAGAAGCAAGAAACAATCTTCCCGCAGCACTTGCAAAATAGATATTTTCATGGTGTCCTAACTGAGGGATGAGCTTGTCTAAATACCAGGGAGGCTCAGGTTCAAACCACACCATAACAATTTCCATGTGGAGTGTGAGAAATTGTGGCGTTAAGGGGTAAATCAAAAAATGTAAAATAGATATGTTTATGGCTAATCAAAATTTAAGTTTAGAGTCTCACAACGCCATAGTTTTGACCCACCCACACTTATTTAACTAGGGCTATAAATAAACCAAGTGTTCGGTGAACCGCTCGAACCTCTATTCAATAAGAGCTCGCTCAACTAACTAAATAGACAAGTGTTATGGCAATGGTTCAGAGGAAGAAGAGTGAATTAAATAGATAACACTCATTAATTAGGAACAGCGTGGAATCCAAGATGCTTTTAATGCACATGCCCCCCTTCCAATTTGGAAGATGAATATTCTTAAAGCAATAATTTATTGTGCCTGACTGAAATGCCTTCTAAATAAGTGACTAGTAATGCTTCAAAAATAAATGACTAGTATACTTCAAAAGCAACAATTTACTTTATCACCTTCAAATTCCCTTTCAAATTAGTGACTATTGCTTTGTTTGGTTGGAAGAAAAAAAGATGATTTGAAAAATTTGTGAAAAATTTTAGAAAAATGTGTATGATGTGAAATAAAGTGAGCTAGTTATATTAAAAATTATGTTGGATGTGAAATAAAGTAATTGTTTAATATTAGAATTTGTATAGGATGAGATATAAAATAATTTTTAAAGTTTTTTTCTAAATAAATTTAAGATTTTGGCCATGGCAAAAATAAGCCAATTTTTTTAGCTAGTTGTCAAATAGGGCCTAATATACTTAAAAACTGATAATTTATTGTGCCCCTTAAAACATTAGAAATCTAACTCATTAATATATTATTTGAAAATAATTAATTCTTTGTGCCCTCAAAAAGACAATTTCAGTTCCACCACTGATTGTGAGAAATAACTTAGATAGCATTTTATCAAATTCTTTAAATATTTGTCCACAAAATTAATAAATATAAATACTTTATTATTTTTTTATAAACTACAATCCCGTTATTTTTTAATGAAACATGTGAAAATCTCTGTGCATTTTTAAAATTATCCTTCTAAAGAGAGATCAATCATTGGATCAAACATGTAACCAACATCCAATTTCCCTGGCATAGATTGGTTCTGGTAGTTTAAAAATTGGAATACAAACCTAAATTTTCAATTTACAAATTCGAATCTAAACCTGAATTGCTCCAGTAAGAAATTAGTTCAGTTAGAGATGGCAATTTATGTGAAAATCGAAAGTCGTTTATATTTTGCTCAATTCAAAATTAACTAAATTTTCCTCTAGCTCAAAGTCAGCTCGCTCAAAAAGAAACGGATTCAAATCAAAATTGACTCGATATAAGTATAAACATACATATTTATAATTTGTTAGAGTACAACTAAGAACTTTTATGTATATAAATACATTATAATAACTTATGTAAAAGGGATGAGATTATAAATATATACATAAAAGTGAATTTATAATATTATATTCTAATATATCTAATATACACAGCGGTTGGTTTTATAGATAATTATTACTTATAATCTATCAATTAAACTCAAAAACTGATTCAAAGTAAAAAAAAAATTTAGCAGGTTCAAATTGAACTCGACTCGAAATCAAAAATTTCAATTTCGAGTTGAGGTCGGCTTGCTCAAAATTAACTTGAAGCCACCCATAAGCTCAATCCAATTCCATCCCAATTTAGTCAAAAAATAGTTCATCTACTCCAGAACCCAATAAGTGTGTTAATCAAGCCCAATCAAACCTACTTATAATAGCATGACGGCCTCCAATCTTCCTTCACAAAATCATAACAAACGAAAAAACTCAGCCAATTCTTAGAATCGGTGAGCCTCCCAGATTCTACCGGAGAAACTCGGCCAATTCTTAAAATAGAACAAATTGCTAAGTGAGCCACGCAAGTTCTACTCAAGAAACTCGCTAATTCTCAAAATTGGACAAACTGTTCTGCTGCACCATGAATTAGCCATTGGATATCAGTAGAAAAAGGCAAACATCATTTCTTTTCAGTCCTTAACTTGCTCTAGGTCAGCTTAAAAGATTTCATATTTTTCTTTTATCATGAAAAAGCTTATGCCCAGATTATCTCCTCTCTTTTGCCTCACCTAGACAAGGTACAAATACTATCCTTTTCTAACCTACAGCCACTTACCATCCTGATTTTCTGAACACACTTTAAGCCTTGTGCTTAAACCTTTTAATCTTTACCCAAGCTTGCCTAAAGGCACTAACACATCCTATGTGTCACATACTTGTGGTCCAGGTGTGTTTTTAGGAAAATTTTATCATTTAACAATTTTTTGAGCCATTGAAAAATGCAATCAACTACAAATATCTCTCTTTTGCACCTGCAGATTTTGGTTATCAAGCTCAGCAAAAAGGAGTATTTCGGCTGCAATTTAACCCCCATTGAAGCCCATCCAACGATCAAATGACCCCTCCTGTCCATGTGGCTAAATCCTATTAGTTCCTTCATTTTATTTCAAAAAATATCTAAGCCTTTTCTCAGCCAACTGAGAACATGTTCCTGCATTTGAATTTTTTCTCAATTCCAATTGCTCTTCTTCTCTCTAGTGCTCTCAAAGTTCTTTCTCTCCCTTAAGCCTTCACTTGCAAACATTTGTTACAAAGAAGACCAACCAAAAGAAGGAGATTTAGAGCTGTTCAAAGGCCATAAGTGCTGTCAACCTTCCATTACAGATTCAATTTTTCCAACATTTATTTCTCTGTTATTCAAGTTTTTTCTTATCTCATTTGGCTTCAGTTTTTTGTCATTTAAAGATCTATTTCATGTACAAAAATTGATCTTAAAGTTTCCCTTCATTTTTAACTCAGATTTCACACTTTTTGTTGACATATTGTTCTAGAAATCTGATTTCGTTTGTAACTTGAGTTATAACTCATTATGCTTCTAAGCCTTACCATTCTCAACTTGTTTTCCATCTTGTGGCAAAGTAATTTTATAACGCCTTGCCTTTGTGTAGGTTTTTCTCGAGTCTGTACTTAGTAACCATTATATGCATAGAGCTCCTCCTTATAATTTTTCTTTTCTTATTCAAATTGTAACTAAGCTAGCTAGTATAGCAACCTATTTTTTTCTCTGTTTTTCTCCCTACATGGAGGCTGCATGGGTTTCATCAGCTTTAGTCCCTATAAAAAGTCAAGATAGTTTGTAGGTTTATTTCCACTTAGTTTCTATAAAAAACCACAGCGTTGTAAATGAGTTTATTCGACTTTAGTTCCTGTGAAAAAGTCATGGTGTCTTGGTGTTTAATTCTCACTTGAAGAGCATGGGGAGTAGACTAAGCGGAAATCGAACCACTATAAATCCTTATGTGCATTGTTATTTGTTTTATATTCCTTTTCGATTTTTAATCAAATTAAAACTTACATATATCATATTAAATATGTACAAAGCCTTAATATCTTCATAAAAAATTAATATACACAAACATAAATATCAATTTTCTATTACTTTGAGATAAATCAAAATCGTTCAGCCAATGTTCCATTTTTTGTTTATCCGATTGTAACAATTGAACATTCTATTTTTGGTTTTTCTATTTGCTGTCATCTTGTCTGGATCTCAGAATCAGATAAATTGCTTTGAAAAGATTCAGAGATGTAATTGATAACTTCAAAAGGTTGATAACGTCAGAAGACTAGCAGGTATTAAAGTGATACAAGAAAAAAGCCACACACAAAACATACCAAGGCATCCTTTTCAAACCACACAATTTACAGAAAAAAATGGATATCAAAAGTTTTATTTAAAACGTGATATTTTTTAAATAATAACATAAAATCATTAACTTAAGGACTACCTGGATACTTAGCACCATAAATGCTTTCACCACCAGTCCCTGGGAAACAAGAATTCAGAAATAAGTAAGAATCTCATACAAGTGAGAAGGCATATTTTAGATAGTTAAACAAAGACACGACTAATAGGTTGGGTTTCCGTCTAAGGTTCAAAATTAAGGGGGGAAAAAATTAATTTAAAATATTTACATACCTGCAAGCATGTCAAATTTCAGGTACAAAAGATAGACCCAAAAACATTTGCAGCATAATAATTTCATCTAAAAGGATTTTAAAACACATCTACACAAGTTTTTTTGGAATTGCTTGACATGATCAGACTAAACTGAGAATCATTCACTCTCAAAAGAGCAAATCGAGGATGTTTCTTCAACAAAAAGTTGTTTATCTTACCCAGGGTTCAAACCAAAGTGCTTAGTTAATAATCTTGCTGATAACAATCACTTAATTCCTACTTAACATGGCTAACATGGATAGGTGTTATGATAGGTCTTTTAACGCTTGTTTTTGAAAGCATCATTTAACGCAATATTGATAGAGAGAAATGAGACAGAGCATAAAGAGAAGACTATATCCTTGAAGGTGATGGCATTAACCTCACACTATAAGAACTGAAAACCACTAAACTTTTTAGAACTATATAGACCATTTTTTCAACATTTAGTTGGATTCCTTATGGTAACTATTTGGCTATAACTAGGATTAAATTTAGATTAAATGAGTTATTTGTATAAAACATCAATAAAGAAAATTATTTAGGAAATGATAAATTAATTCATAATCAATTTTGCACAACAGACGAACTTAATTACTTGTTTTACTAGACTTTAATCAATCTACTATTATAGCATGATTATACATTATAGAAGAAATTTAGGGCACAGTAACCACAATAATTCTATCTGCTTTCTACAGTTTTACATTCTATAATAGATCAAAAAATTAAATAATAACAAGGGGGAGAAAATGCTAAAGAAAATTCAAGTCTACTAACAAATAAATCTGTTTTGAAAGCATAATATAAAGTATCATGATCGACTGGCATAAAACTAACTCTTTGTAATTAATTCCTTCTTACAATTTACCACTCATCAAATTAATGAGTGTTTGTAGAAGCATACATTCTAATGATGTTAATTCTTTTTTCCATTGCATGTATTGCATTTCATCAAATTTTCAGAATGCTCTTTCGTTCAACACCTCAAATCCAGTCAAGTTGAATCAGGAATAAAAAAATGAAGACTGCTGCCTACAAAGGAGCAATAATGGACAGACAAAAGCACATGCATGATCACATCAGAGAAGATGGTTAGCTCTATAATGACATAGCAATACTAAACGACCACTTCAGAAAATCCAGAAAAATTCTAGACAAAACAAAGGTAATCAAGAGAGTATACAAGGCAAATAGCATACCATCCCTTCTTGAAAAGTCACCTCCCTGCCAAAATTAAACAACATATTAAGTTCTTTTTCCAGCAAAAATATCTACTACGAGTACAGGGCATAGTTTGATAATGTATAGTAAAATACCATAGGTAATATAAAATCATGACCTTAAATACTACATCACAAGAAAAGGAGTCGTGACCATCATCCTGCATCCTACATCATAAACATGACGAAGGGACTAAAATATAGAAATGGTATTGCTTGTAATTCTACCCAAATCATCAGCGTATGCCAATAAGCAATTTACACTACTACCAAAAAACTTAAAAGGCACTGAAGGATCGGAATAGCATACTTGTGCCATGAAACCTTTAATAATCCGATGAAAGATTGATCCTTTATAATGAAGGAGCTTCCCTGTTATTGGACCATTTCCCATTTCACCTATAAAAAGTGCATAATAATGATTCTCAAAGAAACTATCCCGTGGCAATGTGAGCATCATTAAGAACATATCTAGATTATGATCTATTTGGAATTTGTACAGCCAAAATTGCAGGTAATTAGTGAATTTATTCCAAACAAAAAATAAGTATATCAAACAAGTAATTTGTCGTCTAAAAAAGTATGAAGTTACTTTGACAGCAACTTTTACGGTTTTACCCTGGGAGAGAAATAAAATAAAATAAAACTTTTATCCTGGGAAACTGTGCAAAAGGTAGCAAAATCAAATCAAATTGAAAAGGGTCAAAAATCAACTTGTCTTGCACACATAGATCCAGCTTCAAGCAGCAATGACATCATATAAAAATGATTAATATCAGAGCCACTTATCAATTTCAAAACAATGACATATCTGCTTCAGAAATGTCTATTGATATTATCTACTAAGAAAATTCAAATTTGGCATTTTAACACGCATTCAAAAAAATTACTGAAGAATATTTCACATAAAAATACAGAATTCAGCGGTTAAATTCTTGTTATCGTGTGCATTCTAAGGAATGTTTAAGTTGATTTCATGAAATAAGTTTCGTTCTAACAAAAAGCAAACAGCTAAATATGCTTTCATATATTTCTGTCAAAATTAGAACCAATTTTGAAGGGCAATGAAAAGCATCTTCTGCAAGATAATAGAAATCACTTATGACCAACAAATTATTAATGAAGTATTGACAAGCTGCCCATATAAGAACAACTAAAACAACAACAGTATCATTAATCCCAATATATTTGGCTACATAGATTTATCTTATACATTCAAATTTGTTTAAAGCAATGCCCAATGTAAGTAGAGTACCTCATTGAACTTTTGTTGCACTCATTCATTTCAATTGTTTGGTACATGGATTTCTCATCATTCAAATATGCCTAAAGAAATGTTTAATGTAAACACAAGTGAAGTACCAAGCAACTTGCCAGTAAACTCCTCCCACATAGAATGCCCTGTCACATAGAAATCTAAGGAACTTTCCCTTCAACTTTGATGAGCCCATTTCTATCTCATTGAACTTTTGTAGTTTTCTTTAATTTCAACTGCCAGACCTTGAACTCATGTAAAAAAAATTGAAGTACTCATATGATGAAATTGTTATCCTATTTAATTTCACAACATTATCGCCTATTTCTTAAAGATCACCAAACTTATAAGTATGTCATATCCAATATTTTAAGAACCGAACCGGACCGGACTGATCGGCTCAACCTTGAACCGATCATCAAACTGGTTTGGTCCAAGTCCAGAACAGCACCACGCAAAGAACCAGCCAAAACTGGATCAAAACTAGGTTTAACCACCAACTAGAGAACTGACCCACTTGAACCGGCCAGAACCGATCAACAGGTTATTGTTGGCTTTGTATTCATGAAGCCATATAAAGAAGATACCTAACTAACTCTTGGCATGTGGGACTATAGTCATTTGGCAAGCACTCCACCTACCACCTAGAAAAAGTTCTAAGTTTTCTTTCATTTATCTTCTTAGAATTTTGAACTTTTTGAGTCAATTTTTCTAAAAATATCTTTTCAATATTTTTTAATATACTTTCTAAAAATATCATCTTATTTTTTATTATTGAAAATTTTCAAAGAAATAATTTTATACTATTTACATAAAATAGAAAGCTAATATTTAAAAAATAAAAAATATTATTCAATAATAATATTTAAGAAATTAAAATTATCCCAATTCGACTACAGTTTGACCCGATTGAACCTTAAAACCTTGAACCATCCATTCTGTTGGTTCTAAGACCGATCCAATTTTCAAAACCTTAGTTATATCATACCAATCTTATTTCTTAGCATATAATGAGCTCCACCAAAGTTCTAATTGTTTTATCAACTCCTTCAAGAGTCTCACCTCAAGACTATTGCAACTATATCATCTGGAATAAAAAGAATTTTTTTTTAAAAAATAACCGTGAATTCTGACCTTCAATATACTTAGTCAACTCGTTATCACCTACACGAAATCAATAACTCAAATTAAACCTTGGTATAATCCATTCCAAATAGGGAATTCCTTTGAATTATCACCAACAAACCTTATATTGTTAACATCTCAATAATAAATGCCCTTGGTGACACTAAGATACCTAATGGACACACATTTCTTCTTCAATTTCCACCTAAAGAATCTCTCAATACTTTGTCATATGCCTTTTCAAGATCAAGAAAAATAATATTGTGCTTCTAGTGCTTTTTTATTTTCATATTAATATACTTAAAAGAGAAGTAGCCATTATTATTAACCTTCCATGTAAAAGAAAGTTTTTTGCTTGATATTGGGGTATATTTTCTAATTCTTTTCTGGACAATCCCCTTACAAAGCTTTATAGTATGGCTTATAGGCTTGATATATCTTTGCATTTACCAGAATACTATATGTTCCCCTTTGTTATTGAAACTATATACAAGGATGTATCATTCCTCCATTCATCAGTGATTCTCTTCATCTTATATATCTTGTTAAAGAGTCTCCTAAGCCACCCTACAGCATATCACGTGTATTTATACACTTAAATAAGAATCTCATAAAGTCCATAAGCTTTCTAAGCATTACCTTCTTTAAAACAACATTTACTTCAAATACTAGACTCTTTTGCATGTAATTGACAACCTTTTAGAAGTATTGAGATAGTCAAAAAATACTTTGACATTCTCCATCAAAGTCTTATAAAAAAATGTATTCAGCATCTCTCCTTCACCGAAATTTTTAAAGCATGTCACATGATCCAATTTCAATCTGCCTCCCCTTTAATTAGGCAAATCCTGATTCAAATTGTTGCCATAAAAGAATTTAAATAAATCTTATTATGTAGGGCATTGTAGACCACATAAAAAGATGGATCACAATGTTCTCATTTATATTTTCAATCATGATGAAGAGCCAACAAACTACAAAAGGAACAATAGAAAAAGGATTGCTTTTGCACACAGAGAGAGAGAGACTATGAGCAGATGTTTAAAAAAACAAATAAGGATGCAAAAAACATTAAAAAAAAACTGTTTGTCAAAAAAAATCAAGCAATACAGAAGAAAAAGGTTGATCAACAAAACAACCCAAGATGAAAATACAATTGAGATAAGGTAAGAAGTTTGGTAGGCCAAGATAAATTCAAATTAAGAATAAAAACATGTAGAACCTAACTACAAGAAGATCTTCAACAACAAAACCCATTTACAAGATGAAAGATGTGTGGAGCTTCTCTTAATTCAGTGGGAAAGGAGCTTGTATGGAACTCGGGGGGTCTCGGGTTCGAATCCACATCACTATAATTCTTAATTGGGGTGGAGGAAATTGAAGATTTTGGGGCAAAGAATATAAAAAAAAGATGAAAGATGTTTTTTTTTTCTTGAAAGATGAAAACGAAAACCATTTAGAGGACTAAACTTTACATGTTTTAGCTCATATTTAACCATACAAAAAAAACTCATACACAATCACAATGAAATGAGCTTTTTCTACATCACACTAGAGACATGAATTGTGGAAGGTAACTTAATACAATTATATTATTCTGCTGCTTTAAAATATGTACGTTTACCTTGTTAAATACTAAAAATTAAAGACTGTTAGACATCAAGAAAGTAAGAAGACAAATGCAATATTACTCCTCCATTGCATTCGTTAAAGATCGAAACCACTAATAAAATGTTTACCTGTACATAGTGCTCGAAAGTTCTCAGCAGTCTTAGGGACAACATCAGAAAAGAGCTGAATGTTATCAAAAGTTCAAGTGAGCATCAAAACTAGTACGAACATCTGAATGTAATCAATAGCTAGTGAATAATTTGTATGTATTTACTAATTGATGTTTTCAATAGAAAGAAATAAAAGAGTACCTCAAAGACCATCCTTCTAGGACGTCCCCCGTCAATAGAGACATCTAAAAAGACAGTCGGATTTCTGGTTTTTGCCATTTTGAAATCGTTAAATTCACATGTCCCAATGGATAAACCTACAAAATGTTCAAAAATAGATATTACCCAGTGTCATGCACATGGACACAGGTACAGGTAACAGCTGATGGAAACCCACGAACCACATAAAAAATGCATATAAAAGGCAGTACGAATCTTGATTATCAACCTCCCAGAAGAGCAAACTAGATCAAAAACAACGGAAGAGCTTGTATTTTCTATCAGAATAGAGAAACTATCAATAAAAGCAGATAAAACATCTAATCCCGCATCTTTCAAAAAAAAAAAACACTTGATCCGGCACTTTTTAAGGAGATATTGAACAGCCGAACAAGATTTCCAATCAATATCTAGTTCATACCAGTTCATCTGTGCGCACGTTTAAAAGAACAAAAGAAGACCTACAGTGGCGAAAACACAAAAGAATCCACTACAGCCGCAAGTCGAAGCTTGTGCTAAACAAAACACTAAACCCTATTGAAGTTCCCAAAAGCCTAGCGATGCAGAAATCATACTCAAAAAAGCGGCAGCACCATAAACTCAAAAAAAACTCCAATCAAAGCCAAGAAATTACGAGGAAACATGTGAGATGCATCGCACAAACAATAACTTACTGAAACAGAGAAAGAAAAAAACAAAGGATTCAATCCAGGGAATATCGAAGAGAAAGATCCCTGATATTTGCAAATCGAACGATGAAAATAGATTGAATACCTGAAGATTTGACGGGGCAGAAGAGCTGAACCAGCGGAACTTACCAAGGTCAAGAGGCGAAGTAGGGTTCCAACATTTGTCGTTCTCCGCCACAGAGACGAGGATAAGCCGTAGAGGCAAAAAAAAAAGCGTACTTTTTAGGTCGAGGCCTGGGGTTTCATTTGATCGTATTGATTTACGATTATACCCCTATCAGGTAAAGAATTTACATTTCCTCGTCTGTGGGCGCAATATATGGGTCGATCTGAATCCAACCCAAACTTTTCATATATGAGTCCTAAATTTTGACTCATTTCATAATCGAGTTAAATTTAAATTAAATTATTCAGATCAAATTGAATTTGAGTTTGAGTCAACTAAACTTGTCAATTCATTTTGTAACGCTTATCATGGCCATGGCCGACCAACGAAACGGTTTCACTAAGAATTGGCTCGATAAATTCAACTCAGTATCAGGTTTGTAATTTCTTAAAAGAGACAATTAGTACGAGCCTAATACGTGTGGTGTGTTTTTGCAGTAATCATAGTATCATACGAAAACGAGTATATCGTTTCGTAATTCAATCTACAGGGCATTTACTATTACAAATTCATTGCGTAAGAATACAAACAACGAATCTTTTGTGAATTCTTTGTGCGAGCTATTTACGAATAATCATGTGAGAATACGAAATGTTTGCTCTGTATTATAATAAGATAAAAATGGAGCCATTATGTAGCTTCTTTGCAGAACATGGTAGGAAAATACATTACAGTCTCCTATTTTATATTTTAATATAATAATTTGTCAAAATCTTTGATGTACGATTGAAATGTGCATAAAATAATGATATTTTCTTCATATTTTTATAAAGAATTGTATATTATGTGAAATAAAATTAATTATTATATTAAAATACATAAAAAAATATGATGTAAATTAATTATTATTTTAATATACATATAGATGTGAAATAAAATTAAATTTTTATTTTAAAATATAAATATGATGTGAAATAGAATTAAATTTTAATATTATAATTTATGTATGATGTGATATATCAAGCAAAAATTAATACGATTAATTTTAAGTTGCTTACTGTTTTATTAGCTGATCAAGAGATTAAAGGAATAAACCAATGCAAAGAGCAAAATGAGAAAGAAGAAAAAATCAAAGAAGAATCTTTGATCAAACTCATGTAATTAAGTCCACTCAATATCATTTAGGTGGAGAATTTTTCTTTTCTTTTTTTTTAATAAAACCTTTGAGAAAAGAAAGAAAAAAAAAATTTATTTTAAAAATTTAATGAGAAAAAAATTATTTTAATATTAAAAAATAGTTAAAAAGTGAAATAAAGTTAAATTCTAATATTCATATTCGTGTTAGAAATTTTTAAAGTTAAAATTTATGTTAAACTTAAAAAAAAATATTTGAATAAAATGGGCCGTAAAGTTAAAATTCAATGTAGAAATTGACAAACTTCTCGACAACAACCTTCAAAAAAACCTCCTCCATTTCAAATATCCCAAAAAATCAAAAAAATTTCAGGTAGAGACAAGTTTACTCTAAGTCGAAAAAAGACAAATGTGAAAAAGTCCGGAGTAGGAGGAAGAACTCCCTGGGGGTCTGTTTGTTTATAAGGTTAAATTTAAGGAGGTTAAAATTAAATTTGGATAGAGATATTTTTTTATTGAAAATTGTGAATGATGTAAAATAAAGTTAGTTATTATGTTGTGATATGTGAGGGATGTGATATAAAATTAGTTATTATATTAGGATATGTGAGGAATGTGATGTAAGTTAGTTATTATTTTAGTAATGCGTGTAAGATGTGAAATAAAATTAATTTTTAATATTAAATTTTATGTGTGATGTGATATGCCTAGTTAAAATTAAACCAGGTTGATTTTCAATAGCCAAACAAACGGGACCCAATGATAAATGAACAAACGACTCAGTTGCAAACCCGTTCGTGAGAGTCCGATGACCAACGCCGCATGCGTCGGCACCAGACTTCAAATAAACTCGCGTCAAAGGCCAACCAATGCCCAATTGAACCCAATTAATCAGTTAATGCGTTATTTGGTCAATTGAGTGATCAAATTTAAAATTTCTTGAGCACTTCTTTACAGGATAGTAAGAATTGGGGAGTTCAGCTGAGTTAAATCTTGAGCTGTGCTCCAGAACAACGCAGGTAGGCATCTCTAATAGCATGCATCTCAGTTGCAGCCTCTCTCATGCTCATTCTCTCATCCGGTAATGGCTGTGAGCACAACAAGCCAACCCTTGCTACTGAGATGAAACACTCACTCATCTTCTCATCAACTATGATTCTTTCATCTACCAGCATTCTTTCATCTACAATCTCCAAAATTCGATCGGAAATCGCTGTTTCAACGAACTCATGAAGGCTAAGACCTTCAAACTTGTCATCAACTGGACTTCTTCCTGTCAGTATCTCCAGCAGCAGGATTCCAAAGCTATAAACATCCCCAGAGGTAGATGGATGACTACCTACACCATATTCTGCATAATTTCATGTATTATCAGCAAAAATAGAAGAAAAAAAAAACTCATTATAGAGAGGAAGACTTCTTTAATGACACCAAAACCAAGTTAGTTGTTGTTCCTTCTATGCCAACTCAACTAAAAGCTTAAGCTTATATTCTAATAACGAAGAGGATGGTGGAGTGGTGACCTGGAGGAACGTAGCCTATTGTTCCTTTTATGCCAAAGGGGACACATGCATCTGTAGAAGAGTTGCTTGGGGCTTCAGGAAGGAGAACGGCAAGCCCGAAATCCGCAATGCGAGCACTCATGTCATCATCGAGCAGAACGTTGCACGGTTTTATGTCGCCATGAATGATAGGAGGCTGGCAGCTATGATGAAGATACTCCAATGCATCAGCAACATCAACAGTAATGTTCAATCTTTGGATTAGGCTAAGGCCATTTGTTCTGTGATTCTTATCTAATTGTTCTTCCTCTTCTTTCCCATGCAACCATTTGCGGAGATCTCCCATGGGCACAAGTTCAAGAACAAGAGCTCTGAAATCGTTGCCACGGGAGTCGATGCTCGAGCAGGAGGTGAGGACCTTGACGACATTGCGGTGCCGAATGCTTCTCAATGCTGCACATTCGGCTGCGAAGCTCTTGGATGCTTCATGTGTTTCGGGATTGAAAACCTTGATGGCTACGTTGGTTTTCTTCTTACCCAGAGTTCCTTTGTACACTGATCCACTCCTTCCCCTTCCTATCAGATTGCCAGAAGAGAAATCATTTGTTGCTTTAGCCAATTCTCCAAGAGAAACTCGAAGAATCGAATCAACTTCAGCAGCTTTGAATGAAGAAGGATAAGAAGACGGATTCAATCTCCACTTTTGTTTCATGAAAACGAAAGCAAGAAGAATGGCAAAGGCAAGAAGGAAGGCAGCAAAGATGATCACGACATACCAAGTTTGAAATTTCTTTTCCTGCCCTGTTGCTTCTTCATGTAACACACATTTGGGCAAATTGAGCTCTGAAACTCCTCCACAGACATTATCGTTTCCGACAAGCGAAACTGCCGAAGCATTTCGGAAGATCCCATTAACCGGAACTTCGCCTTTGAGATGATTGAAAGACAGATTCAAGAGATTGAGAGCCTTCAAATCCTGCAGGAAATCTGGAATGGCTCCTGACAAGTTATTGCTTGAAATGTCAAGCTTCTGTAGACCCTCCAAGCTTCTCAAAGAAAGAGGAATGTTCCCTTCAATGAAATTACTCTGAATATAGAGTGTGGAAAGCATTTTGCAGCTTCCCAGATTTTGGGGAATTTTTCCTGATAATTGGTTATAAGAAACATCAATTAATGTGACATACATCAAGTTGCCAACTTCTGGGGGAAGAAACCCTTCAAAGGAATTGTGGGACAAACCCAGATACTGGGAGAGGGAAGAGATCGTGAAGATCTCCTTAGGCAAAGAGCCGGTAAGATTATTGAATCCGAGGCTGAAAAAGTCCAGCTTTTGAAGGTTTCCCAGGCTCACCGGCACTGATCCTGTTAAGGAGTTGTCTCCCATGTCCAATTCTATGAGCTCTGTGAGGTTACCCATCGAGGGAGGTATCGTTCCTGATAGATTGTTGCTGCCAAAAGACAATTTTTGCAGCATTTTCAGCCTTCCAATCCCTTTTGGTATGAACCCACTAAGAGAATTGAATTCCATCGCAAGTAAAGTTAATCCAACAAGGTTTTCGATTTCGGAAGGGATGATTCCTGATATTTGATTATATCCCAAAGCTAAAGTCTGGAGCTGGGTGGAAAGGTTTCCAATGGATCTTGGTAGAATCCCCATTAGCTCGTTAGTATCAAGATTAAATACCTGCATATTGCTGCAGTTAGCCATTGAATCAATGAACTTCCAGTCTTCTTCTCCGCTCCCTTCAAGCTCATTCTCCTCCAAATTAACATAGCTCAGACCTTTGTTCTTCCCCAGTAATGGCACTTTCCCACTAAAATTGTTTGCGCCCATATCGAGCTCCACAAGACTGGTGAAGTTAGAGAGAAAAAGAAGGGACCCATTCAACTGGTTTCCTCCCATGAAGAGGAATTGAAGATTCGGAAGAGATTCAGAACTTAAGGCTGAAAGAGAGCCAGATAGGCGATTGTCCACTAATGAAATACCTTGCAGAGATGAGATGTTATTTAAAGGAGGAACAGCTCCTGAAAGACGATTAGAATACAGAATCAGACTACTTAATCTTGGAAATCTGCCGAACTCTGAAGGAATGCCTCCATGTAGAAGATTTTGTCCGAGATTCAGAACTTGCAGAGAAGACAGATTGCTCAACAATGGAGGGATGATGCCGGTTACGCTGTTCCTTGAGATGTCTAGATGAATGAGCTTCATTAACGAGGAGATTTGGGAAGGAATTTCCCCTGTGAGCTGGTTGTTGCTCAAGTCTAGCACACGAAGCTCTGAACAGCGGGTCAGGTTTGCAGGGAATCTGCCATTAATGGAGTTAAGGCTCAGGTTGAGAAGCTGAAGGTTGTGAAGGTTGCCGAAGGCCGGCGGGATTTCGCCGAAGAACCCATTGGAGCTGAGGTCAAGCCGCTGGAGGGCGGTGAGGTTGGCAATGGCTGGAGGAAGGCGACCTTTCAGCCCATGGGAGCGGAGGCTCAGAGCGCTGACCCTCCGGCGGTGGCATGAGATTCCTTCCCACGAGCAGAAATCAACGGAGCCGTTCCATGAGCTCAGAATGCCCGATGGGTTCTCCGATAGCTGATTCTTCAGAGCGCTGAGCACCTGGCGATCGGTCTCCGTTTCAGAAGAAGTGGGTCTGGGAGGGAGGAAGAGGAGGAGGAAGAAGAAGAAGCAAATGATGAGAGCATGGAGTTTCATGCTTGAACGGAAGTTAAATCAATGACGAGGTACGCCTGCATATATGTGAAAAAACTAACCTTCCCCACAAGCAAAATTATGATTTTCTATGAATTAATTTTAATTTATTAAATAATTTAATGAATTAAAATTTAAATTATAATTAATTAATTTACTGATCAATTATAATAGCTGCAAAGCTTAATTTTTTAATCACATGTGAAAACTTATGCTTTTCTATAATTTTTTTTAAAAAATATTTCATAGTAGAAATTTTTACCATATTTATGCTCACCAAACATTAAACATAGTATTACAGATGAACTTTTTCCTGCTTAAAAAAATAACATCAGAGTTTAATTCTATAAATTTTATTTTAAATAGTAATTTCTCTGCTCTTTAATACGATAAAAGTCGAAAATTTCTTTAATACGTAAAATCAGGGTTGTTAATGACCCGATTTCTAATCAATTCGCCTTTGACTCAATATTAAATTAAAAGTTTTTTGATTTGTTCTCAACTCAATATAAAATATGAACTTGAAGAGTTTAATTTGAGCTAAATCTGTGTTAACACCTGGATTCATCGTCGAAACTCAGCAGTATACGTGGCATCTCAAGACTCACTTTACTTATCATAGTACATGATGATTCATTCATCGGTCGTGATATTTAACTAATCATACTTTGCTTTAACAGATCTCTAACACCGATCACGATAGTTCAGCCTCCTGGGACGTCAGTTGCAATATTTAGGCTTCCACGACTTTCAGTGATATCGGCTATAATGTTTGTTTACCCTCAGCTGTTGCTGTCTCAACTCAGTTGGGACTGTCATGTCAGCACAACTTTCACTAGTGTGGATTTCCACTGGTCACAAAACTGAGGACCCACGTCCCTTCGCCACTATCGATGGCATTCCTAGAGCTGGCAGTGGCAAGGTCGACAGTATAGATTTAGTAGTTATAATTTTTTGACAGCATAGAGCAGACAAGATTCCAGTCCGAAAAATCAGCTGAGCTCCACTATAACTCAACTACAAATATCTGTGGGCGAAACTCCAAAGAGGAGAGAAGAAACAAAGAAAAAAGAGAATTAGGAGAATCAGATTCCCCCGAGAACCATCAAGGACAAAGCTTGTATTCTTTTCTTTTTTTCTCCTATACTAGTTCTCTGATCAAAATCTTTTCGAGCTTTAATGAAATCTTCTTCACTTGCTCTTCGGTGGATGTAGAAGAAGCCATTCTTGAATCACCTTAAATCCTTGTGCACTCTTCTACATAATTTCTAGCTCTTTGACACTAAAATTCTGAATAGAGATGTTACGTGCTGCTAATTCTCAGGACTCTATCTCTCTCCGTCAACAGCCTGGCTCACTTATTATTACTTCATAATGTTTGGTATAAATATTTTTGTTCATTCAATCAATTTAATCATATTGTTCAACTTAATCTATTGATTAGAAATAGAAAAAAAATTTAATTTACAATTAATAGAGCTTGAACGAAGATTATGAAGAAAATTCTAATATAGTATCCATCATCTCATTACAAAAAAACTAACATATTGTTTTCAATCAATCTATTTTCAAGCTAACTCGATCCAATTCTACAACACCTCAAGATTGGATTGATAAAGTTTTGATCCATAAAAACAGCTCGTAAGTCTGTTTATTTAAAACGAATCGATCTCGGTTTAATCTAAAATCCTATTCAATTTTTGATTTTTGACCTTCAACCCAAATCAACAGCCTTACATAAGATCGAATACAACTACGTATAAATTAGTCGTATTCTCTGAAGCAAAGCAAGGAAAACATGGAGAGAGAATCAGGCTCAAGATATTCTGCATTTGTCTTAAATGGAATTAAAAGGTGCTGACTCGATCCAATTCTACACCAGCTCAAGATTGGATTGATAAAGTTTTGATCCATAAAAATAGCTCATAAGTCTCCTTATTTAAAACAAATCGATCTCGATTCAATCTAAAGTTTTATTCAATTTTTGATGTTTGATTTTCAAGCTAAATCAACAGCCTTACATAAGATCGAATATACCTACGTATAAATTAGTCGTATTCTTTGAAGAAAAGCCAGGAAAACATGGAGAGAGAATCAAGCTCAAGATATTCTGCATTTGTCTAAAATGGAATTAAAAGGTGCTGACTCGATCCAATCTACACCAGCTCAAGATTGGATTGATAAAGTTTTGATCCAAAAAAACAGCTCGTAAGTCTGCTTATCTAAAACAAATCGATCTCGATTCAATCTAAAATCCTATTCAATTTTCGATCTTTGATCTTCAAGCTAAATCGTCAGCCTTACATAAGATCGAATACGACTACGTATAAATTTGTCGTATTCTCTAAACCAATGCCAGGAAAACATGGAGAGAATCAGACTCAAGATATTTTGCATTTGTCTTAAATGGAATTAAAAGGTGCTGACTCGATTCAATCTACACTAGCTCAAAATTAGATTGATAAAGTTTTGATCTATAAAAACAGCTCGTAAGTCTGCTTATTTAAAACAAATTGAACTCGATTCAATCTAAAATCCTATTCAATTTTCAATTTTTGACTTTCAAGCTAAATCTACAGTCATACATAAGATCGAATACGACTACGTATAAATTAGTCATATTCTCTTAAGCAAAGCCAGGAAAACATGGAGAGAGGATCAGGCTTAAGATATTCTGCATTTGTCTTAAATGAAATTAAAAGGTGCTTACTCCATCCAATTTTATATCAACTCAAAATTGTATTGATAAAGTTTTGATTCTTTGATGTTTAAGCTAAATCGACAGCCTTACATAAGATCGAATACGACTACGTATAAATTTGTCGTATTCTCTGAAGCAAAGCTAGGAAAGAGAATCATGCTCAAGATATTCTGCATTTGTCTTAAATGGAATTAAAAGGTGCTGACTCCATCCAATTCTACACCAGCTCAAAATTGGATTTATAAAGTTTTGATCCATAAAAACAAGTCATAAGTCTGCTTATTTAAAACAAATCGATCTCGATTCAATCTAAAATCCTATTCAATTTTCGATCTTTGATCTTCAAACTAAATCAACAGCCTTACATAAGATCGAATACGACTACGTATAAATTAGTCGTATTCTCTGAAGCAAAGCCAGGAAAACATGGAGAGAGAATCAGGCTCAAGATATTCTGCATTTGTCTTAAATGGAATTAAAAGGTGCTGACTCGATCCAACTCTACACCAGCTCAAAATTAGATTGATAAAGTTTTGATCCATAAAAACAGCTCGTAAGTCTGCTTATTTAAAAAGAATCGATCTCGATTCAATCTAAAATTTTATTCAATTTTTGATCTTTGATCTTTAAGCTAAATCAACAGCCTTACATAAGATCGAATACGCCTACGTATAAATTAGTCGTATTCTCTGAAACAAAGCCAGGAAAACATGGAGAGAGAATCAGGCTCAAGATATTCTGCATTTGTCTTAAATGGAATTAAAAATGTTAAAATAATAAATTCAAGACCGGCATGCATCTCACAAACTTTGGAGAAGCAAATTGTTGACAATTTCCACCAAGTTTATCATAAGGGATCATTTATTTTTGAGAAATTTACGTACATACCCTTAATTCATCTTAAATTATATATTAAATTTCTTATTTTTTAATTTTACAACTTCACCCCCTAAATCATTCAAAAATAATATTTTATATATACATAATATTTTATATATGTTCATAATATTTTATATATACCTATTATTAGTAATAAGTATCCAAATAATTATTATCAACAAAAAAATCTTTTAAAAATTATGAGAAATACCTAGACATGTTATTTTTGAATGATTTAGGGGGTGAAGTTATAAAATTAAAAAATAAGGGATTTAATATGTAATTCAAGATGAATTAAGGAGTATGTATGTAAATGTCCCTTTATTTTTATATCACTTTATAAAAATCATATTTATAAATGCATTTTTCACATATTAAATATAATGGGGTTTTTACATACAAGACATGAAATTTACACGAAATTACGTATTTCACCATTAATTCATAAATATTACTGCTATCACACTATATTCATTTAAATTTTACGCATTTCACATATTTCACGCCATATTCTTTGACGGTGAACTTCACATTTCTAAACAGTAAAAAATAAAAATATATATTAGAATTTAAATATTAATGAATTTATGCATTTTAATTTACATATAATATTATAAAGTATATGAAATATGTGAAATACATGAAATGCATAAAATTTAAATGAATATGGTGTGATAGTGGTAATATTTATGAATTGATGATGAAATGTGTAATTTCGTGTAAATTTCATGTCCTGTATGTAAAAGCCCCAAATATAATTTATATATCTTATTTAATTATATTATATTTTGTTAATTTCACATCCATTGATATTTTTGATTTAAAATACACAATTTTTATGATGCTATAGAAAAATGAATAGAAATTTTATTTAGGCTTCATGTATTAAATGATCAATAAGTCGTGAAAAAAGTTTTATGATAATAATAATAATAAATAAATAAATTTTTATTATATTTTATATAAATTGAGTATTTTGGTTTAGAATGTGAAATAAAGTTAATAATTTTATTGAAAATAATTAAGTATGTGAAATAAAATAATATTTTTATATTAAAATTTATGTAAAATATAATAAAAATTTATTAATTATTTTTTTTTTAAAACTAGTACTATTTTGATCCTGATTTTATTCTTCGCACCAAACAGGGCCTAAAATTATATTTAATTTTTTTTGAAAAAAAGGGTAATTAAAAAAGACCTCAACTTATACAAAATTTAAATTTATAAATTATTTAATTTTATATATTACTTATTTTTTAATAAATTAATTAATTTTATTTTGGTTCTAGATAATTTTTTTGCCCAACACAAATTTTAATTATGAAAATTAACTTTATTTCACATCCAATACAAATACGAATATTAGAATTTAAGGTATTTCATATTTCACACACTTTTTAATATTAAAATAAATTTCTATCTTATTAAATTTAAAATTTAAAATATTTTTTTTATGTTAAAAAAAAAGCTCGAACAAAACGAGGCCATATAGTTTTATATGATATACATATTTCAAATAAAAGCTGTAGATTTTATTTTGGAGTAATTACATTTAACTCTTTTTTTCAATCAAGTTCATAAAATTAGGGACTTTTTACTATTAGGTATTCCCTATTTATTTTGGGTCTCCAATTTTTCATTAAGCCAAGTAAATGACTAAAATGATCCCATTTCGCTCGTCTCTTTCCCGTGAAAGTTGTCGAACCAAATTCCAACTCACAACTCGACGAGCTCGTCATTGCCCATATAGGAAGAAGTCGTCTCTATTTTGCTACTGCTAATATCTTAGCTCGTCACCATGCACTAAACCTAATAGTTTCTCTCTGCGATTGCAAGTTTGAGAGAAAAAAGAGAGAGGGGAAAATAATAAAAATTTTAAATAATATATCGGATAAATATAAAATTGAAAATATTAATTAAAAATTTATTTAAATTAACAAAATAGGAAATTCATCTCTCAAGAACAAAGACAAATGAAAGAAGGCTCAATTAAGGGTTTCATTGAACTAATCAAGGCTTAATTGAGTCATTCAAGCACATTTTTTGGGATAAAAAAAAATAATATTTTCATGAAATAAAAAAAAAAAATCCCCAAAATAATGAAAGAACTCTGGTAATAATACGGCTACTAAAAACTTTGATTGATTTTATTCTCTAATTTGGACTGAGTTTTTAATCGAGTAATTCCCTAAAATTCACCACGAATACGGACTATGACTACCCAAGGTTGAAGAAAACGAAAACAGGTAGTGATTGATCATCGGGGTAATGTCTATATGATTAGTTGAATAGGAATTACTTAGATAAAGTGTGGTTTCTAGCAGACTTCTAAGTGGAGACGCACAATGATGAATCGCCTCACATCAAAAAAAGAGAATACTTTCATAAGCAGTATAAATAAATAACGTGATCTCAAATAGTAGAAGAATATTTTGAGAAAAAAATCATGAGACTAATAATAAAAAACTTCGTAGTTGGACGTGTTTGAGCTACAATAATTCTTTAAAGTTAAAGAAGATTATTATACCTCTATGTTTGAATCATGAAATATTACACCTATGGTTGCTCCAAAAAAATTGATATCAAAATTACAAGAAATTCGAGCCAATTTGGAAGTTTTAATTTGGCAAAAATATACTTAAAAAAAGGTTCAATTATAAGAGAAAAGTGAGAAAATGGTTCAAATAAACATCATAAGTTTGCAATTTCTCCTCTTCTTCCTCTAGCTAAAATTGGGTGAGCTTCTTTCTCGACTAATCATAAGCAGTATTGTAAAAATGAATCGTTTCATAGTTAAAAAAAAAGAAATTTTTGAATTGTATATGTAAATAATGTGATCTTAAATAGTGAAAAAAACTTTTGAGGCAAAACAATGAGGCTAATAATAAGAAACTTTGCAATAAAACGAACTTGAGCTGGAGTAGTACTGAGATGAGCTTAAGGGGGCGTTTAGTTCGTTGTTATCTTGGTATTATGTTATGTATTTTAGATGTGACATCTACGTGTCCCTTTTAACTAATAATTTTATAATCTAATAAAAAATTCTTTATAGATGTCATTAAACTAAATAATTATTTTCTCTAGATAACATGACATAACAAAACATCAAGATAACATTAATCCAAACACCTCCTAAGTCTATAATTTTTAATATTAAAAATTAATTTTTAATTTAAATTATACATATTTCAATAAAAATATTAAACATATTTTATAATATAATTATTAAAATAATTTTATGTCATTTTATGTATATAATAATATATTTCTTCTCAAACTCAACGATCAAATAGGTTAAGGGAGCGTTTAGTTAATTATTATCTCAGTGTTATGTTATGTAGTTTTGATATCATAATATCTAAATGTCATCTTTTAATTAATAATTTTATAATTTTATAATAATTATTTATATATATTATTAAATTAAATATTTTTTTTTATAACATGACATAATATAAAAATAATATTGAACCAAACGTCCGCTAAATTTATTTGAGAACATTAAAAAATGCTTTGAGCTTGACTCCAAACTGGGCCCATAACTAGCCAAGTTCGTGGGTAGTCTAAAATTTTAAGTTTGAGTTGAATTTGATTCAAGTTAACTAAAATCTAGTCAAATTTCAAATTAAATTGAGCTATAATTTAATCTTAATTTTTTTTAAAAAATCATTTTACATTTAATGCATTGTATATATTATATTTTTAGTTAAATTTATATCTATTAGGCCTGAATTTGCAAAATTTAATTTGAAGTAGATTAAAATTAAATTTAAATAAATATATTTTTTTATTAAAAATTATGAATAATTTAAAATAAAATTGGTTATTATATTAAAATATATAGAGGATGAGGTATAAATTAGTCATTATTTTAATATGTGTAGGATATAAAATAAAATAATTTTTTTATTTTGAATTATATGTATAATGTGAACTATAATTAATTTTTAATATTAAATTTTATGTGTAATGTGATATATTTATTTAAAATTAAAGTAGATTAATTTACATAGATTTTCAATGTATATCGTAAATCTGTTCTGTATATATTAAATATAAAATATGCACTTACATATACATATTTTAATATACATATATATATATATATATATCTAAAAAAACCTATATACATATTATTATATTATTATATAGATTTCATAAGTTTATTTCGAGTCATGAGAAAATCGAGTCAAATTTTATACGAGCGAGTTTAAAATCGAGTTTTGAGTCTCAGTTATTCTGCTCGCTACTCGAAACTGACTTGTGCACGAGAAATTTTCAAGTTAATTATTTATCGAGCAGTCGATAATTTATACACATTGAATACGTCACGAAAATACAGCTTAGCAAATATTTAGAATTTATGGAATATTTATTAGTCAAGAAAACAGTTGTGCTTCCAATATATTTATTTTTCTTATTTTATTTTTCCATCTTGAATTTAACGAAAAATATTATTATTTTTCTAATTAAAGTATTTATCTGCAAAGAACTGTTCTCTTGGGAATGTTTCTCATTAATGAAGAGCGGAAAATACATTTAATAAGTTAAAGATGAGAAAAATTTGAAACAGCACGAGAAATTATATTTTTAGTATAAAAAATTATTAAGTTCAGATAACTTTTAAATATTTTTAAAATTTAATATTACGTAAATTTAAAATACATTTATTTATACACAAATCACAAATGTATCGAATTTTAAAACGGTGACATACCAATAATTTCACCTCAAAAGTAAAATAATAATAATAATAATAATTTCACCTCAAAAGTCTTGTTTGATTAACACCTAAAAAACTCTCAAATTTTTCAAAAAAAATAGTTTTATTAATATTTTATATTTATTTTAAATTATACGTATTATTAAATATTAAAAATTTATTTTATTTTACGTCTAACACGTATTTCAATAAAAATTTATTTTTATTTCATATTTGATATATTTTTAATAATAAGTTTTTTAATTTTAAATCATAATATTAAAATATTTTTATTTTAAAAATATTTAAAATAGCATCAAATTATACTTTAACTTGAAATTAATCGTCAACCCCCACCGTACCTTGGGATGAACCGCAATTGGGATATTTTAATGATAGAATATAATTAAGATAATTGGCAAGTTATTATAGATTTTATGATAAATTCCCAGTAAATTTATAATTATATTTTAAAATATATTTTTTAAAATTTCGTTTAAGTTTATAATTTAAACTTTAAATACAATTAGTTTTCTATTTTAATTTATTTTTAGTTTTATTTTTTTAAATTCTAAAACTCTAAATGTAGAATTTCAAAATTTATTAAGAATCTAAGCAAAATTTACTCTAAATATTATATATATATATATATTGATATTTAAATATTATATATATATATATATATATATATATATATGTAAATGCATGCATTCCGTCTTTTCAAAAAACACTAGATTTTTTATTAGATGTAACAACCAATTTATTCATTAGTCATCTAATATTTTGTTTTAAATTTATTTTTATTAATATTTTATATTTATTTCATATTATACATATAAATAAATATCAAAATTTATTTTATATCATACATAAATTTTAATTTTAAAAAATAATTTAACTTTATATTCAATATAATTTTTAAAAATAAAATATTTATATTTCATATTATAATATTAAAATATTTTTTACCTCAAAAAATTTTAAAATAACAAAAAAAAAATATAGACCATATGCAGCATTGAGACTCCACATATTTCATTGGCCAGAGGATTAAAAAAATATATAATTAAAGATTTACACTACTTAAATTTTGATATTTGCATTCTAAAATAATTAATAACAATCAATGAATTTTTACATTTTACACTGTTAAATTGCCCTGTTCAAGAATGATATACACATAAATCTGAAAAAAAAAATTCAAATTTTTACCCACATTTGAAAGGAAAAAAAATTAAATAAAAAATTACAAAATAGTGCCATCAACTCAAAAGAATATTATTTTTAGGTTCAAAACCTAGATATAAACCTTCAAAATCTTTGATAAACCACTCAACATAAAATTACATACAAGTATCTATATTTCTACTATCATTACATTTAAATCCAACGTATCAAATTATTAAAAATATTCTCTCAACCTTGAATACTAGTAATCCATGAACTCCAAATTCAATCATTGCACTATTTGACACAAGAACTAAAATAGTACTAATTTAAAAAATAATAATAAATAATAATATATAAATTTTAATATAAAAAATATTATTTTACTTCACATATTCAATAATTTTTAATAAAATATTAACTTTATTTCACATCGTAGATCAAAATATTCGAATCAAATATTTTAATCTAAAATGTAAAATAAAGTTAATATTTTTATTAAAGTTATTGACTATATGAAGTAAAAAAAATTATATTAAATTTTATGTAAAATAATTAAAAAAATTTATTTATTTATTATTATTATTTCTTTTTAAACTAGTACTATTTTAATCCTGATTTTGGTCCTCGCGCCAAACAGGGCCAGCTTATGTTTGGTTCGTGCCCAAACTGAATAAAACTATTTTAAAAAAAAAATAAAATAATTTATACAATTCTCAATATATCAACTAATTTTATTAAATATTCTTACAATTAACTAACTTTATTTCTCATCATATACATATTTTAAAAACATTATATTTTTTATTAAAAATTGAAAAAATAATCATACTAAACTTAGTCATGAACCAAACAAGAGACTATTATAACTAACTTCAGCTTAGATTAAACTCGGGTCCATTTGCATGTATGACAAAAAATTAATGCATCTACGATATAACGACCTTCTCTAAACATTATTTTGGGGCCCACTACATCGTCCCTTATGGAGGTACACAAGTCCATCTCGTATTCCCTAATATGTGAAACCAGACTCTCTCCTTATAGAAAAATTATTAAGTGCAGCTTCTCTGCTGCGTCACCCATTCGGCCCCTAATCAACACACGCCAAGCAGGCCCGCTAGGCCCATTAGCCTGCCCACACGTGTAACGATGAAGAAGAAGTCGTGAAACGACTTTTTGTCACTGTTTCGTGTCATTTTTTCAATATTTTGAAAAGTTTTTTTAATAACTATTTCGCTTGATTTGTATACACATACAAAATCAAAAAAATATCCATACTAAGAAAAAATGCTAATACAAAGTCAAAAAAAGATCCATACAAAGAAAAAAAATGCAAGTTAATAAAAAAAAATTATTTAAATTATATGATTTTTTCTACTTTATACAAACATTTTGTTACTTTGTATTGATAATTTTTGACTTTATATGAACCATTTTTGATTTTGTATGCTTATATAAATCAAACAAAATAGCCATAAAAAACTTACAAAACAACGAAAAAAAGATATGAAACAGTAAGAAAATGGCGTGAAACAGTGTTTCCTCGTCGTTACACGGGTAGGTAGGCCGGTAGGCCTCGCATGCCTGCATGGTGTGCATTAATTGGCTACCAAATGAGTGACGCGGCCGAGAGGCCGCACTTAATAATTTTCCTCCTTGTCTATGATGAACAACAACAACAACAACAATAACAACCAAGCCTTAATCCCACTAGGTGGGGTCGGCTACATGAATCCTTTGTTTCCATTGCGCTCTATCAGTTACCAAATTCTTATCTAAGTTTAAGTAACTAAGATCACTCCTTATAGTTTCTTGCCATGTCTTCTTTGGTCTTCCTCTTTGTACATGGGCAAAATCCAGTAACTCAATTTTTCTAACTGGAGCTTCAATTGGCCTGCGATTTAGATGTCCAAACCATCGAAGCCGACTTTCTCTAAGTTTATCCTCAATTGGTGCAACACCAACTTTCTTTCGGATATACTCATTTCTCATTCTATCCTTTCGTGTATATCCACACATCCACCTTAACATCCTCATTTCTGCAACATTTATTTTATTTGTATGTTTCTTCTTTGCAGGCCAGCATTCAGCACCATATATCATCGCTGGTCTTACTACAGTTTTATAAAATTTATCCTTAATTTTGGATGGGATTTTTCTATCGCATAACACTCCAGAAGCATGTGGTGGCATAGATCATATCACAACATTCATAGACTCAACCAAAAACTATCAGGCAAAGGCTTGCAATGTTTGAATGATATACTTTGCAGCAAAAGGGCAAGAAAACAGAACAAAATATAAAATTAAATAAGTTTATACTGTGGAAATTGCTCCACCAATGCAGTACTTTCAAGCAGACGCATGGACATAATTTAAAAAAAAAGATTTCTTCCCAAAAGTTTCAATGCATTCCTTCATATATCTACAGATTCTACGCTCTAAGATGAATTGAAGTGCATCAGATGAGTGTTACCTCCCAATGTCATCATCGAAACAAAAGAATTAGCAGTTGATGCCACACTGTCCAATGGCTGCAGCCTTCTGGGAAGAAGAAGTGAAAGGATCAACACGCACCCACAGAAGGGAGAAGATGGATGCTAGAAGGATAGACCAGACAATGACAATGGTGGGGGTTCTGTTCTGCCTGCCCAATAGACCCTTGAGGAAAGGATAGAGATGAACGATCACCCAAAAGGCAAAGAAGAGTTTCCCAAAGAGAGGACCCCATGATTGATATCCGCTGTTAATGGCGTAGGATACGCCGGCAACAATCCCTACCAGGTTGATGACGAGAACAGTGGTCGGAGGAATGAGAAGACTAGTCCATTTGAAAACATAAAGCTCAGCAAAATCGCCTTCATCATCCGATGCCTTGGATGTGACAGTGAAGTTGGTATCTATACCGGCGAGTACTTTAAGGAGGCCCTGGAAGACGGCAAAGAGATGTGCCGAGGTGCCTCCAATCACCCAGAATTGCTCATTCCTCCACCAGTCCTCAATCCCCACACCACTCCACTTGAGCTCCAAGATTCCCGTTGCAAAGATGGAGGCAAAGAGAAGAATGAACCACATCCCAGCATAGTTGCTTATCTAACCAATTTGAAACAAAAACAAAACATCATTAGCGAAGAGCATAAGAACAATTTGAGTGGGAGAATAAACTTTATTGTGGGCTAAGAACAAAAATGACAATTTATTCTTTCCGAAAACCATATATGTTGGAAAATGCATGAAATTTTACTTTTCAACATAAAAATGACACATTAATGTGAAACGGAAAATGACAGTTTTAGGAAAATATTAGCAGGTTTTGAAAAAGAATTAAACTTGGGAGATATGCTAACTTCACAACAGTTTCTTGTTTATGGAACATTAGCCGGCTCTTGACAATCTCTTTTAGAATTAATAAGGAAAAAAGAAAACCCATACAAATACCAAAATTTACTATTTATATAGAAAACAATAATCTGTTCAACTTCTAGGTATATTTCATCAAAGGCTAAATTCAGTGCACAGATATTTGCATTAACAACACTTCAAAAGAATAAATTGAACCTCATGACAGAATATTCTAACATCATCAACAGAAGTTGGCAGGGATTTATTTGCACGGTGTCTAGCATTCGTTTATTTTAAAAAAAAAAGGTAAATGAAAATATTTTGATGTTTAATGCATCATTTTCTTTCGTACATGCATGTAATTGCCAAGTTTTTGGTAGCAAGATTTCAAGTTACCTCAGGGATGATAAATTTGCCAGTTAAAAGGCAAATGGCTGGAAGCACACAGTACGCTATTAGTGGGATTGATGTGATAGGATACACAATTGTGTTGATGTAAGCTATTCTCTCTAAAAGCTTCAACCTCCCGCTATAACCATACCAAATGGGACAATGTCTGCTGAGAAGGATTTCAATGGACCCCAAGGCCCACCGAAGCACTTGATTAAGCCGATCAGACAGATTGATTGGAGCTGAACCTTTGAACGCAGGACGAGGAGGCATGCAGTAGATTGATATCCATCCACGAGCATGCATTTTAAATCCAGTCAAAATATCTTCAGTAACAGAACCGTAGATCCAACCAATCTAGCAAAATGTTTCCAAGATTAGTGATAGTGGCTAAGATTTTGGGAGATTTAAATGCATTCCACAGGAAATTCAATTATTTACATATTGATTGAAATCACAAAGTTTACATGGCAGATGCTAAAGAAGCGAAGGAATTGTGATATCAACATGATCACTAAAGTGTTGCCAGCATACTCAATCCAAATGTTGAAACGTATGAAGATATTCAAATTTTATGTATGGTGCATGTAAATTTTCCAACTCAAAGTGTAGTCATATCTCTTCCATCCTAATCCAAGTTTAAATAACTTGGTTACATAAACATCACAGTAGTCAAACAGGCATTTTGAGTGTCCACAATGTACAATCCAACATTAAGGTTGTACGTGTATGTAAATCCCACAAAAACATTTTTCAGATAATTTAGTACAAAACTACCTCTTTGCCCCATTCCGTTTTATCCTCATACCCACAGCTAATAACATGGATAGCTTCCTGCAGCAGTGAGGCAGGGTTTGTTGAAGCTGGAATTCCTCCCTGCTCCATGAAAGTGGATGCAATAAAAATTGGTGACTGACCAAATCGCTTCTCCAGTTTTTTCTGGGACATCAGCAGTGATCGCTCCTCCTCGTACCCTGCATATTAATTAGGTTATCATGAAGCAAATTATGAACAGACGTCAAAACATTTGTTTTAATTTTAAGACAATGAACAATAAAATTATCAAAGCCTCTCATTACAAAAGCTGGTTATTCGCAAAAAAAGCCTAAGGTTGAGAGACTTTTTCAGCTAATTTTACTAAATGGGCGTTTGGTTCATTATTATCTTGATGTTATGTTATATAATTTTGATGTCATTAGATCAAGATGTCAACTTTTGATTAATAATTCTATAATTTTATAGAAAGTTATTTATAAATGTCATGAAACCAAACAATTTTTGGATTACATGACATATTATTAAGATAACATTGAATCAAATGCCCCCTAAAAGCAAACTCAAGTGAGAAATTCTCTCAATTGTTTGTCTTGATTGCTTTAAAGTCAATAATTTTGGAACTCGCCTTCACAAAGGTGACAAATACAAATATACAATTATACAAACTTCATCATCAAGAGGCTAAAAGTTGCTTTCATAGTTCAATAGTGCAAAAATATGAACAAATAACCCTAATAGAAAACCAGTGAATATATGAATCTTTCCTGTTATTAATACTTGTCATCATATTTATGAAAGTTTTATTCATTTTGACTCATATTTAAAAAATTTAGACTAATTTATATGTTATAAAAAAATAAAAATAGAAAGTGAGGTGGAAGGACAAAAATATCATTTTTTTTTATTTTTGGATTAGCATTTGCTATGGTGGAACGAACTATCTGCATATTATGTCAAGCAAGAGGACTACTTTCCTTAAGTCGAAAATCATAGGGATGTTGATGCACATAGGCCCAGGGACTCAATTGTCATTTACCCTATTATTTATTTTTAAGCATAGCCAATCTCAAGCTCAGATAAAAGAGAAGGATTGTAATAGGCATTAAACTTAATATGAATTCACTGAACCCGTGCAGCTGACCAATATTGTTTAGGATTAAGTCTTGCTTTTGGTAGACTACAAAAAAAGGTCTTGCTTCTGCTGATGATGTGTGGTTGATAGATATTACCAGTAAACGAAGCACTTTCTTGAATTTTTATGTGAAATTACATAAAATCACAGAAATCCAGAAACATAGTTTTAACCATCAAGAAACACGCAAAAGATGCTTACCTTCAACCCCATCATCAATGTCCTCTGTATTGAATATGGGAAGAGTGGATTCAGTTCTCTTAAAAGCCCTCTTTTTATCAATATAGCTCTTATTCATTCCCTTTCCTTTCTTTCGCGAACCACAGCAACTCCTAATGACAATATTAGGCTCCAGGTCAGCCTCAGTCAAGACAGGATCATACCCATACAACGCTTGTCTATTGAAGCAGCATCCTGTTCCCACATAGACAGGACCCTGAATGCCGTCCAAACCCTTCAAGTTGATCTGCAAGAAGTCATAAACAATTACAAATCATACATGTTCGAAAAAGAATTGGATTTAATGGACATGTGTTAGATTGGTTTCTTACATCAAAAAAGACGATGTTGCGATTGGCATATCTATCATGAACATCAATGCCATCAAATCTCTGAGGGAATTGAACATAACATGTTTTCTTTCCCAAAGCTGGATCCATCATGAAACACATTGCTTCACGAAGAGCTTTGCTATTATTAAAGTAGTGGTCACAATCGACATTAAGAAGATAGGCACCATTAGTTAATACAGCAGATACTCGAATCTGTTCAGTACCAAAAGAGATGCATCAAAAAGCCAATTCAACATGTAAAAAGCATATAGTCAAGGCATTTACGTTGGTACTTTATATTAAGGATGCTGATGCAGAACTAATATGGGAAAGGGGAAGAGAAACAGAAGAGAAACAAGAAAAGGAAGTAGGAGAAGAACCAGGGAGAGAAGAAAAAGAAGGAAGAGGATAACCAAAGAAAGAGGAAGAAGAAGCAAGAAGAAATGGAGAGACAAGAAGCAAGAAAACAATTTCCTTATTCATGCCATCAAACCACCATATCAAACAGTGGAGCATTATGCAGATATAACAAGTACAAGTTAAGAATACACATCAACATTTAAAAATAAAAATAAAAAAAATAATTAATATAAAAAATGAAAATAATTAACACCCTAAATAACAAAAGATATAAATATAAGAAAGATAATATTATGTTTTTATTCTTCTACACATTCTCCGTAATCTACATACCAAAGCATTCATAGCACCAGCTTTCTTATGATGTTGAAAACCCGGTCTCTTCTCACGGGAAACATAAACAAGTCTTGGTAGCTCATTACCATCTATGTCAAGCCCACCATTGTGTCCCAAAAAGACCTGTACCTCAAAATATTGAAATAAGCTAATGAGATAAGAATAGATAAATAACAAGAAACAACTATAATAGAATCAATGATGGGCACCTGGATCATGCCAGGGTGATCTCTTGGATTGTTTCCAGGCCAAGGCGTTCCATCCTGCATGGTCCAGCCTTCTTCTGGCGTTTTCTGTGCTTTGGCCACAAGAGCATTTATTCGCACTTTGAACTCCTCATATTCTCTCTGAAAGAAGAAAGGCCATGAAGTCTTGATAGATACTTTCTTAAAAGGGAGCAAAATAATCTTTATTGCTAGTAGTTTGGCATTTCACTATTTACGGAAGGTTTAATTGTATACAAACCTTCATTGCTCTCCTCTCTTTCACAAAGGAAGGCTGAATTTTGTCTTTTAAATAGTCAATCTTCTGGGAGAAATAAAATTCGGGGGCTCTTGGTTCAATACTATGCTTCTTGCAAAAGGGAACCCACTTCTTTGCAAATTCGGCAGTCTCTGAAAGTGCTTCAAACGTCAACATTGCAGAACCATCATCTGATACGTAGCATGAAACTTTATCCACAGGGTAATCCACAGCAAGAATAGAAAGCACAGTGTTAGCTGTAATAAGAGGAGGTTCTTTAAGGGGATCCACTGTACTAACAAAGACATCAATAGGAGCCAACTGTGAAGGCTCTCCATCCCTATCATATCTGTGATGATAGCAAATTTGATAATTTTAACGAGTTCCTTAACAAGACTTTTATCTGTCAAATTTAAAAAAGAAGTTGAGAAGCGAAAAAAATATGGCAAACCTTAATGCAAGCCTGTCAAGATAAGTTTCACGATTAATTGGTGACCATTTTGGAAATTGATCCAGAAGCCATGACAGAGCAAACCAAACCTCGCAAATGACAGATGTCAGCCATAATGGGTAGGCATCACTCACTGGATGAGTTATACGGTACTGGAAGAAGAAACAAAGGATGATGAGCCGGCATATGATGACTAATCTGTAAAGATTAAGCTGGTTGGATGGTATAGGAACTATGTGGCTCAAAGGTTGACGAGCTTCATCAATCCTACAAGAGGGAAAGAGAGAAAATGAAGATGGTTCCAGGGTAACATATGACTTTAAGTTATAGTTATTTCACACAAGAAAAACAAAGAACCGAATAGCTAAGGCATCAAAATGTGTAGCAGCATAATTCTTAATGATGCAAATCACGAGAAACCCCAAAAAGGTGTAGCCGCCCAATTCTTAACATCATATCCTTGGCTCAACAAGCTAATCATGAACTCATCAAAAGGTGTAGTAGCAGTATAATCCTTGGGTGAAACGCCAAATATTCATCTTATTTTAAAGGAACAAATTAAATTTAAAACAAGAAAGTCGGCATTTTGGAAAAAGACATCGAGTTAGTCATAAACACATTATGGCATTAAATTATTCTTATTGAACTTACTTCAAAATACATACATAAACAGAACAAAGAGTGTCCATGAGTTTTCAGTTTCATAAGCAATCATTCAGCAAGTGATCTATCAAAACATTCCCAAAAGAGAAAAGAAAACAGAGAGTCTGATAAAAGGTTAATTTCAAAAGAAAGTACAAGTGATCTTAATCGATTCCTTACAGTTGAAGATCTTCACCATTGGAACCAGTTCCTTCTATGTCTCCTTTTCCCTCAGTATATCTGCTAGGTACATGCATTATATTCTTATCCTGTTTAAGTTTCCAACCTTCAACCCTTTCCTTCCAATCAACACTTCCCAGTCCATATAAATTCAAATCCTTTGATGGGTCAACAATTCTTACAGGAACTGGCAGAAAAATCAACTTGCCACAAATAAGTTAAAAGACTTGTTAAACAGACATGTAAAGAACTGCATAAGGGATTTTAAGGTAACCTGGCAAGCTAGGATCAATATGTGAGGGACCTCGTTTCTCGATGGAACCTAACGGACCGGACTGACTACGAATAGACTGATTATCTGGTGTGGCATCAGGCATCTCCCCAGAAACCTGAAAGAAATGGGATTGCGGTGAAAATGGTTAAGAGATTGATTGAGAAGGTGTAATGCTTGAAAACCAAATAAGTGGAAGTCATTAGATAATGATACTTTTAGAAAGCAGTGGGAAAAACGTAGTGTATACAATGAAGTTTTGTGACATGTAACATGTTTTGCTGTTGGAATTTAAAGTAAATAATAGATAACCAACCTGTTGCCCGCTGGTCAGACGTGGGATACGATGATAAGATTCATGCCTGGATAATGATGAAAGATCGACATCTTCTCCCCTACTTTGTGATAACCAAGGATATGTTCCCTTGCCATTTGTGAATTCATTATTCAGATCATCTACATCATCCTCTTCATCATCACCCTCAACTCGAGGGCTTCCTGCAATTATTGACAAAAAAAAAATTAAGTTGGCAATCAACAAAAATTTACATTGGTCACTAAAGCATAAAAGTTTTTTGTTAAAAGAGACAAAAAGATCAAGAAAAGTTAGATTACAAAAACAACTCCCAAACAGTTGGGATATAAGTGATGGTGGTCATGAAATGTTGATAACCAATAAACTAAGGTCCAAGATGAAAGGCAGCATCAAATGAATTGTAAAATTTCAATTGCAAACAAATGAAAGTTAAAACAGGTTTACCCTTATGCCTCTTGTATCTAGTCTTGCATTGCGGGCAACACTTATTGCCCTCCTTCCGCTCATACTCATAACAAGGTCGACAAACTGGGAAAGCACATTCATTGCATGCAACAAAAACATCACCAGTTTCAGCAAGACCAATAGTGTCACCACAGATCTGACATATCTGTCCATTCTGATTTTTCGAATGTTTTGACTGCATGTTTTGTGAGAGGAATGTTAAGAAGCTAACTCCAATATGTCAATGTTGCATAAACTCAAAAAGTAATTGAAACACATAAAAATCACAAAGACTAAAAGTACATAGATTACGTCAAATAACAGGAAATATTTTAGCAACAAGCATCTATCCAAAACCTGAGAGTCCAGAGGTTTCAATAAATAGATAGGAGATTACATAATTCTCACACAAATTTCACATTTAGTACATTAGTAAAGCCTGGCCTCATCAGCAACATCATAAACACGGATAGCATAGGATTTCATTCGCACACAAATGACTAAAATTTCAGTTTTGGGGAATAAAGATTCAGTATATAAAATTAGATTCATTGACTACGTCAGATAATCGCTCATCATCATCCATGCATGTTTTAGGTGATTGATCACATGGAAAACAGGAAGAGACAAATACTAAATCTTGTAGATTTACTTCAGAATGTGAAATTTCCAATTGCAAAGATTGGCAGCTGCCTGACAAGAAAATCTGGACCAAGAGAGCAAAGGCGTTGTTTCCTCTACTTACAACTAAAATAGATTGAAGCCAACCCTTTATCTACCTATTGAACTCAAAAAACCTTTTGCTGACAAAAACAGAGTATAGATAAACAAGAGTGAATCTTTAAAGTGAAGTTCTTCACATCAAAAGCGCAGTTTGGTGTTCACGGAACTGAAATATTAAGAAGTTAAGCCAATAAAGCAAAACTATCTACTTTATCCAAACAAACTTGGAGATCAAGCAAAAGCATTGCAAAATTTTCATAACCAAAATTAGATCTACAGAAACAGTAAAGAAGAACAATTCACAGAAGCCACAATGGTGCAAGGATCAAAAAGATTCTACAATCTGCAGATTTATCAAAACAGTAACACAGTTACACAAACTCCTTCAATTCATATAAAACAAGTGATTAGCTTAGCTCCATCTAAATCTCAGAAAAACCCTTCTGAAGTTGAACTAACTGCAGCCCGCAATAAGATTCAACAGATCGATACATCAAACCATGGATACGCATTAACGCATGACCCACACTGGATCTGACGAATTTAATCCGTTCCCACCACTCAACGTCACGAAGAAATCATGAATCCCAACTCAACATCCAGTCCAATCGCAGATCCAAGTCCGAGAAAGCAGCCCGTAAAATCCAAATTACAATTTAGAAAACAGTAAAGCTCTTTACTCTTCGGAAGATTGCAACACATAGAACACACAAAAAGAGAAGAGTAGTGGCGCAGGAGAACGCACCTCTGATTCTCCTTCGTAGCGAATCATCACGAACTCGTTTCTCCTATGCGACCCAGCCACCATCGCCGCATTGGTCTCCATTGCCTTCCACCTCCTACCTTCGCGTTCTTCTACCATCCCCATTAAACTAGTCAGTAGTCACACACCGGTGGATCTGTCGGTGGAGGGCGAACTGTAAACTTTATTTCTGACGGGATCCTTTCTGCAAATATTTGAACCTTTACCTACCGTGTGAGGACCTTTTCAAACCTTCGCAGAAAATTCCCGTCAGAATCAAAATTTTTCACACTCAGTGTGCGTAAACTTGCAGAAAGGTCCCCAAAAAAAATAAATTTTCACAATTAGCCGTCCACCGACAGATCCACCGGTGAGCCGTGTGAGGTGAAGTAGGGAAGACGCTAAACCGGCGATAGCCAGTTGACAGACTTGCTGAAGGCGACGGGGAAACTACTGTTTACAGATTCAACGGCCATGATTGCGTCATTAATTCCCTCGACGGTTGTGATTAATGCAAAAAAAAAAATATAAGCAATACTTTATTAGCATCATAGCTGGCAGTTTACCAAAAAAATATGAATGAATATTACGCATTTTAGGATCCGAAACTTAGGTATTTACATATCTACCATTTTTTTTCCCTAATATATATATGTGTAAGAGAAGAGAGATTGTTAGGCTCACAGTGCAATTGTACAAAGGTGAGTTTTGTTTGCCCCTAAAAACGAACACTCCACATAATTCAAGTCAGTCGAATAAAATAAATAGAATTGGGGGCTGACTTAGAGCTGACTAGCCCAGCCAAATCAACCAGTTGAATAGCTCAATCGAATAGCATGATCGAATAGCTTGCTCGAGCATCTTCAATTTGGTCCTACACTCCTTCACTTTCAAATAAAATAATTAATAATGCCCTAATAAATCATGCTTTCGAGATACAGTATACAAGCGTCAGAGGAACAAATCTCAATTAATAGAGGGAAACTCCTGGTATGGGCTAGTTAGATGGTACGCTCATAAGTAGAAGACTTCTCGTTAATGAAATTTCGTACTCTACCCGCTCCACAACTCCTCTATTTTTATAAATAT
The DNA here is from genome assembly GCA_002786265.1 of Apostasia shenzhenica. Taxonomy (NCBI): domain Eukaryota; kingdom Viridiplantae; phylum Streptophyta; class Magnoliopsida; order Asparagales; family Orchidaceae; genus Apostasia; species Apostasia shenzhenica. The sequence continues at coordinate 1,071,399 of KZ451988.1, forward strand.
TTTTAGAGTTAATTTCACCCAGGTCCCTGACTTTAAAGGTTATTATCACACAGGTCCACGTTTTTTAAAATATATCTTCTGGGTCCCTAGGTTTTCAAAAATTATCATCTGGGTCCATTTTTAATTTTTTTATTATTAAAAAATATGAAAATTACCATTATACCCTTACCCT
>KZ451988.1:1079472-1104448 GCA_002786265.1 Apostasia shenzhenica
CCACCGTCCACGACGTTCCAGGATCATCCCTCGTAACCTCGAGCCCGAGGGTACGAGGTAACGCCTGTCACAATCAACCTCACCTAACCCCGCCGATTTCCGTACAGACGCTCTTCCCCAGAAAGGCACCAGCATTAAAGGATCCCTACATCCTCGTACAGCTGCGAGCTTCTCTAAGGGACAGATAAGCGGCGCTGGGAGCTCATCCATCACCTTTCCTCCGGAAAACCAGGGTGAAGCTGCACGCGCCCAACAGCTACAAAAACCGTTGAACAGTCTCAGCCAGCAGGGGGTCCCTTTTTCTTTCTCTCCCTTTTTCTTCTTCTTCTTCTTCTTCTTCTTATTCTTCTTCTTCTCCAAAAAGAAAGCATTGTACAAGCCTCCGTAAACGGGCTCACCTCCTTTGTGCGCCGCCGTCTTCTGGAACTCTCTCTCTTCGGTGTTTCCTAGGATCCCCACATCCTACGTCAACAGTAAGACATTAAAATTCTCCCTTTTGCATCAGTTAGGAGGCACCCAAAATCCTTCCCACACAACACTAGGAGCAAGCTTTCCTATGCCAAATACCTTCGGCCTATGTGACTATACTAGATGTGGAGCTAAGGCAAATATACCCAGATCTTATTTCAAAAACTAAATGAGGATAGAATAGAGAAAGGAGATCTGGGTTAAGCAATAAAGGTCTGCAGTCAAAGCTCAAGAAAGATGTTTTAAGTTGTGAAACACTACAGTGTATTGTACCATCTGGGTTTGAGTGGGCATTTAAAATGCCAAGGATTACGATCTTTCACGAGCCATCTCCCTCACTGCTGTTCTAGGATTGTTAGAGAATTTTATGCCTTTGATTTCATTAACTACTTGTCATATGGAACTTTTATATGTTCAATTAAATTTTGAATTGCTCGTGCAGGATGGGCAGATCAATCTGTGTTTGGACTGATTTTGTGTCGGATCAATGAATGTTTCTGATCTGATGTTGTTCGACTTACTGATCAAAAGCAGGATTAACGGTTTCATCGGCCTATTTTGCGCACTAAAGCCTTGGTGGGCCAATCAATTGGAAGATTTAGTTCTGTGCAAAAGAACCGAGATGGAAGAGCAAATCTTCACTGTATGAGCTTATTTACTTATAGTTCTCATGTTTAAAACCAATAATTAGTTATAATTTTTTTTATTTTTTTTAGGATACGACTCTCTATGAAGAACATTTATTGATTACATATGATATTATAGTTAATCCTTCAAAATACAACCCAAGCATATCATTTATTCTTTGGATTTAACATTTCTACAGAATCGTAAGACTTGTGTTGTTGTGAATTATGAATAGAATTTATAAAACATTCGAATAAAATTTTACCTCACCATCTACTGAGAACTCCATACCTCCCTGAATACATAAACACAAAACAACCCCACTGCAATAGATTTTCACCAAAAAATACCAAATACATCACTGCAGAAAGTAAAACTCCACAATTCTTTGAATTCCACCAAACCATTGAGTTAAATAAGCTTGCCTAAACTTTATTATTTTTTTTAAAAATTTTAATTAATTTTAATTATCTTTTAGTGCATTTCTATACAAGAGATGTGATAGAAAAATAAAATCTAAATTCTATGCTTCGAAATCTTCAATGGATCTTGCTTTGAATTTGCTTTGTAACTAGTTTGAAGAAAACTTGAACATGACCCTCAATATCCTGTTCAAATAAGTAAAACTAGATGTGGAATTAGGGTAAGTTTATATTAAATGTAATTGAAATCATTAAAATACTATGAGTGACTGCGCTGAGCATTCCTTTTCAATGAAGGCCTTTTACCGACCATCTAGTTATGTTACTACCAACTTCGTTTACTATGACTTCAACTTCTCATCTGCTATTTCCTCAGTTGGTTTCTAAAACATTTTCCTCCATTCTACGCACATCTTTGTCTTCTCTTGCCGAAGCCGATACTGAATTTTGATCTTAATATTTCAGAGCACATTATGATGTGGTCCATTAGATGTCAAATAGGAATTTGATTTTCTGATTATTTGATTATTGAACACATGTTAGTTCACTTCTCCAAAATTTTCAGTGTTGTTTTCTTACTTGTTAATGTGTTAATTCATTTAGTTATATTGATTGAAAAATGTATAAATAACTCTTTTTTATATTCAGTAATTTATCTTAAATAAAAATCATTCTCCTTCTGAACTATTCTCTCACATCTTCCACTTCATTCCTTCTAATTCTTCCCTCACTCTATTCTACATCGCATTGTTTGCAAGATTTTGTGTTTGTGTTTGATATAGCTCTCTTTTTCGTAGATTACATGTTAAAATACTTAGAAATTATAGAGGTGAAAGTTATTAGCATACAAAATTATTTTTGAACTATAACCTACAAGCTTAAACTTTTAGATCAGTTGATATCAGCACCAGAGATTTCAAGTTTCTTTAGTTTGAACTATAAAAACTTCCAATTATTGTAACATAAAATTTTTAAAAAATTATTTATGCTGAATTTCACGTTGCAAAGCACGTAAGCTTTGCGTGATGAGACGTGTTATAATATAAAATTACTCTTAGGCTGTAAACTACAGGCTTAAACTTTTAGGTTAATTGGTAACGAGAGACTTAACTAAAGTGTCGAACGAAAACAAAAGGAAATTGAATGGCTTCCTTTAGTGATAGCAATAGATACATGATACAATGTATGTATGTAAGCAACATGTATATATATATTATGTGCTGCATACCTGTCATATATCATGTTCTTCGTCAATTTGAAAATTTTATTCACACCATGTCATTCGAACAAAAAACAAGTGTTATTTACTATGACGTTGAAATCTTTATATGTACTTATTTTGATTGTGCATTGATACACACAGATGTATGTGCGTGCTCGAACGTTTATTTGTATGCATGTATCTTCTAAACTAAAGAGAGATGATAAGTACATGGAAGGTAATGTGGTTTTCTCTGGGGTTAATTGCCGCCTTTTTACGCTCGATATGTGTCTTCTCGCACTCCAACAGGTGGATCCCAAAGCCGTAAATGAACAACCTATGAACCATGCATGACAATCAAGATGAGATGGTGATAACCGCTAAATATGGTGGTTCTCAAAGGTGAAATTGTATTCATTCGAGTTACTCGACTCGATGATTATCAAATGAAGTGAGATTGAAGCATAAATGAAAAGTGTATTCACTCGTGAAATAAACACGCAGACATTGTGTGAGATGTATTACTTTTTTAAAAGTTATACTACAACGAAATAAGATTATAATGTGCATTCGAGATGCTTACCATGCACCGCGGAAGTCGAAGGAGACCGGCCTGTGAATCTGATAGAAACTCGATACATTCTCGTAGAAATGTAGAGATCGATCCAAGCTTGTTCTAAAAATGGCTGAACTCTTTGGATGAGGGGGAAAAGAGAGCGAATGTCTGCTGCAAACAATTTGGACGAGGTTTGAAACAATTTTATTTAATTTAGGGTAAATTACATCCAGTTTTTTAAATTTAACGCTTAATAATACATGAATTTATGTTTTTAAAATTATAACATCAGGGTTCTTGAGTTTTAATGAATTATCAAATGAGTATTTTTTTATTTTTTTATTATCATTTTTTTTAAATTACCATTTTACTCTGGTCCCCCCCTCTCTCTCTCTCCTCCCGATCCCCACGCAAGCGTGCTGGCCATCGCACGGCCCGCCGGTGGGTCGCACACGCAGCGCGGCCATGGACCCGCTGGCAACTGCGCGGCCTCGCACGTGTGCGGGATCGGGAGGAGAGAGAGGTAGGGGTAAAATGGTAATTTAAAAAAATAATAATAAAAAATTTAAAAAAAAACTCATTTGATAAATTATTAAAACTCAAGGATCCGATGTTATAATTTTAAAAATATGAATTTGTGCTTTATTAAATATTAAACTCAGAGACCTGAATGTAATTTGCCCTTTAATTTATTGTCCTTATAATGTATGCAATTTGGGTGGGACCGGACCGAATCGAACCAGACCAGACGGCCGAATGGTGGAGCCCATCATGAGCCCGAGTCCATGACCTGTTTACTACGTCAGGCTAATATTTTTCCTTTTAAAATAATTCTTGTTATAACTTATAACAACATTACGATATTTATTTAATTTAATTATTTTTCCTTTTAAAATAATTATTTAATTTAATTTTTTTTTAATATCTTTAAAAAAATTAAAAAATTATTAATTTAAAATTAATATTTAAATATTATGACTTACAGATAACTACAATATCAAAATAACATTGAATTAAATGCCTTTTTAATATATTTTAAGATTGTAAAGTTATTTTAATTAAAACTGAGAGAACTATATAATTACACTTACAATTATGTTATTTTTATATTCTACTTACAAATTTTCATATTTATGGTTGGTACTTTTATGCGAAAATTAAAAATCGCTAAAAAATCGCTTATATTTTAGTCAGTTTTTAATTAACTCAAAGTTTTTCAACTCGAAAAGAAATTGATTTACATGTAATCGACAAAATATGAGTTTATACATATTTAGTAGCTTTTCATATGTAATTGAAATTTTTTATATCGAAATAAATAAATAAATACATATATATATATATATATATAATATTTTTTTATAATGTGATGATACTAGAAATATGCGCATAAAATCTAAAAAAAAAAAATTATACTTTTATATTTCAATATATTTAATATGTATAATTGACAATTTATAGAAAATTATCACTTATAATTAGACTCCATTTAACTCAAAAATCAACTCAAAATTGAAAACTATTGACAGGCTCGAATCGAACTCAAAAATTTCAAATTTCAATTGAGCATAGCTCGCTTAAAATCGACTCGAAGTCACCTATATTTATAATCATATTATCTATTATAGAGAATTTACATCTGTCACTCTCAAAAAAGGTTTTTTTATGAACAACACATTCTAAGTCAAATATTTATAAGTAGTATTCATTATTTTGAATGCAAATTTATAGATAATACTCCCACGCTAACTTTTGTTTATCATTTTTTTAATCTAACTAGGGTTAACATATGCAATTAAGATTATATCTGTCCTTTTTTAAGAAGATTTACATTAATACATTGTAGAAAAAAAGGGATAATTACCTACATGTCACACAATTTAGTTTTATTTATGTGTTACCTATCCATTCTTAGTTAATTACGCTGTGCATACTCAAAATATTATAAAATCTTACATACACACATTTTAACTTATTTCTATTATAATGAGTAATCATAACTTTTCAATAACCTAATTATAATTAGATTACAAAAAATCTGGGCCGTTCATCATATTATTTTAAGGATATTTAAATATTTTTTGAGTGAAAATCTTAAAATCTTAATGTTTAGGTGGCGGCAAAGGAAGAAGACATCCGCGACATGAATTGATTTTAGGACAAATCAATGCTTTAGTGTGGTATTAAGGAAGAGAAAAAATATATACCATTAAGAGTAAAAATATAATTTTAATGATTTACTAACAAAAATTTTTTTTAAATAAATTTTGATTAAGTTTTATCTCAAATGTGTGTATGTAAGATTTTATAATATTTTGAGTGTGCATAGCATAATTAACTAAGAATGGATGGGTAAAATATAAATAAAACTAAATTATGTGGTATGTAGGTAATTATCCTTAAAAAAAGATTATAAAAATGAACAAAATATTGAAATAAAAGAGATTTTAAAAAAATAAAAAATAAAAAGCAAAGATAGTGTTATCTTGCTCATAAATAAAGAGATATATTAATCTTAGGCTCTGTTTGGCAATGGACTAAAAATCATGGCTAAAATTACCCATGGCAAAAATCTTAAATTTATTTTAAAAAAACTTAAAAAATTATTTTATATCTCATCTCACACAAATTCCAACATTAAACAATCACTTTATTTCACATCCAACACAATTCTCAATAAATTAATCAACTTTATTTCACATCATACACAATTTTTAATATAACCAATTTACTTTATTTCACATCATACACATTTTTTAAAAATCACTAAAAATTCCAACCAAATCTTCTTTTTTTTCTTATTACCAAACAGAGCTAGTAATTAGTGTTAATTATAGTTGAGTTAAAGTAACTGATGTCAAATGAATGTTAAGATGGAGGTAGTTAAATATTGTTCTTAAGGGTGTCGTCTTGTAAATATTTTATTTAAGGGGAAGTTTATAAATATTTAATTTAGTAAATGATGATTTTGAATTTTTTTTAGATGACATAAGTCTATTTCCCTTATTATCTTTTATTTAATTTTAAATATATAAGATTATTTTTTATAGTTATTTTTTATAATATTTTTCATATTTTTACATGAGAAAAATTTAATAATTTATTTATCAAAAAATCTAAGATCACTATTTTTTATTAAAATTTCAATTTGCCTAATATATATATAGAGAGAGAATTACATATATATATACCCTTTAAATCATCTTGAATTACATATTAAATCCCAAAATTTTTAATTTTATAACTTAACTCTCTAAATCATCCAAAAATAACATATTTAGGTCTATCTCAAGATTTTTAAAGAATATTTTTTGCTGATTTATAATTATTTAAATGTTTATTATCAATAATATGTATATACAAATATTATAAACATATTTGCAAATACATGTATTTTACTAGTTTTTATTTTTGGATGATTTAGGGGGTTAAGTTGTAAAATTAAAAAATGAGGAATTTAATATGTAATTCAAGATGATTTAAGGGGTATGTATGTAAATGCCATATATATATATATATATATATCCAAATTTTCTAACGAATGTGCTTATTTTTATTTTATTTTTTGTATTTTTATTACGCTTATCTTATTCATATATTTTCAAATTAAATACTAGAGTAGCACTCAATACTATATAATATTATTGATTTTTTTTATTTATAAAATTTATTTTTAAATTTGTGTGAAATATTTTATGATATAAAATATTAAATACATTTCACCATTTAATCTATTCAACTAATAATATTACTATATATTTTACCATTATATTTTAATTATATTACTTAAATCGGTCTATTTTTTTGAACGTTCTTGAATTATTTTTTAGGTTTAAATAGTTTTTTTTTTTAATAAATTCTTTTCCGCACAATTTCTCTTCGTAATTAGTTTCAACGATATTTACTTAGAACATCTTACTTCTTTCCATTTCCTCTAAAATTTTGTCAAAAAAATAAATAAATAATAAATATCATTCAATTCCTACAATAAAATCCTTAAAATTAATATTTAAATTTGGTCCTTCTTACTTAATTAATATTTTTTATTTTTAAAATAAAATTATATATTTAAATTAAATATATAATTATAAAAGTAAAAGTATCTCCTCTCACCCCAGTAGCATCGCGGTGCACAGACATTTGTAGAGCTGTTACTGATCCGATTTCGAGCCGAGCCAATACCGACTTGAAATCAGATTGATTATATTTCGATCAACTCGAAATTGATTCGAGCTCGATTGGGTTCGACTTTGAGCTGGCTCGAGTCGATTCTAATCGACTTCGAGCCGATTTTAATTCATTTTCGAGCTGGCTCGAAAATGAATCGAATCTCAATTAGATATACATTTTATTGAAAAAAATAAGAAAATATATAAATTGAGTAAAAGGTATCTGATTAAATCTATATATAAAACTTAGGACCTTACTGAAATTGGACCCCCCAAACCTCAAGTATTTAGATATTATATTTACCATAAAAATACCTACATGCATTAAGTTAGATTTTTTTTTAATTGACCCATTTTAGAATTGATCTCTCTTTTGTTTGCATGTGTACTTTTTTTGCATCCAATTTTGACTAGATCTGAAATTTATTTTAAAAAAATTTATTTAATTTAATAATATTTATAAATAATTTTTTATGAAATTATAGAATTGTTAATAAAAAAATGACATCTAGATATCATAATATCTAGATTACGTGACATAATACTAAGATAATAATGAATCAAATGTCTTTTTAAAAATAATATTAGAGCAATCAAGTATTAATATTAGTTAATTAGTACTATTAGTTAAAACTTATTTTTTTTTATTAAGAATAATTAATTTTTTCAATTAATTATTTAATTTTATTTACCAATTTCAACGTCTCTTCTTAGGGACCCTCGTTGCATTTTAGGTTCAGGTTACTCGAATTGGATCAAAATTAATTTTGCAGACATGACAAATCTAATCAACTTAAACGAGATACTGAAATAAATTTGTGGGACATTTTTTTAAATCAGATTCATGTGAAAGATTATCATACTTTGGATATTCAATATAAATTGTGTTAATATATAATTAATGGTTCATCAATTGTTTATTGGGTCCAACTTGAGCTTCTCTGTGGTAACTCCGTTAGCGAGTGATATCAGAGTAGATGGTTCGGCTGTAATTCATACGGATTGTTATGAACAGTCATCCTAACTCTCATACGTTCTGAATCCTCTAAAATAACGATATTCACATTGACCTTCATGATTAATATATATTAACGCTATCAAAATTATCGAATGTAAAGATGCTTGAAAAGAAATTGAATTGGCAAAGAAGCGGGTTGGTCAAATCGAGTAGCAAAGATCTATTCATTATTATTGTTGCTATTCCTTTGATAGTTCTATCGAAGTTGATCATAATAAAGTTGATTATATTACTAATATGTTTATTTTTTATGATATATAACTTGTAGGTTTGGGAATATATTCCTCCTACATATTTTTTTTATGAGTACTTTAATTTTATTTATGATTATCAGATTTTAAATATTAGAATTATGATTTGCTTAAAAGTTCTTTTTGGTAAGTATTTTTGTTGTCTTTAATCTGAAAATTTTTCACAAAATATTAAAAAATATATATATAATGAAAAAAAATTAATTTATTAAAAAAGTTAAATAAAATGTGAGATATTAAATTTTAACTAAAATTTTTATATAAGATATGATATAAAATTATTTTTATTTTCATTTTTCAAATTAAAAATAAAGCATTTTCTTTTCCAATGCAATGCAAACCGAACTTCAAATTGCCATATATCTATATCTATACATATATATATATAACATAAATTAAAAAATATACATATTATAAATTTAAAATTATATAAAATATAATATTAATTAAGCTTCGGAACCTAACAAAAAATAAAATATATATAAGAGAATTCATATTAATCCCCTGAATTACATATTAACATTTATAAAATTTCATACAATTTTTTTTTTATGAATTACATATATTTTATCATGAAATTATAGATATTTATTTTGAGGATGTTAATATATAATTATTATAACTTCTGTCATCCTACTTGAAAATTTTATTAGCATAATTCAAGTAAATTTCTTCTAACTAAATTATAAGAATACGACATAATCACTTGTATTTTAGCTATTAAATCAACGTAATTTCGCATATCTCATAAAAAATACATATTTCATCTTCCAATAATAAATTCATATTTCATTACAATTTAATTAATTAATAATGAATTAGATGATAAATTCACATATTTAAGAACAAATTACTTATAGGTCCCTATAGATTACTAATAATTACACATTAGCTTATAATTTTTAAAATTCTTCACTTAGATACCTAGTTTGTCCATATTGATTTAATTAGGGATCTAAGTGAAATATCTTAAAAATTATAGATCAAAGTATAATTAAATATAAATTATAGGGACCTATTAGTGAGTTTCCATATATAATCAATCAGTGAAGGGGAGAGACGGCCGCCGGCTACATGCGCCGCCCCACTTTGCCGTCTACCGCCATCACCTTCTTCCTCTGCTTCTTGAGGATGCTGCTAATTACCCTCTTGAGCACGCCTCCGGCGACAGGAGACTCGTTGACGGCGGGCAGCAGTGGGATGACCGGAAAGTTCTCACAGTTGCAGATCTCGATCATGAAGCCGTCGGGATCGTGGAAGAAGATCTGATCGACGAAGATCCCTCCTTCCTCCACCGTCCGCCGGACGAATCTGACTCCCATCTCCTCCAGCTGCTTCTCCACCGCCGCCATGCTCTCACACTGCATAACACCAATTGATCAACGATCATCACTCTCCAACAGTACATCCGTGTACTTGTATTATTATATCGTATTCATACTTTTTAAATACATATATAATATTAAGCAAAAAATTATGATAAATTATGTCATCTCTTATATATTTATTACTTATTTACAATATTATGAGCCTGTTTGTTTGTAAGATTTGAATTTAATAAGATTAAAATTAAATTTGGATAGAGATATTTTTTTTATTAAAAATTGTGAATAATGTGATATAAAGTTAGTGATTATACTGAAGTATGTGAGGAATGCGATATAAAATTAGTTATTATATTGAGATATATGAGGAATATAAATTAGTATTTTAGTAATATGTGAGAATGTAAAATAAAGTTAATTTTTAATATTAAATTTCATATGTGATGTGATATACGTATTTAAAATTAAACTTGATTAATTTTAAACTGTCAAATAAATATAAATTTGTTTCAGAAATGTTTTATAAATAACTTGGACTCGAACAGACTGTGATCAATTTCAAAAAAATTTATTAGAAATGGAAGAAAATCGAGTTATTTTGGACTTGAATTTGAATCAAACTGAAAAAATTTAATTCGGGTTTAGTTTGAGCCCGGGTTCAACTGTTCAACAACAAGTTAATGGGATGATTCTAGACTTCTTTGAACTATAACTATCATGATCATAATGCAAATCAAATAAATATTTATCACAAATAATTATTTTAAGCATTTTGATTTTTTATAATAAATTATAAAAATATTTGTATTTAATATTTTTATATTATATTTTATTTAATAGTTATAATTAATTCTCAAATGCAAGAACTGAGAAGCAAACTAAATCATTTGATTTAGAAAATCCTAAAAAGCAGAAGAAGTATGCGACTCAAATAGAATTGAATTGATCAATTTACTTCGGTTCCAGTTTGATTCTCATTTCTTAATTCTTTAAATATTTTTGCATATTCTTAAATGTTATAAGCAAGGTTTTAAAAATCAGACCGGACCGGCCGGTTCAACCGGTCAAACCGTGAACCGGTCAGCCAACCGGTCCAGTTTAACTTTATAACCGAATCTGCTCAAAACCGGCCAGAACCGGTCTAAACCGCGGTTCAACCGGTCAACCGGTGAAACTATTTTAACTTTAGGGTGTCTAATAAGTAAATATTGAAATTTTTTGTGTCATACGGGTAAAAACTTCTATATTTTATTAGTTTTTTTAATTTTTATTTCATCCCGGTTCGACCATTGAACCTTGAACCTTGAACCATTGAACTATCGTATTTTCTTGTTTCCGTATTATATTCGTGCTTCCTACTCGCCATTCGCCAATTGAAATTATTCATTAAAGAGGATTCAATCTTTGAAGTTATATATATATTTGAACCTGAAAGGATATGTGATTATCCTTAGGATCGATCGCAGTCTTTTGGGGCATCTTCCACGTTTCTTCTTCCTCTGCCTGCAAGAGGTGGATTCCGATGCGGTAGTTGAACAGCCAAGCTCCATCAACGCCGAATGAGCTAGGTCTTCTGATCAGATAGAAGCCGAGAACACTCTGATAGAACTCCATGGATTTCTTCACCGATCGACAGACGATCGAGACGTGGTTAATTGACGTCAGAGGAAGAGGACCAGAAGTAGCCGCTGCGGTAGCTCCATTAAACTTCATTGCTTCCGTCGTCATCGATCTTCTAGTCGATCTGAAAATGAGAATGTTCTAGAGGAGAGCGAGAAGAGGAAGTATGTATGAGTTCAGAGAGAGAGAGAGAGAGAGAGAGAAAAGCTGTGATGCAGAAGAAAAAGATAAGAGAACCATATATATATATAACATATGTATAGGATAAATTGCATACGAGTCCTTCAAGTAGATACATTGTTACGTGTAAGTAAAATTGAAGTTACACAATTTTGTTACTTCACATATATCTTATTTTAATAATTCCAATTTATAAACAAATATATTATATTAAATTAATTAAAGTTGCGCACGTTCGATTTGAGTGACTAAATTATAACGTGTCGTGCATGAACTCATCTAAATTTTATAAATTGAGTTGATGGATATTAAAATGATTTATTATATTAATTTCAATAATTAAATGTATTAATTCGTTTTTTTTTATTTCAAATCATGTTGAATATTATGAAAAAAAAATGTTCTTATTTTGATTTTTGAATTGAATTGATTATTAAGTAAAAAAAAATTAAATCTATTTCAAATCAAATAAAATATGTGTGATTATTAAAAGAGTTTTGGGCTTCGGTCATAACCGCCAGCCTTACCTGCCATCTGGTGCAAAACGCTCCGCCTGATACGCCTTAATTTTCTTATTTTATTTTTATTTGTAGTATAATATTATTTTTAGGGTAAATTGCACAGGAGCTCTTTAGTTTAGAATAGCGCTGCAAATAGGTCCCGTATTTTAAAAATCCTAGATTTGGATTCTGAGTTTGTGTCTGCGCTGCCGTTTGGTCCCACGTCTGAAATTTGCTGGCTTTTTACTATTTTTATCTTCAGATTTTTTACTCATTCTCCATATTATTTTAAATGATTTCGAGAGAATTATAAGGGTATTTTGGTACATATAAATATGACTAACAGTCAAATTTAATCGTTACTGTCTAATTAGAGCATCCAAAAAATTGATATTTAAACTAAGGAACCAAATGACAGCTCAAACACAAACTCAGAACCCAAATCTAGGCTTTTCAAAATGTGAGACTTATTTGCAGCGTTGTTCTAATCTGAGGGCCCCCTGTGCAATTTACCCTTATTCTTATTTAATAATTTAAATTTAATTTTGAAAAAAAAAATATTAATTTAAGTTACACGCAATGCAAATTACATGCACAGGATGGTCTTTCTTGAATGAGTCATAAAATATAATATTAATTAGTAAATCATTTTTGTTTTAATTATATAAGCTTAGAGATAAGCTTTAAATAGTTAATTAGTGTTTTAATTAACTATATAAATGCAAATCATAGTTTAATTAAGCAGCTGAGCATATAATTAATTATGATTAATTTCATAATTAGTGATAAAATAATGCTATTAATATGGAATGCCCTTCTAGTTACTAATTTACTTCATATATGTATAACGTTTTTATGCGTAGATAAATAAACCGAGTGTTGTATGAATGGCTTGATGTTCAGTTCGTTAATATTAATGAATAATTATATTTGACGGGAATTTTAAAGGCTTGATTAGTAAATAAATGAGTTTGAATTTTGAACATACTAGTTTTTTTGTCTGTGTTCGTGAATAGTTCATATATATGAAGCTCATGAAAAAGTTCGATTATAAGGTTTGATATGATGCTCTTTTAGATTAAATTATTTGAGAAAGCCGAAAAAAATGAGTTTTGGATTCTAGCTATGCAAGAAGAGCTAGAACAGTTCAATAGAAATGATGTTTGGGAACTCGTTTCACGACCCAAAATTCATTTCATTATTAATATAAAATGGGTTTTCCGAATAAGCTTGATGATTCCGGTGTTATAGTTCGTAATAAAGCTCGATTAGTTTCGAAAGATTTTACTCAAATTGAAGGTATCGATTTTGAGAAAATCTTTGCACCCGTTGCTCGTTTAGAGACTATACATTTTTTGCTTTCATTTGCTTGTTTTAAAGATTTTAAATGATGTATTGACGTCTGTAATAAGAGCATGAATATGATTTTCATGTACGTGAATTGAAATATATATGAGATCATTCACAAACATGTTAGTGAGCTCGTTCGCAAATATATTATAGTTAGCAGACTTACAAATCATAAGAACCAAGCCCAAATATGTCTTTATATTTGTAAATCAAGCTTGAACAAGCTCAAGTTTAGTTTTAGTAAAGTGAACATGATCTTAAACAGACCAATACTTAAGTTCGCTAGATATTATTATGCCTTAATATGCTAAAAACTAATTAACATAGAAAAAAAACTAATTAACATGACTGATATTTGAGGTTGTAGAGCAAAAACAATTAATCTCTCTCCATTAGTTTAACCCTGTTTGGCGCAAGGACCAAAAGAGGACTAAAATAGAACCAAATTAGCGCTAGTTTAAAAAATAACAATAATAATAATAAATAAATTTTTTATACCATTCTACATAAAATTTAATATAAAAAAAATATTATTTTACTTTACATACTCAATAATTTAAAATAAAAATATCAATTTTATTTCACATTCTAGACTAAAATATTCGAATTGAGTATTTTGATCTAAAATGTAAAATAAAGTTTATATTTTTATTAAAAATTATTGAGTATGTGAAGTAAAATATTATTTTTTATATAAAAATTTGTATAGAATAATTTAAAAAATTTATTTATTATTATTATTATTATTATTTTTTAAATTAGTACTATTTTAGTCTTGATTTGGTCCTCGCGCCAAACAGGGTCTTTTAGGCCTTGTTTGGCATGAGCCCAAAAATGGGCAAAAACATATAATAATAATATTTAAAATTTATTATAAATTTTAATAATTTTATTTCACATCCAACACAAATTCCAACCTTAAAAATCAACTTTATTTCACTTCCAACACAAATTCCAACCTTAAAATCAACTTTATTTCACATCCTACACACCTCTCAATATTAAAAATAATTTCTTTCCCATCAACTCTATAAAATAAATTATTTTCTCTTTCCTTACCCAAATTCATCCTCCAACCAAACAAGCCCTTAGTGTTACTTTTGTGAATGCAATATCAATACATATTTTTTTTTTTTGAATGAATACATATTTCTTATTTTTTCTTAGTTTAATTCAGTAAATAATCTAATTCTTAACTTACTAGATAATCTAATGGATTAAATGTATAATTTTTTTTAAGCTATACTTTGATTATTTTTTTGGATTATATAGTTGGAAGTTTTAATTAATATTCTTCTTTGATGAATGAACTTCATTGGCGAAGGGAAAATGGAGAAAGAGCAATTGAAGAAGTAAGATAAAAGAATCAACATAAAAAAAAAAGAAAACATAATTTTTATGAAAAAAAATTGTTCTTATTTTGATTTTTGAATTGAATTGATTATTAAGTAAAAAAAAAATTAAATCTATTTCAAATAAAATAAAATATGTATGATTATTAAAAGAGTTTTGGGCTTCGATCATAACCGCCAGCCTTACCTGCCATCTGGTGCAAAACGCTCCACGTGATACGCCTTAATTTTTCTTATTTTATTTTTATTTGTAGTATAATATTATTTTTAGGATAAATTGCACAGGAGCTCCTTAGTTTAGAATAGCGCTGCAAATATGTCCCGTATTTTAAAAATCCTAGATTTGTATTCCGAGTTTGTGTCTGCGCAGCCGTTTGGTCCCACGTCTGAAATTTGCTGGCTTTTTATTATTTTTATCTTCAGATTTTTTACTCATTCTCCACATTATTCTAAAGAATTTCAAGAGAATTATAAGGAAATTTTGGTACATATAAATATGACTAACAGTCAAATTTAATCGTTACTGTCTAATTAGACCATCCAAAAAACCGATATTTGAACTAAGGGACCAAATGACAGCTCAAGCACAAACTTAGAATCCAAATCTAGGCTTTTCAAAATGTGAGACTTATTTGCAGCGCTGTTCTAATCTGAGGGCCCCTGTGCAATTTACCCTTATTCTTTTTTAATAATTTAAATTCAATTTTGAAAAAAAATTATTAATTTAAGTTACACGCAATGCAAAGTACATGCACAGGATGGCCTTTCTTGAATGAGTCATAAAATATAATATTAATTAGTAAATCATTTTTTTTAATTATATAAGCTTAGAGATAAGCTTTAAATAGAGTTTTTTAATTAAGATTACACTTAAAAGATTGAGAGATTACTTGATAAACGAGAAGGTTTGCTTCTTAGTAGTAAAGTCTTTTGAGTGTGTTCATTTGTCATAGGTGGTGGAGTTATAATATTTATACTTCTGTAAATTTTTATTTTTTTTTGGGGTGCTGAGTTTCGTAAGATAAATTGAATTTTCACAACCTTCATTGAAAAGCTGTTAAAAGTAACTCATCCACCTATTTTTGATATAAGTACTCTTTGATTTTCATCTTTAATATATTTTACTTCAATTAAATCTTTAGTTTTTCTATCTCTTGCCTTGACAATCCTATATAATTGTCTTTCTCCTTCTTTAGTGTCTACCTTTATATATAAATCCTCAAGAGTCATATTTTTTGCATTGCCTACTGCTTTCTTAGACTCTCGTCGAGCCACTTTATATTTCTCCCACTTATTCTTATTTTTATTTTTAAAACAATCTCTATAACAAATCTTCTTCTCCTTAATTTTTTCTTGTAATTACTTGAGAGTTATCACATAGCTATTTCTTTATCATTGTCAGTTTCTTTGCAAGATGTTAGATACCATTAATATTTCTTAGCCCTAAAGAAATCCATAATATTTGTGAAGGAAACTATCTTCCTAATAGGTCTTCTCGGTGGAATAGCTATTTCATAGGAATCTCTATTCCACATTTCATTAAATAGTCATTCATTTTCCTCACTCAGGGAATAATTATTCATTGGTTATTTCTTATAAGCTAAAAATATTATTTAAAAATTACTCTTATTCACACACATATATACGTACAAGTATGTATACATATGCATATACATATATATATATATATTGTTATATACATACTATATGTATATATATATACTTATATATAAATTACATTCATTTAATTATTTATGTAAAATTAAATTTAATAATAATAATAAATATACAATTTTATTAAATTATATTTATGAGTATTTTAGTATTATTTATTTATTTTTTTGTCATATTTTATTCTATTTAAGTAAATAAAGAAATTGTCATTTTATTCTTTTCGGAATAATAATTTCATTTTTTTCATAAAAAATAATTTTATTTTTATAAAATAATAAATTTATTTTATTGAAGTAAAGATATTTTTAGAATGAATTAGAATATCTCAGGAAAGATTTACCAAAATGTTTGATATATTTTTTTTGAAGCTTATATTTTGCCAAAATAAAGTTAACTGATTTATCATAATAATTTAATTTTATCATCAATTTTGATGTATATTTTTTTATTGAATCAATTTTTTGATATTTGTTTTTGATAGATTTTTTTTTTTTTTTGATAAATTGACCGTCAAAACCATAGCTTTTGGGATACGACATGCCACGATGGCTTCAAAAATGCAAATCTCTCGTCCAGCTTATTGCGTTTCATTCTCACCCTGCTCCTCTCCCCAATCTCTGAAGGCTTCTTCACGCCATTAACGCCATGCCTCAAGCCTTCCTATGGCCAGCGCACTTATCGCGAAGTCCTTCTCTTCCCCCCCTCCTCCCAAATCCAAGGAAGAATTTATCGGCCTCTGCTCCAGGGGATTCCTCAGGCAAGCTCTTCAAGGCTTCTTTCCTGAGGTTTTTGCTGACTCAAATCTCTTCGCCCATCTCCTCCAAGGGTGCTGCTTCCCGCAGCAATCCCTTTCTCTAGGTCGGCAGCTCCACGGCTTCATAGTCGCCGCCGGTGCCGCCTCCGACCGCTTCACTGCCAACCACCTCCTCCGCATGTACTCCAAACTTGGGGACCTACCCGCTGCAGGCAAACTATTTTCAGTAATGCCTCGCAAGAACATTATGTCCTACAACATCTTCATAGGCGGCCTCATCCAGAACGGGTACCTTATCTCCGCTCGCAGGCTGTTCGACGAAATGCCTGAGAGAAACGTCGCCACTTGTAACGCCATGGTAACAGGATGCACTCATTACGGTTTCAATGAAGAAAGCTTAAAATTCTTCTCTCAGATGATAAGAGAAGGGATGCGGCCGGATGAATTCAGCTTGGGCAGCGCCTTGAGGGCTTGTGCGGGCTTAAAAGGTGTCATCTTTGGCCGGCAGATTCATGGTTATCTTTTTCGGTCTGGTTTTGCTTTCGATCTTTGCGTTGGAAGCTCTCTTGCTCACATGTACATGAAGTGTAGCTGCCTCCAAGAAGGGGAGGGTGCGCTGAAAGGAATGCCTGCTCTTAACGTGGTCTCCTGCAATACAGTAATTGCTGGGAGGGCACAGAATGGAGATTATGAGGGAGCTATTGACTATTTGGTCTTGATGAAGGCGGCGGGCTTAGTTCCAGATGCTGTCACTTTTGTGAGCATTGTGAGCTCTTGCTCTGACTTGGCAGCACTTAGCCAAGGCCAGCAAATTCATGCTCAAGCAATCAAAGCTGGTGTCAATCTCTGCGTGCCTGTTAGGAGTTCACTAGTTAGCATGTACTCCAAGTGTGGATGCTTGCAGGATTCAATTAATGTCTTTGATGAGTCATTAGAAGAACCTGATCTTGTCCTTTGGAGCGCTGCGATCGCAGCATATGGGTTCCATGGGCATGGAAGAAAGGCAATTCAGCTGTTTGAGAAGCTGGTCGATGATGGAATTGAACCAAGTGAAGTTACCTTCTTGAGCTTGTTATATGCTTGCTGTCACAGTGGGTTGAAGGATGAGGGCTTAGAATATTTGGAGCTGATGGGTGGTAAATACGAGCTGAAGCCCTCACTGAAGCATTATACATGCATAGTCGATCTTCTTGGCCGGGCAGGATGCCTTGATGAGGCTGAAAACCTGATCAAATCAATGCCCATTCGAGCTGATGGAGTCATATGGAAGACCCTTTTGTTAGCCTGCAAAATTCACAAGAATGCTGAGATTGCTGAGAGGGCGGCGGAGAATGCTTTGAGGCTAGAACCCGAGGACTCTGCATCTTATGTTCTGATCTCGAACATTCGCGCTTCGGCAGCTAGATGGACTGCTGTATCTGATGTGAGGAATGCAATGAGAGAGATGAAGGTGAGGAAGGAACCTGGGGTCAGCTGGATGGAACTCAAGGGGCAAATCCATCTCTTCTCTACCGGCAAGAAATCACATCCCTGGCAGAGAGAGATCGATGAGTGCTTGGGAGAGTTGATGGGGAGAATGAGAGAGAAAGGGTATATTCCAGATACTAGTATGGTTCTCCATGACATGGAAGAAGAGGAGAAAGAGTACAGCTTGGTTCATCACAGTGAGAAGCTGGCTATTGCATTCGCTATAATAAGCTTGCCCCATGGAACGCCAATCAGGGTAATGAAGAACTTGCGGGTGTGTGATGATTGCCACGCTGCTATCAAGTTCATATCAGGAATCATCCACAGGGAGATCATTTTGCGGGATGTCAGCCGTTTCCATCACTTTAAGGATGGAGAATGCTCTTGTGCAGATTATTGGTGACATGGGATTCAAAGATATTAATGTTCAATCAGTATTCCTTGTCAAAGTGTTCCAGTTTTTCTGCGGCTTAAATCTGTAACAGTCCTAATTTATGGAATAACCTGCTGATGAAGGTGATTAAAATTCATGTATTGTCTCCCTGCATTGCTTTAACACTCTTTTCAGGCAGCATATGCTGCAAACAATTTATTCAGCCTATGGCAAGCCTCAGTCTCCCGCATCTTCAGCTCAAAGTGGTGCTGCATACGACCCTGGTATTGTTTTTGTTCTGCGTACATTTTTCTAGTTCAGTTAATTAAACAGTAAATAAGCCTTCTTAGATCGTTCCAGTACTTGATAAATTTTATTATCTACGTTGAAGATCACTTTAATGATACATTTATTCTAGTGCAGTGTTAATGAGAGTAAATGGAATTAGATGGAACCTAAGAGATGTGGATGATCTTGTGGATCTTTTGGTGTTAAAATTTTGTTCCACTTAAGTAGCAAATTGACATTGCTTCAGTATTTTGATTACTTTTGAAATTGGGATGCCTAGAAACTAATTTTTGTAAGACTTCCGCCACCAAACGATGTGTTATTTTTTTCCGAAATTAAAATAGATACCTTTGGGGTGATCAACTTAAGTCAAAGTCGGAGAAAAGTCGAAGAAAAAGAAACAACAGGAGCAGAACAAGAGAGGAGAAGATACTTGTAAACACTTTATTCATTCTATTCGTTATATGGGTGCTCTTTATAAATGACTAACAATTATATTATTAACCAACATAAGAAGCTACAAGACCTAATAAAATTGATTCATATCAATAGTCTTCCCATCAAAATGCTCATCCTCAAAGGCAAATTGAAAGTATAAAATTGGAATCGTGGCACTGCAACAGCTACCCAGGGGAAGTTTCAAAAAACAAAAAAATATTTTAAAAAAAATTTCACCCTGGTGGCATCTTCCTTATTCCTATTTGATCACAAAATCAACAATTGAAATCTTGTATCCCCACATTTGATGCTTGGGTTCCCCCACCTCCCGGATGATGGTTCAGTACAAAATGATGACATTCCTGGAGTTGGATTTATTATTAGGGATCACCTAGCTGACTTTATCCTAACTGGAGGCAAAAGAATTCTTATAAGTATTGTGTCCACCGCTGAAAAATGGGTAGCACTTGAACGGTTGAAAGCTATCTCAAGTGACACATTGAAGATATTAGGTATTTGGTTGGAGGTGGACTCTATAGAGGTACTGCAACTCATCCAGTATAGACTGGAGCAAAAGTGTAAGCACTACTCTTAGCTACAGCTTAAAGCAGTTGAAGCCATTAACCAACCAACGGAGGGACAGTAAGGAGAAGCTGATGGCAGTAGTGAACTTAGAGAAAGTGCATGGACTCATGTGATATCATTGGAAGGCATTTTGATTCCAAGAAAGAGGCAAAGGACATAATATCAATCATCTCCTCAAGTAGTGATAGCTAATTCACATTTGAATGTTGTAATTGATAATTAGTAAATAATTTACTCTCATTTTAGTATTATAACGTTCCTCATTTGTAGCATAACTTTAATAGAGCAGTTGATTTTTTAGTGTACTATGCTATGTTAGGTGATTTTTGTTAGAAGAGGGGTATGTCTTTCCCCATTGCTTTCTGCTATATCCTTAAGGGGGATGTTGGCTGATTTTTGTACTTTTATATTTTGAGTAGTGTAATACTAATGTTATGCCAATCATAAAAAAAAATCAACAACTGAAATACAAGACATATGCCTCGAAGGCAACTCAATGAAGGTTTTCTAATTACAACACAGCTTTCAATGAAGTCTGTATAATGGACAAGAAAGGAGCGGCGCACAACTAGGAGTGACGTATGTAGTGTCAAGTAGGACATTGGTCATGGCACAAATATAGTTCAGAACATTGACCAAATAGTCTGAGATCCTTAATTGGGATGTTTGATCCTCTTTGGGAGATGAGCAGAGGAATAATGGTGCACATGCTTGACAGTCTTGCCCTCCAGCCAGATAATTTATTGCCAACCGGGCTATTCAACCAACTGGCGAGAGCACCAGATAGGGCAAATGTGGAGATATCAATTACCCGCCAGATATTGGGTGATTCTAAAGTATTTTTCAAACCTCAAAGCCAACTAGGGGCATATCACCTCTTTTTTCTTCTTCTTATTTTCATTCCATTCTTGTAGATTTAATTGGTTTTGTACTTAAAAATGTAAATAGTGCGCTCGACTACTTGACTCACATTGCTACATTATGTGATTTTGTTTGAGAGTGAGATATTGCTCCTTCCCACTGATTTTAATAACATTATCAAATTTGTGATGTAAATTGATGTATGCTTTATACTTATTTTTAGTTTACTGCTAAAGGCCTAGGCAAATTTTCACGATTCAATAGCTGAAATGCAGCCCTATGTTCTCGTTTGTTATCTTTGCATCCCTCTTATTTTTATCAGCTATTTTCTTTGCTCATAGGCAATGGACTAAAAATCATGGCTAAAATTACCCATGGTCAAAATCTTAAATTTATTTTAAAAAAATTTAAAAAATTATTTTATATCTCATCTCACACAAATTCCAATATTAAACAATCACTTTATTTCACATCCAACACAATTCTCAATAAATCAATTAACTTTATTTCACATCATACACAATTTTTAATATAATCAACTTACTTTATTTCACATCATACACATTTTTTAAAAATCACTAAAAATTCCAATCAAATCTTCTTTTTTTTTCTTATTACCAAACAGAGCCTATTTTGAGCTAGTTCTGATTTCCTGTTCTAGCGTAGGGAGTGCTGTGGGGGTAAGGGTGTTAATATGGATCGAAAATCAAAAATCGGTCGAAAGTTGGATCGATTTTAGATCGAATGATAATCGAGTCGATCTAAACGAGCCAAAAGTTCAGCTCGGTAATAATTTTGAGCCAATTTTGAGCTGAGGTAGGCTTCACTCGATCCAGCTCGAAATCGGCTCGAATTAAAATACATGTTATATTATAAACTGTGCCGATCTCGAGCCGGATCAAGTCGAGCCTACCGGGCTTGAGATCGGCTCGAAAAAAAAATTTAGATTTTATTATTTCGAGCCGCTCGAAAATAATTCGAAATCGGCTCAAAGTCGATTGGAATCGACTGTCGAATCCAATAGACTTTGAGCCGATCGAAATATGATCGATTCGATTTTGAGTTGGTATTAGCTCAGCTCAAAATTAAATCGATAACAGTCCTATGTAGGGGTGATTGGCCACATATAAGCTTCGTAAGGTATCTTCTTTGGTTGATGTCCTTCTAATGCGCTGGACTCAAGTTAAAATTAAAATATTTAATTTTAAATTAAATTTAATTTAAATGAGCAAAATTTATTTTGAGTTTAAATTAATTTTTGAGTTAAATCAAGTATAATTATAAATTATATTTCTTAAATTAAAGTATTCATTATAGATATTATTTAATTATATTATAATATTATAATTTTATTTAAATATATTATGTATCTATTTATGTTTTAATTTCTCCATATTAACTATAAAATTTATATATATAAATATTTTAAAATATATTTTGAAAATTATTAAATATGTATATTTACACATATATGGAGACTATCCTGAATTGAATTAATTTATTTTGATTGACTCAGCTTCAAGCTAAAAACAATCGAGAAAATTTTAAATTTATGCACGAGTTTTGAATAAAATTGTAACGCTCGATCAGAAATAATGTCTTTGGTTCACTGTAAAGCATTTCTTAATAGAAATTATTATTATTTCTGACGAGCTGAGTCAAGTTTACAAAATTTTTTAGTCGTTACAAAATTTATAGAGGACTAGTCAACTCAACTCAGGAAAAAGCACTTTTATTTATTTTGAAAAAATTAAAAATTCATTTGTTAAAAAAAAATCAAAAAATTTCTCATGAAAAAATTAAGAATAAAACCTTTTTTTTATCAAATTACTTTTAAATAATTTAAAACATTTACAAAAACATCAATTATCAAATAATTTAATTTTTTACTGTAATTTTTAACAGCAGTTTTTAAAATAATGAAACTAGATTTCTAATGATAATAATTTTTTTTATTTAAGTATATAGCAAAACACTTTTTTTAACTGCACATGATATTTTTGCAATTTTATTTGAAACTCGAAAATTACTTGAAGCTCGCTTATATTTTTGAAAACTTTTTTTAAAAAATTTTAAGATCTTTCATGTTTCACTTGATTTGAAAATGACTCAATTTTTTTACGGCTTGATGTTATCTTGCTCGAATCAAAATCAATTTATTCATAATAATTGACTTTATTAATATTATATATATAATACATGTCATAAGTGTATTATGATAAGATAAATGTCTCAGAAATGATGATGTTGAAGTAGATGAGCAGTATAAACGAAAGAATAAGATGAGAAATGAATATATCCACGAGGAGATTGGAGCAGCCTTGCTTGACGGGGAATGACAGAGTTCTGAGAATCAGTAGCATACAACGCTTTCTGTCAGAATTGTCAGCACAGAAAAGCGAAAAATAATTTAGACAAGCATGTAAGTTGTAAGGTAGTTCAGGGATAAATTCTCCTATATCTATTTAGGAGCCAGAGAAAAACTTTTACTAGAACTAAAAAAGATTTGATCCAAAGACCAACACAAAAGTCATCGAAAGAAGAATACGGGAATTATCCTCCTTTTTAACAATCCTGAAAAGGGTATTTATAGGCAAATAAGTCTGTGATTTACATATTTCAGGTTAAATAGATTGCAATTGCAGTTCGAAGAAGACCATTGCTGATAATAAGAAGAAGACATGCAAATTCTTGATTTGTTAGGCCATTAAGAATCAGTTGACCCACCGCGAGTGATTGGAGACTTGCCGCTCCCCATTACCTAGAGGTAAAAGTGGTATCGCAATAGAAACATCACTTATAAAATACTGACGTGACAGTTTCCATCTAGTTGAGCTGCCGCAATTGAGGCCAAATATCATGACCGATGTTACAGGCTGAGCTTGCCTCATAGATGATGATCAAAGTTCCAAAAAAGTAAAAGACAGGTATTATTAAGCACCTTTCAAACTCGATAGTATAAACATCGGGTCGATGATATGCGAAAAGAATTTGGAGAGCTCTCAGGTGCCACGTGTACGGCAGTGATGTGATGTCAAATTCATGTGTGAATAGGCCTCAATTGAAAATAAATTTAAAGAGAGTCGACTTAGATAATTTAGACATATAATCTTCAGTAAGAAAAATTATATTATTAGATGTTGCTCATATAAAAAGAGAAAGAGAAGGATAAAAAAAATATGATAAGAACCTATAACAAATGATCTTATATATTTGAAAATAAATGAAAATTTATTATTTAATAGAGTGTAATAAAAATAAATAATTGATGTAGTCAACTTCAGTTAGTGAAATAAAGATTTGTTATGTTGTTGTTATTGTAATATATAGGGCAAATTTCACCCAGGTCCCTAAGTTTAAGGGTTATTATCACACAGGTCCACATTTTTAAAATCCTATCATCTGGGTCCCTAAGTTTTCAAAAAATATCATCTGGGTCCCTATTTTAGTTTTTTATTATTAAAAAAATATAAAAATTACCATTATACCCTTACTCT
>KZ451988.1:1114183-1136406 GCA_002786265.1 Apostasia shenzhenica
GAATTTTAAAAATGTCTATTGATTGCTTTTGTGTTTGATTGGTGCTCATGTCAAAATGTTTGTTTTATTTTGACATTAAACCTAAAGAGCAGTTTTAGACAAACATGCTAAAACCTAACCCGAAGAATTTCATTCCATAATACCTATGGGTGTGTTTGTTTGTAAGGTTAAATTTAAGAAGGTTAAAATTAAATTTAGATAGAGATATTTTTTTATTGAAAGTTGTGAATGATGTGAAATAAAGTTAGTTATTATGTTGGGATATGTGAGGGATGTGATATAAAGTTAGTTATTATGTTGGAATATGTGAGGGATGTGATATAAGTTAGTTATTATTTTAGTAATTTGTGTAGGATGTAAAATAAATTTAATTTTTAATATTAAATTTTATGTGTGATGTGATATGTTTGGTTAAAATTAAACTAGGTTAATTTTAAACTTCTAGGCAAACGGAGCCATAGTAATCTACAATTTT
The DNA here is from genome assembly GCA_002786265.1 of Apostasia shenzhenica. Taxonomy (NCBI): domain Eukaryota; kingdom Viridiplantae; phylum Streptophyta; class Magnoliopsida; order Asparagales; family Orchidaceae; genus Apostasia; species Apostasia shenzhenica. The sequence goes on from KZ451988.1 coordinate 1,114,659, forward strand.
AGCTTTTGGTGTAGATTGATCGCTAGTTGGTCTTATATATATATACATACATATATATACCATCATTAGTTATTACAGAAGCCAATGTATTAAAATAAAATGATTGCTTTTCTACAAAACCAAGACTGATAAGAAATAACATATTTGCTGAAAAATCTGGCAGCTTCATAAAGTAATGTTCTCATAAACTTAGCATAACAATCTGATATGATCATTGTGTTAAGTATTAGTTGTGGATTACTAGTAGTGAGCTCCTTTTGTTAGCTCTTAGTAACTACGTAAATATAACTTATATTAAATTAAGGGTTAATTACTGAATGATTTCTATAGTTTATCTTTAATTACATTTTGGTATATAGTTTTTAAAAACTTTTTGTTTGGTCCCTATTTTGAAAACTTTATAATAATATAAGTACCTGTAAATTATGATTATTAAATAAACATCTAAGAATATTTTATTTTTAAATTTCTCATATTTCAATTTTAGCCATCACTTTCTCTCTCCTCCATTCTCCCCCCATTCTCTCTCTCTCTCTCTCTCTCTCCCTCTCTCCCTCTCTCCCTTTCTCCCCTACTTCCGTTGGGAAGCAGGTAATGGGCAGCTCGCACACTTGCTTCCAGGCCACCATCCCGCTCCTCTCTTTTGCTCCGGTGGGGGAGCAGCGCAACTCGCCCACCTATCTTTTCTCTCCTCTCTCTCTCCCCCCCCCCTTCTTTCTCTCTCTTTAGTCTTGTAGGGCAACAAGTTTAAAAATTGTGTATTAAAGTGTAATTAATGGTTAACTATAGAGACCTTTCAATAAGTAGCCATTAAATTAAAGTGAAGTTTCCAGTTATTTTTACCATCAGTTGATAGGAATTATGGAATATATGTATTCTAATTATTATTTTGGGTAAATTGCATATTGGTCCCTGAGGTCATAGGGTCGTTTTGTGCTGGTCTGTAGATTTTGTATTGTAAGATCATAGCACTTAGGTCCTTGAGGTTTCAGGATTTTTGCACGTTGGTTCACAGCTTTTGAATGTTAACACTTAAGTGCTTAAGGTTGATGATTTATTGCAATGCGGTCCCTTGGCCACCATCAATGTTGCCTTCAACTTAGAACATGTATAATTTTAAAAGTATGGAGGTACCAAATGGCAGTTGATCACCAAAATGAGGGACCTAAATGCTATAATTCAAAATTTGTTGGGGCTGGGGCTAGCATGTAAAGCTAAGACCTCAGAGTCTTAAGTACTATGATTTAAATTTATGAATTAGTATGTAAAAAGCCTAGACTTCAGGGAACTAAATGCAATCTACATTATTATTTTTTTAATCTATAGAGCATCAAGCTTGATCATCTCTTTTGGTTTTCTTTTGACTGAATTATTGTCTTTTTAACAGAAACATCCAGAAATTCATCTTTTTGCTGCTAGATTCAAGGAGCTTAGTGGAGATATTCTAGGTGCTCGCTCACAATATGATCTCCTTTACTCTGCAGTATCACCTGGTTTAGTTGAGGCTGTAGTGAGGCATGTGAACATGGAATATCGTCTGGTGAGTTTTTGCAAATTTTGTGGGTATATATTACTGCATTATATGTATGCATTTGTGTTTTAATGTGTGCATGCATATACTTATGGAGATGTTTCTCTGACTTCAAATGCTTAGGGAAACAAGGAGGATGCTTTTTCAATTTATGAGAGGGCAATTGCTGCTGAACAGGAAAAGGAGCAGTCTCAAATATTGTCAATGTTGCTAACTCAGTACTCACATTTCTTGTATCTGGTACGTTAAGTTTGCAAATCATTTTCCATTAGTGAGGAAAATTCAGCGGATGTGCTAAAGAAAAATTTTCTTTCAGGGAAATTACATTTTGGTCTTTAAAGTTAGAGTGTTTTTTGAATTTGTTCATGTTTTAATCTTTTCAATTGGCTAAGTTTGATTCTGTGGATGTTTGTATTTTCATGTCCTGTTAAAGTGGTTTTTGTCTAAAATGACTTTGAGCAAAATTACAATGAATAACTCTCTTCATGATAGCCAAACTGTGTGGTCATCCCCCTCCTTGCTGCTGGAGAGCTAGGGAGAGGGAAAATCTCTATTCTCGTCTTCCCCCCCAACCACCCAACCACCCCTTTCCCCAGTCCCACCTTTTATCTCTGCAGCAAGCAATTGTCCTTTCCTTGAATGCCTCACTGTGAGCACGCACCAACCCCACCTTTTATCTCTCCAACAAGCAGTTGCCCTTTCCTTGAATGCCTCACTGTGAGCACGTAACTGTGTTTGCGTGCATGCGTGTGTGTGAGAGACTTTGGAAGCCAAGGAGAAGGGGACCTTTCAGTGGCCACTGAAGAGAGTGTGAGAGGAGAAGAAAAGGGGGGGGGGGTGAGGGATGGTGATTTAAGGTTACTATGAATATAATTTTTTATTTATGGAAAATTTAATGGAAGGAATTGTATGAAAATGTAAGCTCAATTATTAGAGGAACGAGAAAGAAAAATCAATTTTAGGGCCCCATTGTAACTTAGCCTTTATTTAGTCTCAGTATTGCATCGTAATTAAGTCTAATCCTTTTAAATGTCATCATCATTAAAGCTATAACATTAAGTGGGCTAGGTTTTTAAATCGTTCTCCAATGCTTGTGTTGCCTTTTTTAGGTAGGCCTTACCAAATTTGTCAAGTCACTCAACATTTATCTCTCTTCATATTTTTGTGTGTTTTATTACCTTGCGTTTTTCCTTACCTTATAGGTTACTGGTGATGCTGCAAAAGCAAGGGACATTCTCACCAGAGCCGTGGATACTACACAATTGTCAAAGCCACTTCTTGAGGTTCGTATTATTTAGGTGATTGGGTTTTAGTGAAATTTTCTTTCACATTTTGGTATGCGATTATGCCGAACTTGATTTTTTTCTATATATAGGCTGCAATTCATTTAGAATCAATCCTTCCACTCCCAAAACGTATTGAGTACTTGGATTTGCTGATTGAGAGGTTCGTGACACCTAATGCAGACAATGTCTGTATGGCAAATACTACTGATAGGGAGGACATTTCATGCATATTTTTGGAGGTAATGATGTTGTTTTGTGGATTTGTGGATTTGTGGAAGTCCTATTGAAACAAAGTGTGGTTGTAAGGACTACCTATGCTTGTCTTATTATCATCATTATCATTGTCTAATTATAGGTTGCGCAAATAATTTAGTAAAATAGAATCTGATTTTTTGTTATCCTTTCTTATCTTCCTCTTTTTTGGAGTATATGTGCTGTCTATGTATGCTATGGTATATATAACTTTTTTTTTTCAGTATATGTGTCTGTATAGTATGGAACGCACACGCGTGTGCACACGCCATCAAAACCATTTCTTTCTTGTCTTTTGTCTAATAGATGCTAATCCTGCAGTACCATTAATCAAATCATTCCTATTGGTTTCTGAATTCAGTAATAAAAACTTTCTCAATCATTTCTAATCCTACCACATTGTTTTTCATTTCGTTGTTACTTTTGTCTTTGTTGCCCAACATTTAGTTATTTTATTGTGAACTTGTAACTTTTACCTGACTTTACAGATTCACAATTCTTTATTTCACCTTTGTTACTGCCCACTGCTTGTTTTGTTGTCAACACATATATTAACTTTCTTGTGTATCTTTTTTTTCCTATTCTTGTATTTGTACGATTGTCTCTTTTGCTGTTTATATACTTTTTTTCCCCCAAAACTCTTCTCAGTCCTCACCAGCTTTATTTTTTAAGCTACAGTTCCTGTAAAATGAGCTATTATGTTTTTTCTGACAGCTTTAGCAAAAACTTTGTTTTACTAGCAAAAGTCTGTGATAATCATCTTCATGTTAATGAAAATGAAATTGTTTTTTTTGTTCTGTACAACAGGCTCTATATAATGCTGTATGGTGTTTTTGCACTCTTTCAACACTTCTTCTATCCTTTATTATGAACTTATGTCCCTTATAATGTTGGGAGCTTCTCTTTGTCTTCATTAAGTAGTATCATTTCTTTAACATTGCAGTTTTTGGATCTCTTTGGAAACTCAGTATCGATAAAGAAGGCTGAACAGCGGCATGCATTACTCTTCTTGCGGCAAAAGAGCATGTTGATATCAAAAAAGCGGCATGCTGAAGATTTGGTGTCCTCAGAAAAAACAAAGATGGCGAGGACTTATACAAGTGCTCCATCACCAACTCAGTCTGTCATGGGAGCATATCCTAATGCTCAAAACCAATGGACATCTAGTTACGGGCAAAAAGTTCCTTCTTGGCCGCAAGGTACTCCCCAGGTGCAGAGCCAACAATGGAATACAAGCTACCAATCGCAGGTATCGTCTTTTACCCAATTATATATGAATAGCTCACTATTTTAGTGGTTAGATGTGAGCTGTATTTCATAGAATGCATTTGTTATGATATTAGAAAGCAATTCGCAGATTGCATTTTGTGATGTGCTCTGTTCATTGTTATTTGAATTATTCGATTATTTAGGTTGACTTAAGAGTAGAATATCAGTTCAATATTATTGCTTGTCCGGTTCTGAGTTTGGTGTCTGGATCGTTTGTACTATCTTGAACATTGGTTTTCTTTTCTACTGATGTTATTCCAATTTGGTAATATGCCACTCAGATATAAACTTTCTGGTGGTTTTATCTGGGAAGCTGTAGGGACTGTTAGAATATTTCCTGGTCCATTAAAACTCGAGTTCAATCAGTTTTGGTTTCTAGTTTAGTTTTTGTGGACAGCAACTCATTAGGAATCACGTTCAATAGTTCTTGCTTTATGTAATAACTGTGATAATGAAGGTGGTGAAAACCCGTGTATTGTTTCCCCGTTCAATAGTTCTTGCTTTATGTAATAACTCTGATAATGAAGGTGGTGAAAACCCGTGTATTGTATCCCCATGTAATTTTAATGCTATTCTCAGGCTGGATATGGTGTATACAATTATCCAAGCTATGGCCAGCCTCAGGTTCCTGTATCTTCAGCTCAAAGTTCTGCATATGGTGCCTATCCACCAACCTATCCTACCCAGGTATTGATTCTGAACTGTATGCAATTTTCTAGTTCAGTTTGGTAAACATAAATGATATTCCTTTTAAGATTGTTTAAGTATATGACAGTTTATTGTTTAAATTTTTCTTGATGGTAGTTTATCATTTAATTTTAGATTTTTTTAATGAACACTTATAGTACAGAGCTATTGGGAGTGGATGAAACTAAAACCTCAGAGATGTGGAGATTGTTTTAGCATATGATTTATTATTTGTATTTTAGATCTCTTTAATAAAACATTTATTCTATTACAGAGTTAATGAGTGGGTGAAAATTAAAAATCTCATATTTGTGGATGATCTGTAGATCTCATGGTCTTGAAATGTTGTCCAACATAATTGGCAATTTGGCAAATGAATATTGCTTCATTAATTTGAGTATTTTCAAAATGGGGATGTTTAAAGCTACTATGGATGTGGTTTTTGCCATCATAGTCCATCATCATCATCATTAGCCCTATCCCTGACTGTTAGGGATTGTGTTATAGATTAATTTTGACATTTTGTCCTTGTCATTATCAACCCCATTAGCACTTCCCTTGATTATGTGGAGTTGGTTTTATTGATTCTTTATTGTCATTCATGCATTTAATAATGCATTTGATTTTAACGTAGTTTTCGCAATTATTAGCCTTCTTTTTGGCCTTTTTGTCATTTAATTCTATCCTTTTGCCCTTTTGATGCATCTTCATCCCTTTGCAAAAATCATGTAAAGTCTATCCAAATGAGTATTTGCGCACTGAATCCTGATTATATGTTCCTTTTCTAAATTCTCATGTCACCATGAATCAGCCTCAGGTTGTAAATAGTTCTTTTTTCAATGGCCGAACATTCAGATCCATTAGCGAAGAGGCTGTCACCTCTATATCATGCTTGTATTTTAAGTTTTTACCAAGAGAAAATGATGAGTGCTGATCCTATACTTTGAACTGGTAAACTTGGAGAAAAGATTTGACTACTTCAGCTTCTCTATATTGAAATGTAGCTAGTCATCTAGTCAAAAGCGACATTTTGTTCATAAGGATATACAAATCAGAGAAATCATTTACCCAATATGTGAATATGTCTATGTTTGTTATATACCTGTGTGTGTATTGTATGTTTATGAATTTGTGAATGTTGTATGTGATCTGATCCCTTCTTTGTTTTGAGTATTGTGAACTAGTTCTATTACATTATGATGCTTATAAGCAGGAGTATAGACAACATAGGTGATTTATAATTGCAGTATATAGAAGCTGCAGCATTTGTAAACTTAGCTTTATTATTGTTAACATGAAAAAACAACCTTATCGTTAGCCTTTGTAACTCATAGCCCTAAGCCTGAGCTTGTTTGTTATTTTTTGCCAGTCTCAAGCTCAGAGGGATCAGTGTTGGTGATGCATGACAAATACACGTGGTCTATGAAATTTTAAATCAACAATAATTAATTAGCAATTTTTAAATTAAAGCGTGATACATTTCAAAATATAATTTTATGATAAATAAGATTATTTTAATCCTGTAAATAAAATTAAAATTAAGTAGGATGGCTTAACAAATTAAAATTTATCAATTAGATTAGGAATTTATTGATTTAAATTCATTGAATTAGATTTGTGATCTCAGTATTAAATAGGTCACAAGTAAAATTCAACAGTAATTTTATCTTTAAATGGAATTTAGTTATCTCCATTTGAAGTCAGTCAGATGTTCAAATCGAGCAAATAACTTCTTTGAAAATGAAAGATTTTGTAATAATTAGATTTAATAGGAAATTTTACCTCGTTTTGGAAGTATTGATTACAATTACCTACAAATTAAGACCATTTAGGATTGAGTTGAGAATCTAGTTTTTTGAATGTATTTTTTGAAATAATTCTGGAAGCCTAGGGCAGGTCGTCTGTGAAATTGTGCCAAGTGTAATGTTTAACCACGACCCGCTTGTTTCGTGCGCAGGAGGGCTCGGGCAGATTGAGTGTGCAATGCACTAGATTTCTGGTGAGCGGCAGTCTAGCACGCACCATGCTAGAGTCAGCGATAAGCTGTGCAAACAAGATGTTGCGATGATCTGTTGAGCTAGCCTGAGGCTACCCTAGTTGTAAGTGAGATCCCGCAGGGGAAGACATTGCTGATGAGGCTGCACTTAGGCGAATCAATCAACTCAGTGGAGGCAAGTGGTTGATTCACTGTGGCAGATAGGCAAGCGAATCTCGTCACACAGGGTATTTGGTGGGTGGAATTGCGCGTGGCTAGAGGGTACGACGGAGCGAGCGAGGAAAAATGAGTGTTGATTTGGATGGTGGCAGAGAGGTGAAAGAAAATTTTTTAACTTAAATAGCCAAGTTACTTTAAGGATTCTCACCCAAAGTAAACCCTACCCTTTTCTTTACTAGGATATTGACTCATTACCTTGGATTTAGGTTGGTGCTTAGAAATTCAATTTACATTTCATTAACTAATCTAATGAAATAATACAGTAGCAAGTGCCCTTTTATATAGAGACTATTACATGGGAATGAAGCAATAAAAATAAGTGCGGAAAAATAAAATGCCAATTACATTTTGTGCAAAGATAGAAACATTAAATTAGAAAATTTAGTGAATATTCATCTTCTAAATTTACCGGAATCAAACCAAATTTGAATCTCTAATCAACATTAATAAATATGAAAGAAATATTAAAAAAGTATGGAAGAAATCTCAATTAGGTTGCCAGATATCCACATGAGTTATGGTTGTGAGGCAGAGCTAGATCACCAGCACCAGCAATTTCGTTATAATCTACCATCTCGATCGTAGATTATAATAATTTATTTACTTTTACATATTTATCTTTATTTCTGCATTTTATTCGAGTTGTTTTGAGTCGTACACTATGTTATATCGGTGGGAATGTCCACTTTGATGTCGTGTATTTATCACTAGTGGGTCAATCTGAGTCTTATGTGTTGATCAGATCAAATTGGGTTCAAAACTAGTTCATCTTGAATCAATTTGATTCAATTTTAGGCAGGTTTGGGACTTATGATTCAGCTGAACTATAGAAATTTTGGTTGTAATTTTCACCACTTAATATGACACCTCCAGCCCTAATGTGGATCGAGGCCTCCTTTCTTTGCCGGATTGCATCGCCTGGCCACTCCGGTTTCGCCCAACCGCGCCCGAGTCCAGCAAAGTCCGCGACTTCCGTCAATGCTGCGTCGCGCCAAGCCAGATGGAGGCTTGGCTTCGCTCGACCGCTCCTACTTCGCCCACGTCGCGCCGAGCCAGATGGAAACTTTGCTTCACTCGATCGCTACTGCTTCGCCTAGTCGCGTCCAGGTCTAACAGATTTCGCAAGTTTCTCGGCACGTCGGCCACGTCTTCGCGCTTGGTCGGCAATTTCCGATCCATCTTTATCTTCTATAAAGCTGGGGAAGTTGGAGTTAATAGCAGGTGTTTATGAAATTTTCACCAAAAATAGTGAGTTGAAAAGATTTCTTCTTACTAGTTGATCTGCGCAGGCGACGTCGATCTGTGGTCGGAAACGTAAAGGGGTTGCATGTTTCCATGCTTGAGGTTTTCATGAAAATAGGATCTTGTTCTGTGTTAATTTCTAATTTCTGCCATTAATGCATTATCTGTTTTTGAGAGATAAGAAGCTAGACTTTAGCATGGTGGATATTGTTTTGGAGAGATTACTCTTACGTTAATGCATTCTCTCCAAAACCATGGTGGATATAGTTTTGGAGAGAGAAATAAGGAGGGTAAAACTATTTTAGAGTTTTCTTCAGCATATGATCTTGTAATTGCTAATACTTTATTCAAGAAGAGAGGAGCATGTTATCACGTACAAGAATGGAACTTGAAGAACTCAGATTAATTATTTTCTTATAAGGAAACGAGATCGCTTGGATTGTAAAGATTATAAAGTCATTCTAAGTGAATGTACTACCTAACATCGATTAATGGTTTTAGATTCCAAGATAAAGTATTGGAGAAGAAATAATAAGTCAAAATCCTATCCTCGGACTCGGTGGAATCTAAAGAATGAGAACAAATGTATATTTAAAAAGAAGGTTCTAGAACTTGGGCAATGGAACATTAACGGGGACACTGATCTTATGTGGTTGACAGTTGCCAACTGTATCCGTAAGGTGACAAAGGATGTGCTGGGAGAATCCAAAGGAATGATTCCAAATAATAAAAATACTTGGTGGTGGAAAGATGATGTACAAGAAAAAATTAAGGAGAAGAAGATTTGTTATAGAGATTTGTTTAAAAACAAAAATAAGGATAAGTAAGAGAAATATAAAGTGGCTCGACGAGAATCTAAGAAAGCAGTAGGCAATGCAAAAAATATGGCTCTTGAGGATTTATATAAGAAGTTAGACGCTAAAGAAGGAAAGAGACAATTATATAGAATTGCCAAGGCAAGAGATAGAAAAACTAAAGATTTAATTGAAATAAAATTTATTAAAGATGAAGATTAAAAAATACTTTTCATGGAAGAAGATATCAAAGATAGATGGATGAGTTACTTTCAACAGCTTTTCAATGAAGGTTGTGAAAATTCAATTGATCTTACGGAATTCAGCACTCCAAAAGAAAGTAAATTACTTTTACATCTGACATATTAGTATAGCTGAAGTCTGGAAAGCTTTAAAGAAGATGAAATATAAAAAAGCAGTAGGACCAGATAACATCCCAATAGATGTTTAAAAATGCTTAGGAGATGAAGGAGTTTTTTGGCTCATTTGATTGTTTAATATGATTTTGAAGACTAAAAGAATGTCAAATGAACGGAGAAAGAGTATATTAGTATCAATTTATAAGAATAAAGGCGATGTACAAAATTGTGTTAATTATAGAGGAATTAAATTAATGGGTCATACTTTAAAATTTTGGTAGAGGGTGATCGAACAAAGATTACGCCATAATACTAAGATATCAGAGAATAAGTTTGGTTTTATGCCAGATAGATCTACTGTAGAAGCCATTCATTTATTAAGAAGTTTAATGGAGAAATTTAAGGAGAGAAAGGAAAACCTACATTTGATTTTTATTGATTTGGAAAAAGCTTATGATAAAATCTCAAGAGATGTATTTTGGAGAGTTTTAGAAAAGAATGGGATTTGCACTGCTTATATTCAAGTTATTAAAGACATGTATGAAGGAGCTGCTACCTATGTTCGGACACAAGGAGGTTTGAGTAGGGATTTTTCTATTACAGTTGGTTTATACCAAGGCTCGGCTTTAAGTCCGTATCTTTTTGTTTTGATTATGGAAGTCATGACTGGACATATCCAAGATGAAGTGCCTTGGTGTATGTTCTTTGAAGATGATATTGTTCTTATTGAGAAATGTAAAGAGGGAGGAGTTAAAGCGAAACTAGAGCCTTGGAGGAATGTTCTATAATCTAAAGGTTTTAATCTCAGTAGATCAAAAACTGAATATATGGAGTGCACATTTAGTCAAGAAAGAAATATTTATATTGGAGATGTGATAATTGGTGATTAAATTATCAAGAAGAGTGAGCGCTTTAAATACCTTGGATCAATCATACAAAATGATGGTGAAATAGATAATGACGTTATTAGCAGGATTCAAACAGGATTGATAAAATGGAGAAATGCTTCTGGTGTATTGTGTGGTAGAAAAATCTCATCCAAAATCAAGGGTAAATTTTATAAAACTGTAGTAAGACTAGCGATGATATATGATGCTGAATGCTGACCTGCAAAAAGGAAACATACAAATGAAATAAATGTTGCAGAAATGAGGATACTAAGGTGGATGTGTGGATATACACGAAAGGATAGAATGAGAAATGAGTATATCCAAAAGAAAGTTGGTGTTGCACCAATTGAGGATAAACATAGAGAAAGTCGTCTTAGATGGTTTGCACATATAAGTCGTAGGCCGATTGAAGTTCAAGATAGAAAAATTAAGTTATTGGATTTTGCCCATGTACAAAGAGGAAGAGGGAGACCAAAGAAAATATGACAAGAAAGTATAAGGAGTGATCTGAGTTACTTAGACTTAGATAAGGATTTGGTAACTGATAGAACGCAATGGAAACAAAGGATTTATGTAATCGACCCCACCTAGTGGGATTAAGGCTTGGTTGTTGTTGTTGTTATTGTTGTTGTTGTTGTTGTTGTTGTTGTTGTAATGCATTAGCTGTTTGCTCCTAAAGCTTCTTACTGTGTTCATTCTAAAACTAAACCCTGCTTTGTAATTGTCAAATTCTAACTTCCTTAGCCATATCCTGTAGTAGTTTTTGAAATTGATTGATATTCTTTTGGAAATATTTATGAAATTGCTGAACTTCATCTGAATCTATTTTTTGTTTGCTGAAACTCATGGATTTAATTTGACAGATTGGAAACTTCTTGTTCCCCGGACTTAAGAAAATGAGTTTAATGTTTGGTGGTTAATCTTTATTAATTTGATAGTTTACTATTTTCATTGGCCTATGTTTCTCTGAAGTTGTATGGGACATTTTAATTTTTCTTTAGAAAACCTATTAAAAATTTGTGTGAATATGTGGTTGTTGCTAAATAGTATAATTTATTCGAATTAGTTTAATCTCCTCAAATTAGCAGCATTACATTGCATTTATATGTCTTTATTTAATTATCATGATTATAGTCTTTAACGACACTATTACTTAGGCACTGCCCTGTATTGATCGTGAGAATTGCTTAGCGATTCTGCGCGGCATCAGTTGGTTGGCAAACAACATAAATTTGTCACTTGTAATGTATTTTTGTTGTTGTAGAGCTGATTGGATTATTGAAATCCATGTAGCATTTCCTCTAACCAGATTGACATTAAGGCTTGGTGGTTATTGTTTTCGTTTGTGTGGAACTTTTGAGAATCTGTGTTCTTCGCATATGTAATGCGAAGAAACTTCAAGTATCACAGAGATGACACCGTCCTTGACTATCTTTAAGGATGCTAGAAAGTATTTGATAAAAGGTTCAATTTGTCTTGTTGATTATTGACACTACAAGCAAAATCTGAAAACACACCTTAATCAAAAGGACAGTCGCTTTATGTACGACACATTCTTATTGAATGGGGACCATATGTTTCATAATAATGCGAAAGAAACTGATTCCGTTGGGTATGATTTTAATCCTGTTTCTCAATTTATTTGTGTTTTTCATGATTTTATGTAATGAATTGCTCCATTTAAGGGGCAATTACTCTAAAACCCAAATAAAAATGAACCTGAACTTGTTGCCAAAAATTCATGGAGTGAAATTATGTGCAGGCATATTCACAGCAAAGCTACTCCCAGCCTGTGACGGCGGCGACAGCCACGGCTGCAGCATTTCCGCTGCAGCCTGCAGCCGCACCTCAACCATACTACGGTGCCACTTACTATTGATAGCTTTCGCAAAGAAGTCCTCCGAGCTGTAAACTAGATGAGGTTTTCCACTATAAACATTCTCTTCATTGCTTATCCTTTTAAGTGATTTTATATAATGCAATGCTTAATCCATGTTTAATCTTGATATATGAGGCTGGTCAGTCAGAACATGAATCAAATAACTTGTAATCTGCCTAATCAGAGAAAATTACACCTGCTGTGTAACTTGAGATAGATTTTCTTAGTAGAACTAATCTGTGTTTTTAATTAAACAGAATTTTTTGCCTTCTTCAGGGGATGCACAGTGCTTTTTTTTCTCATAAGAGCCCATTGGATCTGAAAAGAGCTGAATTGAAGATAAAAGTGAAGAGCTGTATCACCTTGATCTTCTTTAAAGTCTCTTTTTTTTTTTTTAATGGTAAATCCTCATTAAAGTCTTGTGTGGACATGATTAGTGGATGGGCTTCTTTTTTTTTTTCTTGTGTTTTTCTCACTTTTGTGTAATGCTAACCTTCCTTCCCTTTATTTGTTTAGTTATTGTTAATGAAATTCCCCCCAAGATGTTGATTGAAGAAGGTGGTGTTTTACGTTTAGAGTTTTGGAAATAAGAAAAAGGAAATTTTTTTTGCTTTTTTAATAAAAAAATTGAAATAAAGTTAATTTCAATTAGGTAGAATGTGAAATAAAGTTGGTTGATATATTAAAATATTGGGATATAAAAGAAATTAATTTTTTTAAATTTAGAAGTTTGTGTAAAATTAGATATACTATTTATATGTAATTTTAAATAAAAAAGGATAAAAAGGTCGGCTTTTAAAAGTCGAATTAAAATCTGAAGCTTCATTTGATTGTAGTTTTGAAATTTTTAAAAAAATATTTTTATTAATATTTTATATCTAGTTTATGTTATTTATGAATTTAAATTTTAAAAATTAATTATTTTACAACTCTATATAATTTTAATTTAAAAAAACACAATTTTGTAATATTATATGTATTTTAATAAAATATAAAATAAATTAATTTTATTTTACTTTTGATATAATTTCCATAGAAAAATAGTTTGTTTCTTTTTATTTTAAATATTTTGACTTTAATATAGTGTAATTTTTATTAAAGTATATAAAATAAAATTTTAATTTAAATAAAGAATGTAAATATAATTATATTATCTCAAATTTCTGTTTTGCTGTCCACCTCCCGTGTCATATATACTAGACTTAAAATATTTTTGTCAAAAGTTATAGTCTATCGATTCTAAGATCGATTCTAAGTAGAAAAGTGCAGGTTCATAGGATAGATAAAATGATTTATATTAATTATAATTTTTTTTTATTTATCATCTTTGCTTTTAGTTCTAGACATCATAACGTACATATATTATATCACGAAGAATCAAATATATTAGTGTTACTAATTAATAATATTAATCAATACTATCATGAGTTATGCAGCAAAAAGCAAGTAGATTTATCATGCCTTTAATTTATTTCTTCTATATTTATTTTAATTCATTTTTGCATTTTATTTCATCTTATAGGCCTTGAGTTACCACTTGAACTAATGCCTTGCCCTCTTTTTAATGTAATATAAGAGTCTATCTCCACCTTTGTACAATGAAATGATAAACAACAATAATTTTTTAAAGGATTCATGTCATGATTAATTCGACAAGTTTTATGCTAGCAGTCGACTGCCTAACGCAATTCTCCGCGTTTCTCATCCGGGACTTGGGACCCGGCAACGGCGCGTTTCCTTATGAAATGATAAAAAATCTAAATTTATTTGATTCATGAATTATAAAGGGCTAATTAGTATTTTATTATTTCAAATTTATAACAAATTTCAATAATTTTGTTTTGCATTCAACACAAATTTAAATATTAAAAATAACTTTATTTCATATTTATCACAAATTTCAACATTAATATTAACTTTATATCATATTACATATATATATATATATATATATATCTTAATATTAAAAATAATTTTATTTTTCATCAAACTTATAGAATGGTATATATTTAAAAAAAAAAAAACTCCCCGACAAAATGAGGAACAAATGTGGCCAATGGGATTTATTTGTGCTGTCTTTGCTCGCGAGAACTCACATATTCATTTATGACATTCATATACATATACTTATATTTATTACCAAAAAAAGCGCGTTATCAAACTTGTAAGTACTTCAATTCGTCGTATCATCAGATCAAGCCTAATTGCACATAAATATTAAATGAGAATAGATAAATGTTGACACGAAAAAGTTTACCGAGTAGCAATATGTTTTCCAATCTTGCGAGTAGTAGCACTAGCAAAAGTCAGTCGTGAAACATATGTGATGTCAAAAATTAAAGTCGATGCCTTTAAACTAATTATAATCTAAAATATCGGCAGGATATGCATAAGTATTATGAAAAAATAAAAATATATATATATATATATATATATATAGTAGGTAAATAACAAAAAAAAAGTTTATATTATCTTTTTTTAATGATGTTCAATATTTATTTTGAGATAAATTATTCAAATATCTCGTTTGATATCCAGAAATTAAAGAACATATTGAATAAAATTACTAAGGAAATAAAATGAAAATACTTCGAATCCTGCACTTAAAATATTTTTCTTTTTTTGCATTTCACTTCAACAAATTTATTTTCTTATGATGAAAAAAATTGAGAATTTTCGATTGGCTAATGTTCTTCCTTATCACATCTAAACCTTCAGTTATAAGTTCGAAAAAAAAAATTGCTGAGGTTTTTAGATCAATTCAAATTAAAATTGTTGTTTGTCTAATTTATTTGACTGTGATTTATTTTAATAATAATAAATTTTTCATAAATCTTATTATTTTTTTAAATCAATCAGTAAATTAAATGGACTTCTTTGGTGCTAAGACTATTTTGGTTATACTCAAAATCAAAATATTTTATTTATTAAAAATATAAAATAAAGTAAAATTTTTTAAAATTAAAATTTTTATAGAATATAATAAAATTTATTTATTTATTTATTTTTATTATTATTTTAATTAAATATTATTTTGAAAATGACCAAAATATGCCCAAAATCGCCTTAAATCAAAAAGATTGAAAAAAAAAAAGAAGAGATATTTTTTTTACAAAGAGTACTTTTAATTTAAATATTTATAGGTGATACCATTAAGTCTAGTATTTACAAATAGCAAAGTCAGTAGTGGTATTATTTGTAAAAATAAGAGGTGATTTATAAATATTGAATTTAGGAGGTGTTAATTGTAAATAGTTAACTTAAAGGGTGAAGTTTATAAAAAAGAATTTAAAGGTAATATTAAATTTAAAAAGAAAAATGAAAAAAAAAAGACGACGGTCGATCCGTGTCGCACTCCACAGAATGAACAGCCTCATCCACGTTCTTTTTCCTCTAGGCCAACCTCTCGCTCCTCCTCCACCTCCTTCGCCGCCGCAGCCGTTGCCGCCGGCCAAAACTCCGCCGCTCCTCCGCCGAGCGGCCCTCACCCTCGCCCTCTCCCTCCCCTTCCAATCCTCTCTCGCCTCAATCGCTCTCGCCGCCCCCTCCCCTTCACCCTCGCTCTGCCCCTCCTCTGCGACAATCACATCCAAAGCCTTCCTCGACGTCTCCATCGATGGTGCCCTCGCCGGCCGCATCACCATCGGCCTATTCGGCGACGCCGCACCTGCCGCCGCCGCTCGATTTGCCGCCCTTGCGTCTGGCTCCGGCGGCATCAGCTACCGCCGGAAAGAGTTCCTTAAAATCGCCCCCACCTACATCCAGCACGCCGGCATCCGATCCTATGGCGCCGACGCCGATCTCGCCCGGCGATCCGGCGCAGATCTTGCGACGGAGGGGCTGATCTCCGATTGGGAGGCGGCGGCGGCGGCGGGGTGCGCAGGGGTGAGGAGCGCGGCGGAGACTGTGGGGATCGTGGTTAGGGATCCGGCAAGGCCGTCTCCGGCTACGAGGATCGTGGCGAGGAACGGGCGGATCGTGGTGGAGGAGGAGGAGAATGGGGGCGGGCCGAACGGGACGGAGTTCGTGATTGCTAGGAAAGATTCGCCGGAGCTCGACGCGGCGGCGGTGGTGGTGGGGAAGGTAGTCGCCGGAATGGACGTCGTCGATAAAATCGCCGGCGTCAGCTCGGTGAGGGATAATTCGAGCTCGCCGTATTTCAAGTAAGTTATTGGCAGAGTCCTTTTTTTTTTTTTTTTTTTAATTAATTCGAGCTTGCCCCTGTTTGGTTCACTATTTTTTCAAAATTTTTATAAAAAAATATAATTTTTTTAAAATATATATATATATGATAAGAATAAAATTAGTTAATTGTAAGAATATTAAATTAAATTAATTGATGTATTGAGAATTGTATAAGCTATTTTATTTTTTTTAAAAAAAAGTTTTACCTAACTCGGGCATGAACCAAACAGGAGTTTTTGGTAACATAGGAAAATTCACCGATTACCATGGTATTGTTATTGCTATTTATTAATCTTGGGAATCCAAAACTAAAAGACATCATCTTCTTGTATACGGCTTAATAATTGAATAGCAATACCTTTTTAAATATCTAAGTTGATGCAATGAAAGACCAAAAGGAGAAGTTACTAGACCCCTATAGGTTGATCTTCATTTCAAAGACACTTGTGTGAGAAATGAAATAGTATTAAGAGCCAAATAATCAAAAGTGTCAAATAAAACGAGTAAAAGTCAATACTATGAGCTTGACAAGCAGCTAAATATTTGCCCACTTTGTAAGTAGCAGTACTTCGAGTATCAAAAGAAAGACTATTTGAAACAATAGTAGTGACAAATGTCAAAGGTGAAACGCCCATGACATCCATGCAAAAGTTGGGGCCCTTAAAGCAATCATAAACCAAATAATTTGCTTTTCTTTCAGGCTTGTAAAGAGGAAGGAGAAGAGATCAAAAAAAGTTTAAACACTTATGAAAAAACCTCAGTCCATCAGATTAACCATGACAAATTTGACTTGTACTTTAGTAGTAACACTATACTAAAGAACTAGTCAATGCTCATGGGAGTGGGAATCAAGAATGAAGTCAATTTCGAGAAATACCTTGGCCTACCTCCCATGATTGGAAAAACCAAGAGAAAAGCTTTTGCAAGTATAAAAAAGCGGATGATACTATAATTCATCAAAAGTTAAAAGAAAAGATTACTCTCTGCACGAGGAAAGAAAATTCTAATCAAGTCTGTTGCACAATCTATTCCTACATATACTATGAGCATCTTTAACCTTTATGTCTTACTATGTAATGAACATGAGCAGATTATAGCAAGATATTGGTGGCAAGCTTTTAGTAGATCTAAACATATTCATTGGACTCAAGGGCAAGAGCTGTCCACTCCTAAAGATCTTGTCGGATTGGGTTTTAAATGTCTCGACTCCTTTAATTTGGCTATAATTTAGAAATAATGCTAGAGACTACTCCAAGACCCGAATTCTCTATGTTGCAAGGTGCTGTGTTCATGATATTTTCCTAACAAAAACTTTGTAGAGGCGACCTTAGGGCACAACCCATCATATATTTGGAGAAGTATATGTGAAACAAATAATTTCTTTAATTGAGGGCATATTTGGAGCATCAACAGTACGAGAATGGTCAATATATAAAAAGACAAATGGATTCCATGACTATGGACTTATAAACTCTTCTCGCCTATCAAACAATACCTAAAGAAGCTAGAGTCAGCTCCGTGATCGGCACAAGTAGCAAAACATGGAACCCAGCTGATTTAGCTTCCTTTGCTAAAGGATTATGAAGCACTCCCTCTTCTAATCTCGCGGTTCACTAGCAGCCGCCTCTACGTCAGACGATTAAAGTCAATTTTGATGCAGCTACAATCGTAGAACGCAAGGCGATAGGTATTTGGAGTCGCAATCAGAAACCATGCAGGACAGCCAATCATAGAACGCAAGGCGATAGGTATTAGAGTCGCAATCTTAGAAGCTTTATATGTCAAATGCTTTGCAACTAAAGCTGCTGTCATCTTAGGAAAAGATTTAAAACTCGATGACATAGTCTTAGAAGGTGATTCTAAGTAGATAATTTAAGCACTAAAAACTGTTAGTTGGTTCTTTCAACTCAGTTGAGCTCTC
This sequence comes from Apostasia shenzhenica, assembly GCA_002786265.1. Classification (NCBI taxonomy): domain Eukaryota; kingdom Viridiplantae; phylum Streptophyta; class Magnoliopsida; order Asparagales; family Orchidaceae; genus Apostasia; species Apostasia shenzhenica. The sequence goes on from KZ451988.1 coordinate 1,133,169, forward strand.
AGCATGAATTGCATTTTCCTAACTTAGCTTATATTATGAACTTGCTTTTATTATCAAAAAAAAAAAAATTAAAGAGATTAAGATTTAAAAATTCAAAGTATAGGGTTTATTATTAAGATTTTAGTACTTAAGATTTAAGAGTTGTGATTAAAGTTTACTAATATAATTTAAGTATTACATTTAGAAATTAGGGTGGTTCAAGGGGAGTGGTTAATTAAGAATCTGATTAATATATTTAATTACAAGAGAATAAATATAAAAATACAGAGAAATTTATACCAAAGATATCTTAATTATAAAAAATTACATATTATTATTAAAAATAAAATATTATATATATTACATTAAAAATTTATAAAATTACATATTTCACATAATATTTTTGAAAAAAATTATGAATTAAATTATTGGTATAATTTCATGAATCTTATGCTATTGTGTATGATTTACAAATTCATAATGACAATTTTTATTTTAGTAAATTGAATTTAAAGTAAAATATATATATATATATATATCTAATCTATGACACAAATGATATTCGGAATATAATGTTAAAGTTTAAGATTTGGGATTTAGGATTTAGGTTCTGGTGTCAAAGTAATTTATGATATATGCTTTAATGTTTTGTATTATAAATTATAATTTTAGGATTTAGAATTTGAAGTATAATACTGATTTATCTAAAAATGGTATTAAATTTATAATTTTGTAATATTTAAGTGTAATATACATAATATTTTATTTTTAATAATGAAATATGTAGTTTTTAATAATTAAAATATTTTCTATATAAATGTTCTAAATTAATTAATATATAGAATCATTTATCGTGTTAATATGAAAAAAATAAATTTATTTTAAAAGAAAGTGTATATTTTTTTGATTAATTACTTACTGAAAGATTTATATAGTTAACATTTAATTATACTTTTATTTATTATTTTAAAATTTTCTTGATAAATTACTATAGTTTATCTAATATTATAAATAAGATCTCTTAATAATTATCATAAATAAATTTTTTATTTTATTTTTTGTATTTTTTTTAAACCTTTAAGAATATGACATCCTCTAATACCTTCTGCTTCTCTGTTATTTAACAGCACATATAATTACAGAAGAAGAGAGAGTGTGTGTAGGGGTGATAAATTTAGAACTTAAAAAATAAAATAACAAATTATTCATTAGATGTTGATAGAAATTATAAATTTAAATTTTTTTTATTAATTTTTTTTAAAATACGGACTTATAATTTTTTTTTAAAAACTATGAGTTAAAATATAATTCAAAATTAATTATAGGTGCCTTTTAATAATTAACTTTTTTTTACGGTATAATTGACTCTCTTTTTAAATGAGTTTGTGTGCTTGGAGGTAGAAATGTAATTTTTGGTTTTGTCCGGGGGCAGGGTGGCAAAACTGATCGGAGACAGGAGAGCGATCGTCGCAGAGAGAGGGTTCAACCGGCCGTACGCAAAGGTGGTTGTTATTAATTGTGGATTGTTGGAAGATATTAATGCACACATTTTTTTTGTTAAAATATTATTATTTATTTTTAAATTTAATGCCATTCTTATTATTTTTTATTTTTTCAAATATATTTAGAAATAATTATCAATATACCACACCATTTAATTTTATTTATGTTTTATCCATTCATTTTTAGTTAATTACGCTATGTATACTCAAAATATTATAAAATCTTACATACACATATTTTAACTTATTTCTATTATAATGAGTAATCATAATTTTTTAATAACCTAATTATAATTAGATTACAAAAAATCTGAGTCGTTCATCATATTATTTTAAGGATATTTAAATATATTTTGAATGAAAATCCTAAAACCTTAATGTTTAGGTGACGACAAAAGAATGAGACATCTGTGACGTGAATTGATTTTAGGACAAATCAGCGCTTTAGTGTGGTATTGAGGAAGAGAAAAATATGTATTATTAAAAGTAAAAATATAATTTTAATGATTTACTAATTTTTTTTTTCAAATAGTTTTTGATTAAGTTTTAACTAAAATGTGTGTATGTAAGATTTTATAATGTTTTGAGTATGCATAGCGTAATTAATTAAGAATGGATGTGTAAGACATAAATAAAATAAAATGGTGTGGCATGCCGGTAATTATCCCATATATTTATTAGTTGGTCACACTTTTTGATATATATATATATATATATATATATATATATAATAGGGGTGAGTTTGGCTCGAAGATCGATAGCTGCTCGATGTTCGGATTGATATTTAATATGAATCGAGCTCGGCTCGAGTTTATTGAGCTGAATTACGAGCCATGGTCGGATCGAATTGACTTGGCTTGGTCTCTATTTTTTTAAATTTAAGTAATGTATTTTAGTTCTTTATTGTAATTATTTTATTACTTATATATAATTATGTTTTAGTTATTGTTAAGATATTTTTCAGGGATCCTGTTGGTATGGTTAATTCAGATTTATATCTTAGAAGTAATATTTTGAAAAAGTTTCAATTCTTGGAGAGTTTGTGTTTGCTTGATTAGGATTCGAGTCAACTCAAAGTTGAAAAAAGCCAGCGCGAACTTGAATTGAATTAAATTACGACACGACAAGCCAAGTTTGTATCGTGCTCGGCTTGGCTCAAACTCGGATTGTTCTCAGACTACATATAATATTAAAACTCATTATTTTAGTTTTTATTGTTTGACGTAATCTTAAAAAAATTAAATTTAAAAATAAACTAGCATCTATGGAGTTATGCAAAAATTAAAATTTTCTCGTATTTTATTTAATTCAAAATTACCTAAATTTTTTTTTCTTTAAATTAGTTTGTTTGAAATGAAATTAATTTAACTCGTAATCGACTCGATATGTGTATGAATATATATATATATATAAATATTTAAAAAAATTTAATATATAATTAAGATATTTCTATATATAAATATGATATGATATTATACATAAAAAGAGATAATATGTGCATAAAAATTTAAAGTAAATTTATAATATTATATTTTAATATATTTAATATAAATAATGGATGCTTTTATAAAAAAATATTATTTCATAATCTAAATATAAAAGTATTATCTGCTTTTAGGGATGGCAATTTGTACCCGTACCCGATAAACCCGCCCCTAATGGGACGGGTATGGGTACTCAAATTTTACCCGGAACACCCGCCCCGCCCCGCCCCGTTATGAAATGGGGCGGGTTTGGGTATGAATCATATGAACCCG
>KZ451988.1:1136416-1194373 GCA_002786265.1 Apostasia shenzhenica
TAATAAATTTAAAAATTTAAAAAATTTTAAATTTTATTACCTAAATAAAAATAGTACTTTGGAAAGAGAATGCATGTACTCTTTATTGTAAAGTTTTTCTTACTTGTGATAGTTAATATTTCAAGTTGCTCTTAAATCAATTGATACATGTTGCTTGTAAGGGTCTTATAACTACCTCATATTTGATTTTCTCTTTAATTGTCACATGCTTGCTTTATATAAAAATTCATGCTAAGAAAGTTGACAACTTGAAGAATTTATATGAAAGTTATTTATTATTCCTGATCTTGTTACATATATTTACATACAAGGAATGGTTTCTATAGAAAATGTCACTAACACCATGTGGTTACGATTTTTGTTGTTTCAAATAGAATAAAATAATTCAATTTTCATTAACTGAGTGAGGAAACGGGGCGGGGCGGGGCGGGTACGGGTATGGGGCGGGTATGTGTAATGAATGATATATAGCGGGGCGGGTATGGGTATTTATAAACCCGACCCAAACCCGCCCCGTTGCCATTCCTATCTGCTTTTGTTGAATTGTGTGATTTGAGTACTTTTCAGAATATTATCCAACTTAGTACTACTCCAGCCGAACATGTTATATACATCTCTTTTTTCGACGTGGGATAATTTATTCTCATGCTTCTCTTATCATTAATTATTCATCTTAGAAGCCTGCTAGGAGCTGTAATTTATTTTAGTGATTTTCTTCTCTTGGAATATTACCTGTCATCTCTTATAATTAAAGTGATTTAACTCGAAAATTAATTCAAAATCAAAGAACTTTTAGTAGGCTCGAAAGTTTAAATAATGGAAAAAAAAAAAAATTCTTAGGAAGATAATATATGACAATTCATAGGCTTAATAGCTTTTTGGCAAGAGAAATCTCGTGTTTGAATAGTTGGTTTTGGGACGTGGAGATTATCGGTCTATTAATCACCGAATGTTATAATTATCAACCTTGACTATTTTAAGTCGTCAAAACTTCACTACTGGATTGACTGAACGTATCCATCGATCGATGCTTTCCCATTGGTTCCCCCATCAGTCTCTATGTGACGTACTAACTTTCAGTCAACCTTTTGATATGACTTATTAAAGATACGGTAGCAAACATAGTTATCATATTAAATATCGAGATGCTTCAATTAAATTTAGGATAAATTGCAAGTAAGTTTCTTTTGTTTGATCGTATGTGCAGGTAGATTCCTACTATTTTAAAACTATTCAAGCCGATTCATCGATTTGACGTATTATGCAACCAAGGTCAAAAACTATCAAAATAGTTTGGTTGGAGCCTCCAACTAAATTCTTATTTTATTTTTTTAGAAAATAAAATAATATTTTTTATCTCATCCCATACAAATTTAAACATTGAATAATCAATTTATTTCATATCCATCATAATTGAATAACTTTATTTTTATATGTAAATGTTATGTACAAGGATGCATTAAAATTATTCACAAAATTTAAGAAAAAAAAAGCATAGAAGTCATTTTTTTTAAAGTCTCTTTAAATTTCGCAATCGATGTTCAATATCTTCATATTTTTTTGACGACATTGTAAACATTGTGAGGACGAATCGATTCAGGCATAACTCACTGGATCAAGCAAGTTCCATGATAATGCAACTGTTAAGTTAAATAATATTTAGTGTTTTATAATAATAATAATAATAAAATAAATATATAAAAAAATTTGTTATTTAAAATATATTCTGTATTATGAAAATATTATTTTTTCGAATTTTTGAATGATGATTACCTGTTCAATTGAGTCGACATTGGATCGAGCAGTTCTTTATCTACAAATAGTACGCGAGAAATTATAATTTTGGTAATTTATGATTTAAAAAAATAAAATATCACCTATTTTCGAGCAATACAAATATCATTAAAACATCTTAATTATCATTTATTGCGTTTTAACCTTTGTGTTAGTTAGGCTGTCATCCTTATTTAAATTTCCTTTTAACGCTGGGCAATTGATTCAGCCCACGGGCCGGCCGGCCCGGCCCATCGCGCGGCCCAACAACTAAAAATGGTAGTCACCTAACCTGACCGATTGCCACCTGTTGGCATTTTCGCACGGAATATTCCTTATTGTCTGTCGTAATTACGAAACAACCCTTCCTCCTTTCTACAAATTACCTCCTGGTCTACGGCCCAACATCGTCAGCTTGCGGAGAGAGGGAGGGGCGTTTTCGTCGATCCGCAGAATTATCGGTTGCATCTTGTGGCCGAGATCTATCGGCCACTTCAAATGACGGAAATAGCCTTTGAAAAACAGTATATTTGGAAATTGTTATTTTTCTCCAAAAATAAATTGTAATACTGCAGCCCAGACTAGGTAAAACCGAGCGGTATGATGTGCCGCCGTATCAATAAAGATAAAATATTTAATTATAATGAGGACAACACTTTTTATTTTGGAATAATTACCAGCATGCCACACCATTTTACTTTATTTATGCGTCACTATCTATTTTTAGTTAATTACGTTATGCACACTCAAAACATTATAAAATCTTACATACACACGCTCAAGTTAAAATTTAGTCAAAATCTATTTGAAAATAAAATATTTTGTTAGTAAATCATTAAATTATATTTTTACCCTTAATAGTACATTTTTTTTCTTCCTCGATGTCACACTAAAGCCCTAATTTGTCCTAAAATCAATTCATGTCGCGGATGTTTCCTTCCCTTATCACAATCTAAACATCAAAATTTTAAGATTTTCACTCAAAATATATTTAAATATCCTTAAAATAATATGATGAATGGTTCAGATTTTTTGTAACATAACTATAGTTAGGTTGTTGGAAAATTATAATTGCTCATTATAATTAAAATAAGTGAAAGTGTGTGTATGTAAGATTTTATAATGTTTTGAGTGTGCATAGCGTAATTAATTAAGAATGGATGGGTAACACATAAATAAAGTGAAATGGTATGGCATGTAGTTAATTATCTTCTTTATTTTATAAATTAGAAATGACTGCAGAATCAAAACCAAAAAAATCACATCAAAAAAAAAAATCATTCCTATAATTAAACTTTTTTATGTATTTCACTAAAAAAATAAATATTTATACTTATCACTTTATACTTTAAATATATAATTATCAGTATTATCTTTTATAATATTAAAAAATTAAATTTTTATCTCCCTTTAATGAGATAAATGACCAAATATTTTTCAATTTGACGGTGCCAGCGATGTTTGTAATTATGTATTTAAAGTATAAGATGATAAGTATAAATATTTAATTTTAAGGATAAAATAAATAAAAATTATTTTGAGATATAAATATGAATACTAAAATTAATTTTATTTCACATCTTACATATTATTTAATATTAAAATAATTTTTATTTTATTAAATATAAAAATCAAAATATTATTTTTTTTCTTCTTCATAAAAAATAAAATAAAATATTTAATTAAAAATTATGTTCTAGTCCAAAGTTTTGATTAATATTTGTACGATTAAAGTTATGAAACCCATTTTTAATGTTTTACAGCAAATTTTTTTTTGTTTTACTATTTATCTAAATTGTTTTATTATTTTACATAAAAACATGATTTATCTGTTTCAATAAATAACATCCCACAAAGAATTTAATTACCATGGACAGATAAATCATTGAAATTTATTGTGACATCAAACATTAATTGTATACATGCAATTCACTCTCATTAATAAACATCTATGAATTATTATTTTTAAATCAATGTTGAATAAAAATTTTATGTGATAATATCATAAAAAAATTAAATAGATTTCAAATCAACATTAAAACTTTATGGATTTATATAAAAACTTGTGAGAACATGTGATAATAAAATATGAAAATGAATCAATGATGAATATATTAAGTATATGTTAAGATATAAAATAACATTAAAATTTTGTATTAAAGTTCGTTGAAATTAAAATTTAAAAAGACTATTCTCATGCTAATATTGATTTTATTTGTTTAAAAAAGAATCATATTCAACCATAATAACAATTTTTTTTTCTTAATAGAAATGGCAAAATAATATTACCATATTTTAATTCTACGTCATAAAAGATTTTCAAAAATTTTAAATATTGTGAAAGTATGTTTTACAATAAAGACCTGGATGTAATTTACCAAAATATAATTATCCTTTAACACAATAAAGCAGCGCACGTTAACTTGTGGTCCTTCTGAGGACCAGCATACCAAGAAAATTTCGAAAAGCGGCGCTCTCGTGCAAGGGTATTTTCGTCCTCACAGAATAAAAAGGAGCGCAAGTGCTCCGGGGGTCTCCGATTAATCTAACCAGTCGATAAAATAGGAAAGAGAGGAGGAGAGAAAAGCTGGTGGATTTGCGAAAAAGCGAGAAGTTTTCGTTGCTCCGCTCATAAAATCTTCTCCCTGGTAGCCGATTCTAGGGTTTCTTTTCTTGCGGTGCGATTCTGGAATCCCTAGCCACTCCGATCCGCTCGGTGTCCGCATGTTTTGGCGACGGTTCTTGATGCGTCACACGATCTTCGGCAGTTGTTAGGGTTTCTTTTTCAGGTCCCGAAGGTTCTGCTTGGTGGGAGGTTTCGCAAAGTGTGATGTTCAAACAGGAACATAAGAGAGGAGAGTAGAAAAAAGCTGGTATGTTTGCTAATTCTAAGATCGCTTCTCACGCGATTATAAAAGCCCTAGTCTCTACGATCCGTTTGGTTTTTGTGTTCTTTGGCGATGTTTCTTGCTGAAACCCTCGATCTTCGGCAGTTGTAGTATTTCTCTCTGATTTTCCGTTTCGGAACCGTTTGCTTGGCACCAGGTTTCTATGGTGGAGGAGATTTGGTGAGTGATGTTCACTCCGCATAGAAAGGGCTTGGCTGGGTGGTCCGTCTCGCCGAAGGTCGGCGGGCGGCCAGAAAATGGCTCGGTGGCCAGGACGGTCGGTAAGAATTCTGCCGGAGGTGTTCTTGGCAGGGGGAAGGGTGTGATTGGGGCGGAGGCGCCTCCACCGCCGCCGCCTCAGGCATCGCTAGCTGATAATGAGGCTGAAGTCGTGCTCAGCACCGGCGATGGTGGTGGCTCCGATGACTGGAACAGATTCAGGGAATCAGGGCTTCTGGACGAGAAGGTACTTCTCAAAAAGGACAAAGAAGCCCTCCTGGAAAGGGTTTCCATGGTGGAAAGGGAGGTTAGTGGTCATGGGAGCTACCATTCATTTTTTTTTTTGGATTAATTTTTTGTATTTAGAATTTGCTTGTGGTTAGTATTTGGTTGTTTTGTACCAATCCTAGTCTGAGCAACGTACAGTTAAAATCGTCGTTAAGAAATTTTCATGAGTTAGCACTTCTATTGTCTTTTTGTTTGAGAGTAGTATGAATCGAAAACTGGTCTTTCAGGTTCTACATGATGATGAGATAACTTGCTGCGGCAGAGTATGCTGATAACATATGACATCTGAATGAAGGCATTCAATAGAGAGAAATATTCTTTTTGGGACTCTAATTGACTTAGGCTCAGTTTATGAAATCCATTTCATTAGTTTCATGTTATTGTCCAAAAATATTTGACAGTTTACATTTTTGGAATAAGATTTTTTGAGATGTTTATTTAATGTATTAATCTAACATAATAGAATATTATATGTTGAATACGAAAGGTTTTCCTTGCATTAATAGATTATTAAACCACACAAAACTTGATTATTTTATGGTTTTATCCAAAAATCAAAATCGCAGTCCTAGACAACTTTTCATGGAAAGTCTATTTTTGGCTCCAACTCGGCCCTTAACCATAGGACTTCCCCAAGTCATGTTAAATTTGTCTTTTGTTTTTTTTTTTTATTTACTTGATTTTGCTTGCTTGTTATGTGGTTCTTTACCTTTTTCCACAACCTAACACGATGGACCGGTTCTTCTACCTTGTGGGATTCGATGCTCCTCTGCAATCTAACAACTTTTTTTCGTCCACACTTTAACATAGTTAAAAATCTTTTCAATACTTGTTTGGACTTATTGTTCCATTTTTGTTTTTTAAATTTTACCCCTAGACACTACAATTTTTCTTACCGCACTTGGAAATTACATTGGTAGTGTAGACAAGCCAAAGACCCCTTGGTATCTAGGCAAGCACTTTCCTTACTAAGCTAGGAGAACATAATAGTCCAACTTTCCTCTTTAAGGTTGGCTTACTGGCAATAATTTCATAATTGGACTGTTGTACCTGCTAAATATTTAATTGTATATAAAAGTGACAAAAGAGATTTTTCATTAATTCATTCATTAATAATCTTATTTATTTTGTTGCATATTTTCGGTATTTTAATTACACTTCCTTTAAAAATTCTATATATTTAAAAGTTTCAACTAAAATCTCAGTTGACAACTCAACTGAACAGAAATCCACAACATAATAAATTCAAAAAAGAAATAATACTGCATAAACAAGACGTCGTAGTGTTCTCACTCACTTATAAGCATGTCCCCCATGACAATGTAATTTATCGGACTTAAAAGTACAATGAATTTAAATAGAGAGCACAAACAAACCCTTGTAGACAAAACTCACCGAATTGCCAAAAATAGAACTCAAATGAACTAAGCCTTTCACAAGTTGGGACGTTGACTCAAAAGTAGATTCCAGTTGTGTACAGAGATATTAGCTATGAATCGAGTATTGATTTTGGATAAACATATCAAACTTTGGCTGTTATGATTAACTATTTATGCATTGAAAACTTAGGTATTACTGATAGAACGTTTTATGATGCAGCAAGCATATCTTAATCCAGAAACATTCATTGTCAAATGGCAACTACATGAAACAAAGCAGCCTCAGAAGAATATTTTCTTAGCTATTAGATGCTTTTATTCAGATGTTGGATATCAATTACTATACCATGTCACAACAAGTTACTCTTTATATGTAGAGACAAGACTATTTTAGTCGAGATGGTTGCTTGAAAGTTGATTCCGTTTCATTCCATAACACATTTGTCAGTAAGAAGGATATTTTGTTTATGTTTCTGTTGATTATATTAATGATAAGGGCATTAAGGAGAGTCGTGGTCCACAGCTTTCATATACCTTTTTATTTTCCATTTGAATTGATGCGTCATTAGTCCAAGTTGTTATAATGCATAATTAATTGTTTTACTTTTGTTGCATGTTCATCTTCTAACAATCATTTCATTTGTGTCCATGTATTATTACTTTTATGTCTAGTAATTAACCAATTTTGTGCAGCGTGATGACTGCCTATATAACATGGGACTACTACTAATTGAAAAGAAGGAGTGGTCTTCACAGATTGAGGAACTTAGACGCGCAATCCTTGAGGCAGAGGAAATATTAAAGAGAGAACAAAATGCACACCTTATTGCTTTTTCTGAGTTGGAAAAGCGCGAGGAAAATTTGAAGAATGCTTTAGGTGTTGAAAAGCATTGTGTGGCTGATGTATGGAATCCTTTCTTTTCGTAATAAAACATTTATAGTCGGAGAAATCCTAGTGCTTATCTTGTCTTATTCCATGATGTTGTAACAACTTCTTTTGTGATTATATGCAGCTAGAGAAGGCATTGCGTGAGATGCGCTCTGAAATTGCAGAGTCCAAGTTTACATCTGAGAAAAAGTTGGTTGATGCACGTGCACTTGAGGCAATCCTTGAAGAGAAACAATTGGAGATTGAAGCAAAAATGCATACTGCTAATGCAAAGCTTGCAGAAGCAAATCGAAAGAGTTCAGAGATGGATCGCAAAATAGAGGATATTGAGGCCCGCGAACGGAAACTGCAAAGAGAACATTTATCTTTGATCACAGAGTATGCTTTCCACATTAACTCTTTTCTTAAGTATTTGAGAGGTTTCTTTAAATTATGGGGTTTTTTTCATGTCTTTGAATCTTTGGTTTTCAATGTTCTATGAATTCAGACGGAAAGCACATGAAAATGATGTCTCTAAGCAGAGAAACCATTTACTGGAATGGGAAAAGGAGCTGCAAGAAAAACAAAGGAGGCTTCTTGAGGAGCAAAGGCTTCTTAATGAGAGGGAAGAGAGGGCCAATAGTGTTGATGCGATTCTTAAGAAGAAAGAAGTAGACATTGAAGAAGCACATAAAAAGATAGATGCAAGCCGTAATGCTCTGAAAAGTGATGAGGATGATTTTAAAGAAAGATTAAGGGATTTAACTATCAAGGAAAAGGTTGGGTTCCTTCATGTGATATTTTGCTACGTTTTTGTAATAATGCTCACTTGTCATTTTTTGATGCAGGATGCAGAACTTAAGATGACAATTCTTGTGAAGAAGGAGAAAGAATTGGTGGAAAAAGAAGAAAAACTTAAAGAAAGAGAAAATGTAAGTGCTAGTTGTATGTAGCCTGTGAAACGGTTCATATGATATTTTTTGTCAGATTCTGAAATGAATTTGGAGCTATAGAACTTTTTGGGGAGTTAATTGCTTGTGAGCTTTGTTAGTTAGTAAAGAGAAAATTATTGATAGGTCCCTAAAGTTCACCTTACATTTTGGTTCATGTTTTTTGAATTCTTTACTTAGGTCCCTTTTTTGAAACGGGGATGTATTAGGTCTCTATTTTGTTTTACTTTTAGTTCCTTATTTTAAATTTTATAAGAACGTAAGTGAATATATGAGCCAAAATGTAATTATATGTGAACTTTAGAGATCTATCAGTAATTTGCCTTATTAGTAAAAGATTTCAAAGATGATTCTTTTTCCATCTTTTTGAAGCTGGCAACCTAAGGGGCTTTATTCCCATAATCTAAAGTTTTTTATGCTTTTCTTTTCCTGGATTAACTATGCTTCTTGCTGATGGTTATTATATTTGAGTTTCATGGCAATTTTTTTCTTTTTCACTTTAATGTTCATTTTTCTTTGAGATAAATAAACAATTGCATTGTGGTTTTTGAGATTCAGGTTTCATGTTTTTTTTTTGCTGAACATATCATGCTAGTAAGTTCATCCTTTGATGTGTTCATAAAAAAAAAAGTTTCATCCTTTGATGCATAATACCTTGTTTTATAGTGTGACATCATCTATCTGTAGTTTGTATATCTCCATTGATGTTGTCTGTTTTGTGTTTCAAATTAATTTTTAGGAAGAGATCCAAAAGCTTGTGAATGAGCATAATGCAACTATGGATGTGAAGAAACAAGAGTTTGAGGTGGAGATGATGGAGAAACGGAGAAACTTTGATCAGGAGGCCAAAAGACATTTGGACAGTTTGGAAGAAGAGAAGAAACAAGTCAGGTGCAAAGCGGAACATGTTACTGATAGAGAAAAGGCATTGGAGATTGAAATTGTTAAATTAAGAAGTAATGAAAAAGACCTTGACACAAAATCTAAAGCTCTGAAGAATTGGGAGGACTCACTGAACGCAGAAGAGCGTAGGTTGAGGGTAGAAAAAGAGCATCTTATAAAGGATTCTCAGGAGTTGGCAACTTCTAGAGATCAACTTTCCAAAGAGAAACTGGCAACCATTGCTGATAGGCAGAAAATCATTTTAGAAAAGGAAAATCTCAGAGTAACAGAGGAAGAAAGGGAGCAGCATCTCAAGTTGCAAAGTGAGCTCAAGTTGGAGAAAGAGGAGTATTACATGTTGAAAGAGTCACTTGAACAAGAAAAAGAAGCTCTAAAACAGGAGAGAGAGCTGTTTGAGAGAGATTGGGAGGTTCTAGATGAAAGAAAAATGGCATTTGAAGCAGAGGTCAACTGTTGTAGAGCTGAAAGAGAGAAATTTGAGAAGTGGCAACATAATGAAGAGGTAAGGCTGAAAAATGTGGATCTCCAAGCTAAAGCTGATATGCACAAGGAGCTCGAAGATCTTAGGTTGAGGAAAGAAGCGTTTGAGAAGTTGATGGAACATGAGCGATCTGAAGCTTGTGCTGTGGTAGACAGGGCGCGTGCTGACATGTCTCGAGAGTTTGAGGATCTTGAGCATGAACTAAAAATGAACTTCTATCAGAAGCAGGAAGATATGGAGAAGATTCTTCATGATAAGGAGAATGAGTTTGAAAGATGGAGAGAAGTGGAACAAAGTCATATTAGATCTTCATCAGAGTCACTTGATTTAAAACTTAAAAAGTTCAAGATGGAGCAAGATCAACTGCAGAGGGAAAGAGCAGAATTCTTGGATGAGAGGAGAAGATTAGAGGATGACCGGCTAGAAATACAGAATGACATTGATACTCTTACTAGGCTTAGCAAGAACTTGAAAGACCAGCGGGAAGACTTTGCTAAGGAGAAAGAAAGATTTCTCTTGGCTGCTGAGAAATGCAAGACTTGCCATAACTGTGGTGTGCAGATTAATATATTTGATTTACTTGATCTTCAGCAGCTACAAACTAATGAAAATACTGAAGAAATTATTTTGCCTAGCCTAGCAGTTGGCTTTCTAGAAGAGCAGATAAAAGGTAAGGGCACGGTTATCTCGCATGATGTTTCAGGAGTGGGGTCTACTAATTCTGGTAGTCGCATGTCACGCTGGCTTCAAAAATGTTCTAGTCTGTTGAAGATCTCCCCAAAAAAGCACACTGAGCCACTTGCTGAAGACCAGCCCGGCCCCTCATTTGGTGAGCGACTTGATACAGCTGCTATAGAGAATGGTGTGGATTATGAACCTGCACCATCTGCCAATCATTCTTTTGAAAATCTGAATGCTTGTTTTGGTAGTGGTGCTGGGGGGTCTGCAAAACCAGAGAGAGTAGATGAAGCGGAAGCTTCTTTTGGTGTAGTTGATAGTTCTTTAGATGTAGTGCACATACAATCAGATAATGGCGCTCATAGGACTTCAGTGGAGATTACCATTGACAACAATGAAGTGGAAGGGTCTTCCATGCGTTTTGAGGATGATTCTCAACGGCCTGAACCATCTGAGAATGGACGGAGGCATCAGCCCAGCCGGAGAGCAAAGTCTAAGCCCATCAGGCGAAACCGCTCTGTCAAAGAAGTTGTTAAAGATGCCAAAGATATTCTTGGTGAAAGTTGTGATTTCTGCACTGATGAAGGCATTGCTGAAGAAAGCCAAGGGGTTTCTGTTCAACCTGATCAAGTTGCAACCAGTATTGGGCAAAAAAGGCGTTTAACTGAACCGGAACCAGAGAGCAGTGAAGCTCTTTCTGAAAGTGTCTCTCTTGGCGGGCGTCGTAAAAGACGACAAACCTCTACTGCAGTTCCTTCTGCTCCCAGTGATAAGCGCTACAACCTAAGACGCTCCACCGTGTAAGTATGAATTATGCTCCTTTACATGTAAGGCCTTGTTTTCCCCCTTTTGGATGAGAGAGTGACATTTTTTGGCAGCAACGGAGACTTGGTTTATGAAATTGCTTGCTTTGTTATTTGAACTGCCATAAATTTTTTTTCCTATTTAGCTCTCTGATCTTGTTTGGAGGTTTTTTATACATGTTCTTCAGTCTGTTTTCCTGTATAGTCTGCAGTTCCATGTATCTGAATGTTGATTTTTTTCAAGTTAAATTTGAATGATCATGCTAAAGGCTTCTATCAAGACTTTCTTCATTAGTTTTGCATTTCAAAAACGGAAGACTTTGTGGAGTAGCTCGAGTTTACTTTGCATTTCAAGGATCCTGATATTCTTATCCTTCGTTTATTATGTCGTCATTGACACTGTTCACATTAATACGAGGTTTTTTTGGTGCATTTTTTAATATTTTGGGTGCTGATGATTCCTAACTTTTCAAACACGTGCTTGCTGACAAAGTTATGAATATTTAAACAATCTTTTTTGTGCATAAAGATGAAATTCTCAAACTAATAGACGTTCTCCCCCTTCATTGTTTCAGTGCAAGTAGAAAAGCAACAACTCGGGCTGTGTTAGATCCGAAATATGCAACTAATACGGTAAACCTAGAGTCGTTAACAAGAAGCAAGACAGCAGGAAGCGGTTGCGATGGTGAAAAAGCTTCCTGTGATGACATTCAACCTACTGATGTGGAAAAACCACCAAAGTTACTGCAGAAATCTGCTGTTCGGAGTGTTTCGGAAGCTCTAGGAAATCCTTCAGAAAATGTTGTTCAGGTGTGATTGAATTTGTTGCTTCTGTTAGTTTTCTCAAAATTTTTATTTTTCAGCAGTTTTTCATTACTTGTTTTATTCGCGCATGTGTTTGCAACATTACTAAACTTTGCTCATCATCTTCTTCTTCTTTGAAAAAGTGCCCATTTTGAGAAGTTGAAGACACTGTGAAATGTAGTGCTGAACAAGTGGTTTATATTTTATACTTCTTCTGCCAGTCTCTTGTTTCCTCCCTCTTGTGCTTTTATAGCTTACTGAAGTCACGCATAATATATTTTCTAATCCATTATTTTGTGTTTAGCTGTCCGAAAACCAGGAAGTCCACGAAGATGCCATCGACACAAAGTCGGCTGGGTTCAGCGAGCAGACCGCCGAAGATAGTGATGAAGTCAATGGAGCTGCGCCAACGGATACAGCGACCCCTCCGCCTAACGGAGATTCTGGCAGCGAGAGTGAGGATGACGACGGTGACGATCCTGACAAACGCAATGCCTCGATAGGAAAGAAGATATGGAACTTCCTCACCACATGATGCGCTCATATCCTCTCGCTTCAGTTTTTTTTTTTTTTTTGTTCTTCCTTCCAATCCCTTTATTTTTAAATTTCTTGGAAGGTCTTATCTACTATTTCTCTCTGTTGTGCGCTAATTTGTGTGCTCTCTCTCTCTCTCTCTCTGATGGATAACTGATTTTATTGTCATCTTAGATTCTAGATGTGTATCAGTAGTATTAAATTCCCCTCCTATGTTTCACGTTTTTGATTTCTTTATTGATCTGTAGTAACTACTAACTGAGCTTCATGTATCAGCAAAGGAGATCTATTTCTTCAGTTGTAGGCTTGGTTTTTAGTCTGAGGTGTCTTCTTTATTTATCATACATAATTTCTGGGCTGCATTTTTTGTTCTAAAATTGCAAGTTTTTGATAGCATATGTTAATCATATAGAAATTCTGTTTATCGTTTATATTTCATAGATTTTACTGAACGCCTGGGTTTTCTTGTTGGTCTAAATGTTATTATCATTGAATTAAAAAAAAATAAATTTTAGAGTAACTTTGAGTCAAATATCCTCTAAAGCAAAACAGCTTATGGTTGAGCTTAAAATTATTTATTCCTAAATTTGATTGTTTGGTTGTCCATCAGACTAATTGGGATTTAAACATGTTTTCATGATTATTTTTTTTAATATGGATTGTATAAGTTGAAATAAAATTAAGGGTAAATTGCAAATAGGTTCTTGTTGTTTATCGTATGTGTAAGTTGGTTTAATTTTTTAAAAATTATTTAAATTGGTTCATTAGTTTTAGGTAACGTGCAATTATATTTAAATTTTAGTTTTGATATTAAAAAAATATATAAAATGATATTTTTATTTTAAAAATTCTCTCTCTCTCTCTATTTTGAGGAGTGAGGCAATGGCAATGGGGAAAATGGGTTGCTGAGTTCTCTCTTTTCTAAGGAGTGAAGCTGCGACAATGGGGAAATGAGTGGCTGAGATTTGGCTGCAGAGAGAGAATTGCTCATGTTTTTCCCCTTGTCGGCGGCCTCCAGCTGCATCGGCAACGTAATACAAAATCACTGTCGCTATGCTTTGGAGTCCGAAGAAGGTAGACGGAGGATCTGAGGAGTTGCAGCGGGGCTGGGGTTGGTGGCAAGTGAGAAGAGAGAGATAGAGAAAATTTTAAAGATACAAATATCATTTCATATGTTTTTTTTACTGTCAAAATTAAATTTTGGACCTAGTTGTAAATTATCTGAAATTAATGCACTAATTTGCGCAATTTTTAAAAAGTTGGATTTATTTGCACATATTATCAAACAACAGGGATTTATTTGCAATTTACCCAAAGTAGGATCTTTAATTGGCTCTCCTTTATGCTTTGTTTAGCTAAGTTATGTTGAGGGCAAATTACTGAAAGCTTCCTGCAGGTGGTTGTTTTTTTTGTTTTTTTGAAAATTTTTGCTTAGGTTCTTAATCTTTTTTGAATTATTTCACTTAAATTGTTGAAATTTGAAATAGAAATTTAAAAAAATTAGATATTTAAGTGAAGGATTTTAAAAAAATATAGATTGAAATATAATTATGGTTAAATTATAAAAATTTATTACCATAAAAGTTTTACATTAATTTGGAACAACTTACTAATTAAGATGAAAATTTGGGACATTTATTTTTTATTTTTAATTTCTGAAGCTTTTAAACTTGTTCAAGTTTTTTTTTTTATTTTGGTTTTCGATAATTTTATTTTTAAATTTAAGGAGACTTATCAGAATCTATTAGAAAGAAGATTTGATTAAAAGAATTAAAGAAGATCTAAAGACATTAAATTATATAAACTTAATTTATGTAAAATTATATTTTGGTTCACATTTTATTAAATTCTTCACTTAAGTTTAAAATTTTTTTTTAAAATTCCTTCTTTCTTAAAATTTAAAATAAAAATCTAGATTTTACGTAAAATATGAACTTAATAGGTCTTTATAGTTTTAACTTAGGGACTTAAAGCGAAGGATATAATAAATATAAATTAAAGTGTAATTATGAGTACATTACAGGGACCTATTAGTAATTGTCTCTTTAATATTTTTTTTCTTCTGGTACGGTGCGTTGGAAGCGTTAAATGCAGAGAGAAATGCATCATGCATCAAGCCCAGCTATGAGCTACATATGGTGCAGTTGCTTCACAAGATAAAAGCTGTGCCTGATAACGACTTGTCTTTAGGGCTGCCAAATTACGTTCGAATTTTTTTTTTTTTAATCATAAAAATTATAACGTTTTAATACCTCAAATTTTAGATTTAAACTAAAAAAAAAATCCAATTTTGAATGCAAAACAAAACGTGAATCCCTCGACTAGGGTTAATTACGACGCCGCCGCCGCCGCTACCGCCGTCGGAGTCTGACACCGCCGTTTCCGCCGCCACTGCCGCCTAGGACCCGCCGCAGGCTCCTCCACGCGTCGATGGCCGACACTCCACATCTGAAATGGCGGAAAGGAAACAGAAGACTGGGCGAATATCCAAGACGAAGAAATCAACGCCATTTCTGCTGATCCTCCGAGAGGACGCCGCTGCCGGCGAGAAAAAAAATCCCTCCGGTGGGAGAGCGTTTAATAATTTCCGGTTCAAACAATTAATTAATTATGAAAAGTATATTAAAAAAAAAAAAAAATTCCATACATGCAACACCATTTAACTTTATTTATGTCTTACTCATCCATTCTTAGTTAATTATGCCGTGCACACTCAAAACGTTACAAAATCTTACATACACACACTTGAGTTAAAACTCAATCAAAATCTATTTGAAAAAAAAATATTTCATTAGTAAATCATTAAAATTTTATTTTTACCCTTAATAGTATATATTTTTTCTTCCTCAATGTCACACTAAAGTGTTGATCTATCCTAAAATTAATTTACGTCGCCGACATCTCCTTCCCTTGCCATCACCTAAACATCAAGGTTTTAGAATTTTCACTCAAAATATATTTAAATATCCTTAAAATATTATGATGAATGGTTCAAAATTTTTGTAACCTAACTATAGTTAGATTATTAAAAAATTATGATTACTCATTATAATGAAAACAAATTAAAGTGTGCGTATGTAAGATTTTATAATATTTTGATTGTGCATAGCTTAATTAACTAAAAATGAATGGGTAATACATAAATAAAATTAAATGGTGTGGCATATAGTTAATTATACTTAAAAAAAATTAATTTTTTTTAAAATCCGAAAATTATAATCTACATGTATGACTGAAAAGGTACTGTGAAGTGCAACAAATTGTAATTTTGGCAAAAATTTTATTTCTGAAAGTCAGAAAAAATAAAATTGACAGTGCCCAAAAAGATTTTCATTATTTTAAAGATATTATTTATATGAAACAAACTAAGTAAATTGTATGTACTGTTAATTAATCATGCTACCAAAAAAAAGAAATCAGAGCCAAAAATTTAAAAAAAAATCACAAATTTGTAGAAAGGCAGATTAAAAATAGACAAAGATGGCAAATATGCCAGCATGCAACAAAGCATGGAATTGCAAATCACATGCATGCTGAGTTGGTCCCCCAGCTCAACAGCCCACAGTCATCACCCTCCCCATCTCTCTCTCTCTCTCTCAAAAAAAAAAAAAAAAAAACTTGGGTTCGGAGAGCTCGCCACATCACCATTTCATACACCAATTAAATGGCGACAGCTGACAGCGGGCGGCCCACTGCAGTTGGGTTCGGGGATCGATATGCTTGTTATAGGTATAAAAGTGTTTGTTATAAACATAAATGTGCTTGTTATAGATATAAATATGCTTGTTATAGACATAAAGGTGCTTACTTATATATATTTATACTTATAACAAGCACATTTAGACATAAAAGTGCTTGTTATTGGCAGAAATGTGTTTATTATAGGCATAAATGTACTTGTTATAAGCATAAATGTGCTTGTTATATGTATAAATATGCTTATTATATACATAGATATATATAATTAAGCACTTTTATGCCTATAACAAGCACTTTTATGTCTATAACAAGCACTTTTATATCTATAACAAGCACATCGATCTCCGAACTCAACTGCAGTGAGCCGCCCGTTGCCAACTGTCGCCATTTAATTGGTGTATGAAATAGTGATGTGGCGAGCTCTCCGAACCCAGGTATTTTTCCTCTCTCTCTCTCTCTCTCAGTCCATTTTAACGAAAAAATATTAATCTCCGCTAATGGTCACTTAAAAACGTATACTTTGGTTCAAATTACTCGCTCTACTTCCTTTCTTTTCTCTCCCTCTCCCATGTGGCCATCATGCTTTGTGGAGGGAGGAGAGAGAGAGAGGAGCGTAAGGTTATGTGTGTAACGCAAATTTTTTTATAAATACAGACGTGGTAGGCATCTCTCAAGCTTATTCTTGCTAACATTAGAAACGAATGCATAGTAGATATTTAATATATATATAACAAAGTTGACATATTAAATTATTAGTTAAAATATTTTTGATATTTTTAATAAAAATTAATTCATTTGCTAAGTTTATGATGTTTAAGTTTCTTATAATGCAAATCCTATTTTTTTTGTTCATTTATTCCGCGCAGATCTCGCTGCAGTAAATCAAATCAACCTCTCCCTTCTATTCCTTTTACTTCAGCTGGCTGATAGAAGCCTCTGTTATCGCCATTACCGCATATTCTCATAGCAGTAAAGCAGTCTCCAAATAAGCAGCAAATCTCAGATCTTTCCCTTCATCTTCTTCTTATTCTTCCTCTTCACCCGTCATTTCGCCTTCCCGTTGTTCCTTCTAACTTTTTTGGGTTCGCCGCTCTTTCTTTTTTGGAAGTGGAAACAGAGAAGAAACTCATCGGGTTCCCTTATTTTGGTTTTCCGTTTCTACTGTGGATCTCTGCTTTTGGATTTGATGCTTAAGAAAGTAGGTTGAGCCATCCCTGTTTCGAACCCACGCTTCCTTCTTCCGTTGCTGTTCAATTATTTGGGCGGCCAAAGGAAATTGAAGAGCACTGCCATGGAACCGATTGCTCTCAGGAATGTCTCCTATACTCTGTTTTGCTTTTTGGACTAAAACGCATCGTTTATCTCTTCTTTCGAGCAACTTTTCTACCATGGCGAAGTTGTTATCGAGAAGAATCGTGGAAACCCATGTTGTTTTCTTCTTCGTCTCTCTGCTGCTGCCGCTCTTCCTTCCTTTATCATCGGGGGAGACGGTAATGGCTCCAATGGAGAAAACAGAGCAAGAAACCCTCTACGCGGCCATCCAGGGATTCGTTGGCCCCTGGTGGAATGGCTCAGAGCTTTATCCTGATCCTTGCGGCTGGACACCCATACAGGTAATAATGAATGAATACATACTCGATAGCTTCCTTTTCAGAGCTGAAATCTTCTTTTTCTAAATATTCCATTAACTCGACTGTGGAATTCTTGTTCCCTTTTTTTCTTCTGATTTCTGTATACATTTCCTATTTTTAGAGAGCATTGTTTCTGATATGGGGCTTTATTAATGTCAAGATTTTTAATCCTAGTTAATCTTTGAGAAATCTGTGATTATAGGCAACAAATATTTCTAAACTTAT
Organism: Apostasia shenzhenica; assembly: GCA_002786265.1. NCBI lineage: Eukaryota > Viridiplantae > Streptophyta > Magnoliopsida > Asparagales > Orchidaceae > Apostasia > Apostasia shenzhenica. Next base: position 1,154,540 of record KZ451988.1, read on the forward strand.
AATCACTGTGACTCAACACTTAGCTTAAAAATCCATTGATAAAGAGAACTTCTAGTTCCTCTTTCTCTTTGGCACAGATTCTATGTCATGCATGAGTTAACCCCACGAGCAAGAACTATCTTCATGTTTAATCAAATGTTTTCTTTTTTACTTGTCCAAAATCTCATTGGGAGTTCATGTACTCAAAACACGAAAAATGGGTTTTGATGGAATGATAGAATGTTATTTACTTGTCCAAATTTTATTTACAGTGAATATCATTTGATCTTTCTGATGACAGTTTCTTGTATATGAGAATTAAGAACTTCAAGTCATAAGAAAAGAAATGTTTCTTATGTTTTCTTGCTTGTCCATTTATAGTATCTTGTGATCTTTTCAGTGGTTCTTCATTGTAAATCTTAGGTTATGAAATTATTTCTACGTATTTACTTGCATGAGATCTCATTAGCAGGGAATATCTTGTGATCTTTTCGACGGTTTTTGGTACATTACAATCATCGATATTGGTCCAGTCCTGGATAACTCGCTCGAATGTTCTCCTGATGCAAGATTCACTCCATTCATCTTCAACCTCAGGCATTTGAGAACTCTGTCTTTCTACAAATGTTTCCGGTCATACAGCTCCACCACCTTACCGTCAAGCGGCTGGCGGCAGCTAGCCGGCAGCTTAGAAACTTTGGAATTCAGATCTAATGAAGGGTTAGTTGGAGAAATTCCAACCGAAATCGGTCTGTTGTCTAATCTCCAATCTCTTGTGCTCGTCGAAAATGGACTTGGGGGAAGCTTGCCTCATGAACTCGGCAGCTTAGTTCGCTTGAGGAGGCTATCGCTCGCCCGAAACAGATTTTTGGGATTCATACCAGTTTCCCTTGGTACTAATCTGAATGAACTCTTGATCCTAGATCTCAGCAGTAATTTTCTAACCGGTTCGATCCCTTCATCAGTTTCGGGTTTCACTTCACTGTTAAAGCTGGATTTGAGCAATAATCTATTGAACGAAAGTCTTCCATTGGAGCTTGGAAATCTCAAGAACCTCATACTCCTTGATCTCCAAAACAACAGTTTGAGCGGTGGATTGATTCCATCTGTTCAGTATATGATCTCCCTCGAAGATCTTGTTCTCTCCAACAATCCATTGGGAGGAAATCTCATCGACCTCGAGTGGAAAAACCTGCAAAATATCACAAACTTGGACCTATCAAATGCCAGCATAACCGGAATGATTCCGGAATCGATGGCCGAATTGAAGAGATTGAGGTTTCTTGCATTGGATAACAACAACCTTTGTGGAAGTGTTCCTCCCAAACTCGCTGAATTACCCGACTTAAATGCTCTCTATCTGAATGGGAACAATCTCACTGGGGAGATTGGGTTTTCTGAGGAGTTTTTTCGGAGATTAGGGAGAAGATTCGGGTCAATCGAAAATGAAAATCTTTGTTATAGAGCTGGGAATGATTCATCTGCTGGATTTCTTCCTTTTGGCATGGAGAAATGCAGGGAGAAAGAGGTTAACAAGCTTGTGGATCAAGGGAGTCATTCAAGATTCATGACTTCATTTGGCTTTCAAGCTTCTTCTAGTAGTACAGTTTTTTGGGTCTCCCTTGTTTTTCTGTTCATGTGTTGAAAAGGAGAAGAAACTCGCTCTAAAAATGTATTTTGGAGGTGAATGATGAATGGTGAATTTATATACTTTATATGATCTTTTTGTTTATTCGTCTTCTTCATGAAATATTATGCATGAATGTTGAATTCTTGAACTAAACAAGTTCTCTCATTCAATATTTTAGTTCAGTAAGAGTTGTTCATGTTTGATTCGTCAATATTAATAAAAGCTCGATTGGTAAATGAATGAGTTTGAACATACTTGCGTTCAACTCGTTAATATTTTCAAACAGTTCATATGATGTTCATAAATAATTTTGATATATAAAAGTTTGTCTATAGCTTTCGTGCTTGTAAACTCAAATAAATATGAGTTTGTTCATGAATTATGTTCGTGAGCCAAAGCTCAAATAAACTCGTATTTAGTTTTAGTAAGAAAACATGAACTTGAACAGTTCACTTACTGCAGTCCTACGTAATGGAGGAGAGTGTAGTTCGAATTTTATATTCAAATTATGATGCAATATATGAAAATATCTAATTCTAGGAGTCAAATGAGTAAAAAAAAACTTTTTTTTTTAGGTGTCGCAATTCTTTCACATATACATATAAATCTGTTTTAAAGAAGAACCAAAATTTGGGTACCTTAATGGAATTTTCTCTGATAAGAAGCAAAGAGAGTTAATGAGTAGGCTCAGTATTTAAGGAAACCAAAGAGTTTCAGAATATCCAGCAAGCTTTTCTCCTTCAGTTCATCTGAAATGACTCTTTAGCTAATAGTGATGATGAGCTTGAACAGTGCACCATGCATTTATTTCTTGGGGTATAATAAATTGAGGTTGTAATAAAAGTAAGATAAATAAATAAATTTAATTTTTTTAAAAAAATAATCATATTATAAAGCCGATTATATTATCGTATTTAAGTCGATGTGATATGGAGGGAAAGACTACGAGTTCCTTTGACTTGTGGAGTCTCAAGTAAGTCGAAGGTAACTCGAAATCGAGAATTTCGAGTTCAGTTCGGCTCTAAATCGGTTCGAAATCGAAATGGGATATGACTCGTGCCGGCTTGGCTCGAAATGACTCGATTTCGAGCCAGCTCGTAATTGAAAAAATGTGAAAATATTATATATTTGAGAGGATTTGATCCTTAGATCTTTAGAAAAATAAACCTTAAATCTCGTCCATTTTACCACTAAACTATTAGCTAAATTAGGGAGATTTACATCTGTTACCTCCAAAGATTTATTATTTTCAAGCAACACTTCCAAAGTTCATTATTTTTTTGCAGCACCCTTATTTAACTTCAAAAGTCGGGTGCTACCCATAAATTCACCTCAAAATTAGAGGTGTTGCCTGAAAATAATGGACTTTGGGGGTGCCACCTGAAAATAATGAATTTTTAGGGACGACAGATGTAAATTTCCTGCTAAATTATATATAATGTCATTATATATATTATATATATATATCAATATTATTTATGTTACATATATAATTTCGAACCAAATCGAATCATGTTTCGAGTGAGCTAGGGTCAACTCGACATTAGTTCAAAGTCCTTATCTCATGATTTAATTCAAAATTTTCGAACTAATTTTGAATCGATTCAAAAATCGAACGAGTTTCAAGTGAGTTTCGAGTTTCGAATATTTTTAACACCCCAACCAAGGATGTGATTGTGGGAAAGCATTCTCAATTCCAAATTAAATTATATTAAGGTACCTCAAATATGATAAAAGGATATTTTAGTCCTTTTGCTTCCTAAATGCTGACATTCTCTTCTTTTTTTGATAGTGTAAATTCTCACAGGCTCAATCACATAAAATCCGAGCTGACAGATATTCCAATAATAATTATGTTTAATTGACGTGATACTACTCAAAAATTCAGTAAATTATGTGAAACAGCAAAATGAATGGGACCCAGGTGTAATGAATTCAAACTCTTGGCACTATAGTACAATTGGTCCCAAAACCCAGGAATCCCGATGCAATTTACCCTAAAGATTACAATTATGAAATAAATTTTAAAAAATGAGTATACGAAATGACAATTGACAATTTATCCCCAGTGAGCCGTTGGGTTTTTTGAAAGAAAACTCACAAATTTATGTAATTTTTTAAAATTAATACATACTTTAATCCTTTTTTAGTTTTTTGAAAATATCTCAAAAAAATTTTAATTGTCATAACAAAAAAAATAATTTTATTTCACTACTATTGTAGTAAAAAAATAATATTTTTATTGATAAGCAGATAATAAGATTTTAATATTAGAATTTGAGCAGCATTTTTTTTCTTGTTATATATTTTCTTAAAATTATCATTCAATATTTTTCAATATGTGTTCTAAATTTATTTATTTTTGCTAAATTATGAATTTTATCATTGACTTATTGTGCTTGGAGGTGTTCCTTGGGATGGAAAAGAAATTGCAATTATATTAATGTATAATATGAATTTATATATAATTTAAAATAAAAATTAATTTTATTATGAAAAATGTGATGAATTTAATTTTTTATATACACATTTTTTAAAGTTATATTAATATAAAATAAAATAAAAAAGATACTCTTGATTTGACTTGAATCTTCCACATGTCTCATGATCATGGTAGAATGTTTGATGTTATCTTTATGCAGAGCTTCAAAATATGTGATTTTTAATTATTTTGAATGTAAAAATCACTAATCATCTTTGAAATTATATTTATATTACTTTAATTCTATGATTATCACTAATTGCTATCCTTTCCTAATTCATTAATTACATAATTTATATGATAATGAATTTTTTTATATAAACACTACAAGAAAAAAGGATTTTAACATGAAGTTTTTAACATGAGTAAAAAAATTATGTCTAAATTTATTAGTTAACAAGATTTTTTACATGAGTATTAATATACATATGTTAAATTTTATGTATAATATGATAATTTAACATGAGTAATTATAACTTATGTCATTTTTAATAATTTTTTTTCACTATTCATATTAAATGAATTAATAATTTTAGAGTGAAATAAAAATATTTTTTAATATTAAATAATGATCATTAATTCTAAATTTTATATTTATTTGTATTTAGAGTTTTAAAAATTTAAAATTTTAAAATGTAAAATAAATAATATTAAGAATAAATATTTGAAGTTAGGCCTATAATATAATATTCTTTTGAAAATTAGAAAAAAAAATTTAAATTATCATGCTATAATATTTCTAATGAAATCCTATTCCAACATTTAAATAATTAGAAATTTATTTCTCTCTGGGAGAAATTTTCTTGCAAGCTCCTCGTACGGATGTTACCGATCTGATTTAATTTGAGCTAATATTGGCTCGAAATTAGATCAATCACATTTCGATAGTCTTGAAATCAGCTTGAAGTCGATTGGGGTCGATTTTGAGCCGAGTTATTTTCGAGCCTGCTTGAAAAATAATATCTTAATTTTTTTCTAGCCGATCTCAAGCCGAGTAAGCTCGGCTCGATCTGGCTCGAGATTGGCTTGGTTTAATATACATATATATATTATAATATTTATATATTCTATTTTATATATATTAGATACAGATAATATATACATATTATATATATATATATTATGTATATATAATATGTATTTTAAATCAAGCCGATCTCGAGCCGAATCGAGCCACCCTGGCTCGAAATCGTCTTGAAATCATTATTGAGCCAAACTTTTAGCTTTTTAGTCAGTTCATTTAGATCAACTCAATTTCAATTTGATCTAAAATTATCGATTCAACTTTCGATCGATTTTTGATCTATGATCTACATTAACATTCTTAGCTGCCGACAGAAAATGTTTCTAATATTTGAATGAAATAGATCATGCATTTCATTTTATCACATTTAACAAAAAAAAAAATATGATTTGAAATTTCGGTCGAGTAATTTAACCAGTTGGACTACTAATTTTTTCAAAAGAAGTATGATTAATTATTTTAGAGTTATAAATAAGTCGAGTTGGTGTAAGTTGTTGTATATTAGTATAAAATAAATTATATACAATTCTTTTATATAAAATAATTACTCTAAAATACTTGTATAAAAATTTATAAATAATATTTATTTTTAAAATGAGTTTAAATATGTGTAACTGCCTTATAATTGGCAAATCTCCCGTGAGAGTGGTTTTCCATAACTGCAGCTTGCGCCCTATTCCTTCGGTTCATCACCCGTGTCAGCCTCTCAGCTTTCCCCTTTCCCCCGCCGGGCTCTCAGCCTCTCAGTCGCAGCAATCGGCCTCTCAGCCGCAGCTCTCGGCCTCCGCCCTCAGCCTCCGGCCTCAGCCTCCGCCCTCAGCCTCCGCCCTCAGCCGCAGCCCTCGGCCTGTTTATTTGTATGTAACTACTGTTTTGCCTTATAATTGATTGATACAAGTTATTCCGTCACTTCTACTTTTATTTTTTGAGATATTATTATCTACTTCATTTCAAATCAAGTAGTAAATGCATCAGTTTGTTTTTGTATGTAAAATTAAAGCAATTATTATTTTAGTTGAATTTTTTTGAGCAGAGAAAAGTTTAGTTCTATGCATGCTTACATCTGTATTGTCTATGTGAAGTGTAGGTAAAGCAAGTTAATTCACCTGCTTTGTTGTGACAAAGGGTGTGTTCTCTTCATTGATTTCTTTACTATTGACTTGATATGATCGAATAGGTTTTTTTTTTTAAGTTTTGATTTTTGTTGGCATATGGCAGCATTCAATCTAAATTTACAAGTGATGTTATTTTTTGGCTATTAGCTTCAGACGTGGAAATCAGGAAAATAATTATGAGATCCAAGTTATTTCTGTCATGCTTGGGTGGAGATATTTTCTCAAATGCTAAAATCATCAAAATTAGTTGTTTTCTGATGAATTTGAATGCTTCTGAGATTCATGGAATCAATTAACGTCTGGAACTAATGCCTACAACACAGTTTCACTCTGTAATGAGAAAGAAAAATAGTTAGAGTGTATGTTGTAGCTTGGGGTGCACAGAACGTAGTGATGTTGGATCTGTGTTGAGTGAATATAAAAAAATATCTAGACCTCTTATAGCCTTAAAAAACTTATTCTTATGATTAAGGCTCATTCATTTTAGTATATCGGCACTCAATGTTTAGTTTATAATGCTCGAATCTCTCACATGCATGACAAATGTACGTACTAGTGTATACTAATAGATGAAATTTTATTATTTTGTCTCATCTGGATTTCTATCTAATTAAAACATGTATTGCATACACCTTTAAAAAATCATGTTGCATGCATGTTTTTGTATGCTTTATGCAATTTTTCATTTAGATATATACCCACTGGCAAAATAATAATTTTCATATAATTTGCCTACTTTCACTATTACAAGTTTGTCCAAGAACAATATCATTATATTAATTTTCTACATTTTTTGTTCTATAGCAAGTATTTTGTTGTCAGTTCAAGGGTGAATTTTGTCTGAGGAGGGTGGCAATAATTAGCTTTCTCATTTTGACTTGTAGTTAAAAGTTAAAGTTTAGAAATAGATTCTTTGCAAGATTAAGGTTTCATAAATAACCTTATCGAGATACTACTATATGCATTCCTTTTTTTGATTAGCCTCTTTCCTTGACTACCATATATTAGCATTTTGAGATATTATTATCTAGTGTATATGAGCCTCCAAATTTGCTTATTTGAGTTTGAACTATTCATCAAGTTGTTTATATACACTCCCATTATTGAATAAGCAAGGCAAATTACATTCTGCAATGTAGCCACCCTAATCTAAACCTACCTTATCAAACATAACTCAAACAATAAATCATTGACTTGAAATTCATTTACTTTCTCTTATGATCCGATTCAACTTTATATAACTTGACTTAGAGCAAACATGAAATGCAATTTAAGTTGACTAGGAAAAAATAAGATTATTTAACAAACTATGTAGTCACTGGGACATTGTCTTAAAGATGCACTTCATTCAAGTTTTGATCCTACACATGAGTGAGGTTGAAATAAATATTGTAAGGGTGTGGACAATGGTTGAGTAGTTATTTAATGTATTAAATAAAATGTGATTTACTAGCTTACTATTTTATTCTTTTAAATATTATATATTTGTTCTCATTTTTTCTTTTAGACTGATACAAATGAAATATATAATTTTGTAAGAAACTTCGAAGGGTCGCATTTGAATTGAAACTCATTAGGAAAGTTACTGCTGCTGCTTCTTGATAGACCAAAGAAATTTGAGGTATTGTAGCTATAATTACTTGAAATAATTAATTTTCAAGCCATACTATTATGACTTATTTTAAACATTGTACTATCATTTTTTCTCATATATATTATAAAGTTATGCATTGATTTTAACAAAAATTTAAATAAAATGAGAAATTAATTATATTTTATTTGGAATCCTAGAGATTGTGCAGCTAAATATGTAGAAATAATATTAATAATTCACAACTTATTCGTGTCATTTAATACTCTTTTTTGTTGATAGCATTTATTATTTACCCTCAAAAAATTAGTAAGATCTAACAATATAAACATATTTTAAAATTTAAAATTTATATAGATGCTTATAATTTTTTGTTTAACTATATTTTTTTAATATTTCCAGGACTGCATCTGCCTTTTGTCCTATAATTCTATTTGATATATGTTATGGCTCTTGATAAAAAGTGGATGATATTTTGAAAGAGTGATCGATTAAATGATATTTATAGCAAAGGAGTTGAGAGTTTTTTACAATATGCTTTCAGTAAACTCGGCGAGTCTACAAATATCCGTTGCCCCTGTGTGAATTGTCGAAATAGAAAGAGTACTACTCTCGATGATATTAGAATACAGCTAATAGCAGATGGGATAATGGTTGATTATACAGTTTAGTGCCATTATGGAGAGAATTTTGATGACTCTGATATGTCGTTAGAGTATAATGATAAGTCTTGATAAGAATTTGAATGATAATATTGAAGTTCAAAATCTTATGAATGACATATTTCATAACATTACTCATTCAAATACAAGTAAAAGTACCAGTGAACCTATTTCATTCAATGATTCGAAGGATGTGCCTTCTTAAGAAGCAAAAGTTTTATAACTTGATGAATGAATTAGAAGAAGATGCATATCTTGGGTCAAGGTGCTCTAAGTTGTCTGGATTAGTGAGTTACTTCATCTTAAAAGTATCAGTAGTTGGAGCAATAAGTCTTTTACAATGTTACTTCAGTTGTTGAATGAATATTTATTATCAAAAGGGTCAAATTTACCTAATAGTTATGATAAGGCAAAGAAAGTAATCAGTGACCTTGGAATGAATTATTAAAAAATTGATGCATGTCATAATAATTGCATGCTATTTTGGAAAGAAGATAGTCTAGCTAACAATTGCAAAATATGCGGGAGTTCTAGATGGAAGAATAACAAGCGTACTGGTGAAATAAAGTTTAAATCAAGTCGTAAGAAGATAGCTGTTAAGACCTCGCGCTACTTTCCTTTGACTCCAAGGTTGCAGCATTTCATGTGTCGAGAGACGGCTTTAGAAATGAGGTGGCATTTTGATAAAAAGCCTTGTGATAATAAGTTAAGACATCCAGCTGATTCCGATGCATGAAAATTTGTTGATTCTAAGTTTGAGGATTTTGCAAAAGAATCTCGGAATGTAAGACTTGGACTTGCAACAGATGGTTTTCAGCCTTTCGCTAATGCGAGAAGATCACATAGCATATGGCCAGTAATTTTAATTTCTTATAATGTTCCACCATGGTTATGTATGAAACAATCTAATTTAATATTATCTATACTTATACCAGGCCCAGAAGGACCTGGTGATGCTATCGATATTTACTTGCATGATTCATCAACGGAAAAGTACTTTAACTTAAGTGCTCTATTATTGTGGACTATTAATGATTTTCCTGCTTATAGTATGCTTTCGGGTTGGAGCACAAAAGGTAAATTGGCTTGCCCAGTATGCTTGAAAGATACACACTTTATTCGTCTTCCTAACAGTAAAAAATAATGTTATATGGGACATCGTCGATGGGACATCATCGATTTTTGCCTATGAGTCATAAATGGCGTAATGATTGCAATTCATTTGATGGCACCAAAGAATTTTGATTGCCTCCTCCATATGTTGATGGACATGCAATATTAGATCAAGTGGAAGATCTTGAGGGAACAATATTGAGCAAAGATCTTAAAAAAAGGAAAAAGATATCTCATGAGTTTAGAAGGGATAACTGGAACAAAAAAAGCATATTTTTTCAACTTTCTTATTGGGAATACTTGTTACTACGACATAATTTAGATGTAATGCATATTATTAAAAATATTGGAGAAAGCTTTTTGGGTACATTTTTGGAGTTACAAGGTAAGAACAAGGATAATATTAAGAGTCGGCTTGATTTGCAATACATGGGAATACGACCGGAGTTGCACATGCAAGAGTTTGAAGAGCGCTTTCACTTACCTCATGCTCCTTATACTTTATCATTGGATGGTAAACGCTTATTTTGTGAATTTTTCAAAGAATTAAGAGTACCAGATGGATTTTCATCCAACATATCATACTCTGTTAACATCAAAGAACACAAAATTTCAGGATTGAAAAGTCATGATTATTATGTTATCCTCAAGCATTTTCTGCCTCTTGCAATACAGAATCTTTTAAATGACAAAATTGTGGATCCAGTTACAGAGTTATCATCTTTCTTCTCTATTTTGTGTGCCAAGGTTCTAAATGTTGACAAACTTCATGAGATAGAATCTAAAATTTCTTTTACATTGTGCAAGTTCAAAAGGGAATTTCCTCCATCCTTCTTTGATGTGATGATGCATCTACCAATTCATTTGGCAACAGAAGCAATGATTGCAGGACCTGCTCAATTTTGTTGGATGTTTCCGATAGAACAACAATTAAGTGTCTTGAAGAATCTAATTCGGAATAGAGCAAAACTAGAAGCTTCAGTTGCAGAGGGTTTCATTGCATTAGAGTGTATGAATTTGTGTGCACGCTATTTGCATAGTGTTGAAATAAAGTACAATCGCTTAGATGAAAGTTGTCAGAAATTTAGTGGTAAATTATCTGTTTTCTTGCAAGGCAGACGACTAATTGGTGCAGGAAAAGTAAGACTTTTGGATGATTTTGAATGTGAACAAGCACATTCTTATATTCTTAAAAACACTGATGAAGTTCAACCATATTATCAGTAAGATTTTTATAACTTTTTATTTGATATATGTTTTTATCTTAATTGTTTTATATGATAAAATTTTTTAATATAATATTTTTAATAGTGAATACAACAAACTTATGGGTAAAAGAATTTTAAGCAAGTAAAATTTGAATAATTATGTACGCATTTGCCAACCTTAAATTAAATGAGTTTCCAGAATTTAAATTTTTATTTTAAATAATTTTCATTAAAACAAGTTTGGGCTCCATTTTCTGAATTAATGGGCCAGATAGACAGGCCGTGGACTTTCTTTCATCGATAATGGGCTGAAATGATGATGGGCCCATTCATACTCGGCCCATTTAACAATTAAGCAGTTTTTGAGACAATCTAAAACAAAATACACGGATCAATTTGAAATCGAATTTATTTATTTATTAAAGCAGACTTATGATTATGCACCAGTATACGCTTATAAGACAGTGAAACTGGAACAGGATGAGAATTACTCGAGTTCGAGCCAAGCAGGATACAGCTCAAACTTTAGAAATCAACTCGAGTTTGGCTTTCGATCGAGTTGACTCAAACCAAACTTGAGCCCCCTAACAAATTGAGATATACGAGGCAAAAAATAAATCACAATCACTTGGCTCGCGGTCCATACTTCTCGGGTTTAAACAGGTTTGACTCAATAAGGAATTTGAACCTAGCATTATTTTCAAAGAATTGAGAATTATTCTTAAAAATAATAGTAATCTACATATAAATTTGAACTTGAGCCATCCATATTAATAAGGCCACATAAAAAATACATTTATTACTAAATCACAAATATTTTCATGAAAATAAAAACTAAATTATGATATTAAATAAAATTATGAACTCTAAATATGATAGTAATTACAAATTATGTTTTATAAATATCCACATTCTCGACTCTTTTTTGTACGGAATTGTGAAAAGAATTTTGAAGCCTTGAACTTTTGCGTTCTTTTTAAGTTGAAGTTCGGGAAAATATAGCCAGTAAAATACCTGAAACTGATGACTCATTCGTATTTTAACTCGATTTGAAATCAAGTTAATTTTTCAAATTTAGTTATAAGCCAAAAGCTTTTAACTTGAAATTGGTCCAAGCAAATTTCAACTGAGATTTTGTCAGTTGTTCATAAAAAAAAATTGATCCCTCAAAATAATTATAAATATTTAAAAATTAAAAATGCACAGGAGGGAAAAAGAAACTCAGTGGATGACATTGAACATGAATTTTAAATCACAATGAAAGACAAGAAGAAATGAAACTGTAATTCATAGAAATAATATTTCATGTAATTAACAAAAAAGGTGTCTTACAAAATAATAAATATGAATTCCTCATAATTTACATCATATTAAAAGAAATATGGATGATACAGCATTCAAGAGCAACTATAATTATCCTCCAGCACACACAAACGAAATGACCAAACAAACGTTAAAATCCCAAACAATATATATAAACTTGAACACTCATGTACAATGAACTACAAAAATCAGAAATAAAAAAAGTTTATATACAAATATATTAATTTTTTGTCTTAAAAAGGATAACATTAAGCTTTATATCCTCATGGAGTGTCTATTGATATGCAAAAAATATTGGGCTCAGAATTATGTATGTCGGTTATGGTTAAGCTTAAATTTTTAATTTTGAGCTGATTTCGATTCGCTATAGTACAGTATAAAAAAAATTTAATAACTTAACTTATATTGAAAAAAATTAATGAAAAAATATAGGTGAACTATTTCGGCTACAATTTCATATGTATATATAGGATAACAAATTTTATGCTCAAGACTGAATCAAAAATAGAATGGTGATCTTAAGATCATTCTCTAAATTTAAATTTAATAATAATATTATTTTTTTAAAATTATTGCATTGCGAGCTCCACGGCTCGACCAAAAATAGATTTGGGTCACCGAAACAAAATTAATATTTTGTTCAATTTTTTCGAAGGCTTCTAAATTACATCTTTATAGTTTTTGAAATATTTTAGTTAGATATTTTTGTATGCTATAAATTGCTATATATGTTGGCCCTCAAACTCAAATCGTGTCAAAATCGATTAGAATAATTCTCTTCAACCTTTTGTAGGCCCTCTTCTTTGTGCAAGTTGGTATGAGTTGATGCCACTAATTAGTGTCAAAATTATCCAATGAATTTAAACTAAAATAATAAAATATAATAAGAGAAAAAAAAGTTTAATATTGTACTTAAATGTCTCCATAGCTTAACTAACAAATATGCCAATAAAATACCTTTTAAAAAATATATCAATAATTTTAAATTTTCTTTAATCAAATTTCTTGTTTCATTAAATTCCAACACCATTCACTTAAAATTGGTTACTTAAATTGATCTTTGCCTTTTTTTGTCATAACTAAAAATACCCATATCATTCTATTAAAAAAAAATATCATTTTTTAAGCAATCAAATCCAAAAAAAACTTCTATAATTTACAAAAAAATAATCATGTGAATGTTTTATTTTAGATTTTATGTACAATAACATGGCATTCAAAAGCATGCAGTTTGAAGTAAGTAAAATACGAGTAAATTTTGGATTGAGTTTCGAATTTTTGTTATGCTATTCACAGTTATTGAATGAATATTTTTTTATTCCATTTTTATTTCACCTCGACTTAAATATATTAATTAACAAAGTAAATTATTTATGTATTGTAACAAGTGATATATATTATTTTCAACTACGTATAACTCGAAAGATATTACTACTAAAAATACGACAATAAGTTCGATTCATTAATTGGAAAAAGGCGAAGAACAATTAGTGAAAAATTATAAATAGTCTACATATTTTTTAAAAGAATTTCTTTAGCTACTTATGGTTTGCTAATCAAGAATATAAACATATGTACAAAATCTTCCAAATATATTTGCATACGTTTTTATTTTTAAAATTTTTGAAAATAAATTATAAAATAGAAAATAGAAAATTATATATATATATATATATATATATTTAATCTTCAAGACTTTAATATGTTGTTCTTTTTATAGAAGAACTTATGTTGCTAATTTTTATTACATAATTTAAAATATTAATTATTGACATAAAATTTTCCTTTGGGAAAAAATTATTCTATTCTATAAGGGTGTTAATATGAATCGAAAATCAAAAATTGAATTAATTTTAGATATAATAAAATTGATATGATATATAATAAATACTCATCTATTTCATAAATTATATACTACACAAATTAATATTATATACATCATAAATTATTAAAATATAATATTAAATAATTGCCCACATATTATAATGAATTCATCTTTTTTTTTTAATTTAAAAAATGTCAAATTTATTATAATATGTGGGCAATTACCCTTAAATTTTATTTAATCAGTCTTGTTTATTGCACATTTTATACAATTATTGATAATTATAAATATCTTATACATGAATTATTATAAAATTATTAATTGTTAGTATAAAAATAATTTAACTGGCCCGTTTGATTCGATCATTGAATTTTAGATTAAAAAATATTTTATATTATAAATTTAATAAAAAAAAAAATTTAATATTTAAAAGTTTATAAAATGTGAAAAAAAATTTAATTCTAATATTCATATTTGTGTTGGATGTGAAATAAAGTTGATGTTTATAGTTAAAATCTGTATTAAGTTAAAAAAATAGCTCGAAGTAAACAAGTTGCACTGGGTCGTAAATAACTTAAAGTACAATTTTAAAATATAATAATTCCAATTTTATTATACTCACAATATTATTTTAAAGCGACATTTACATGGTGGACACAGAAATTAGACTAATTTACGGATTTCACCATAAATCTCAAAATATTACAGATATCATATCTAAAACAATTATTTTTTTATTTTTCACATCCTGCAGTAAATTCTATCAGAAGATTTAACCATATTTAAATCTCAGAAAGGTCTGATGCTCGTTTGATATGCCCGCATAAGAAGAAGATATAAATAGCAGAGTGAATATGCTGCCGCCAGAACCAATGCAGAATACGCTGCCGTAATCGAGAATACGTTGCTGCCTTGCTTGTATATGCTGCTGCCGAAACCAATGCAGCTTCGCGATGCCCTAACATGAAGGTCGATGGTTGAACGATGCGATCAATGGCTGAGATTTTGTTGAAATTTAACTATGGTTAAATCTTCTGATAGAATTTACCGCAGGATGTGAAAAACGAAAAAATAGCTGTTTTAGATGTGATATCTGTGATATTTTGAGATTTATGATAAAATTCGTAAATTAGCCTAATTTCTGTGTCCATCATGTAAATGTCCCAAACAACTCACATAGGTTTTTTTCTTTTCTTTTGGAGTTTTGCTTGCATATACTACTTTGTGTATACACATATGTATATTTAAAATTATTGAGTCTTTTTTTTCTTGTGTTTTATTTAATTCTTATAAACACTTGATTTTCATCGATCAATTTTCGTCCGATCAAATTCTTTGATTTTTCGATAAACGCTCAATTCGCTCACTTTTGGATAAGCCTAAGTATATTTCGAAAAGATTTACGTGAAAAACCCTCACATAAAAGAGAAAAAACATGGCCATAAACTATTACGACCAGCTTAGAAACAAATCTACTTAGTTTACAAAGCTTCGAAATAGAGAGTTGTACTAAACTTTAAATTACCGATAATCAAATTCGAGATTTCAAAATCTTTCTCGAGAAAAGTTGTAAAGATTTTTAAACATTTTTTTTAAAGTTAAACAGATAATCATTGAAATTTATGAAATCATGTTTTTTATTTTTTTAAATATTATTTTTCATAACTTACTACTTAAATTAAGATAGTTTTGAGAATATATATGATTCACTTCATGAACCCCAACTATTAATTTTGAAATCTATATTTGTGTCATTTATTTTGAGACATTTTCATTAGGTCAGGGTGAAGCTCTGTTAATCGTGTATTTGGACACTAATTCAAATTAAATCCGACCTGCTAACTCATTTTGCCACCTCTGCTTTAAAAGTTATTTGGCTCGTGACTAAAATAGTGAAGATTAAAAAATCAAATATCATTCATTTCAACAAATTTTTTTCTAGTATTATATATAAAGTATCATTTTCAATTTTTTATTCTATCTGTATTAATTTTATTTTACATCTCAAATATACAACAGCAACAACAACCAAGCTTTAATCCCACTAGGCAGAGTCGGTTATATATATGAATTTTTTGTTTTTATTGCACTATATCAATTAATAAATTCTTATCTAAATTTAAGTAACTAAAATCACTTTTTATAGTTTCTTGTAATGTCTTTTTTGGTCTCGTTCTTCCTCTTTATATATGGATAAGATCTAATAACTTGATTTTTCTAACTGGAGCTTCAATCGGCCTACGATTTATATATTCAAATCATCTAAGCTAGCTTTCTTTAAGTTTATCACAGATTTAAGGTGGTTCAGGGAGAAAATCCTCTACGTCCACCGAGCGATCAGCGAAGAAGTTTCACTAATGGAAAAAGATAGTCGTGAAGGCTAATACGAAGAGCTTACAAGAGAAAGAGAGAGAAAGAAGGAGAAAGAGAGCTTTTCTTATTCTCAAGCTCCTATTTTACAAGAGGTGATAGGGGAGGGATTCTGCTCTTCCTGGGGCGAGTCCTCCTCCTCTGACCTGTTAATCCTGGGTGCTCGATTTTCGGATCCTCCCGCTGTAGGTAGCGGATGATGCATCTTTATCCTGGTTTTCTGGAGGAAAGGAGGTGAACAAGCTCTGGGTTCGCGTCGCTTGTTGGTTGCCGGAGGGACCAAAAGCCGCAAAATAAGGATGCCATCATTTAATATTGGTACTGCTTCTGGGGATCCGTGACAGCTGGGGCATGCAGACCCTTGATTTGCGTGTCTTGGAAAGAAGGCCTTGTACATGGAACGGCGCGGTCGGGCCAAGCTGATTGAAACAGGCACTGCTTTGTAACATCGTCATCAACGTTATCAGGGATGGTCCTAGCTCGTTGTGGACGAGGCTTAGTTGACTCCTCGTGTCCGAGGTTTGATTGAACCCTCGTGTCCGAGGTTTGACCAGGGTCAGAAACCTGTGAGAACAGATAAATAAGTTAGTAAATAAACAAAAGCCAAATGTCAGGTAGATGCCACGTGTACGACAAGGATGCAACGCTGGAACCACGTGTTAACATCACCCCCCGCATTGTCAAGGCAAGAATATTGATATGAGTCCTAGAATGCGAACCGTCGCAATGGTGGACGCGCTGTCCGAGACCTGTTAGAATAAGACGAGGGCGGTTCTGTCGATTCATATTCTCTTCCTCAGACCTCTGAAAATTTCTGCAAGAGATCGTTAGAGAGATGGCGGAGAGGAAGAAGTAGGTGACCCTGTTAAGCTTCTCAAAGAAGAGGGCCAGTGAACTTCCTGTTGATGGCCCTCCTCCTGAGAAAAGGAGGCAACTAGAACCATCCGAAGGGTCATCGCAATTGACGACGGCAGAGCCTGTTGAAGCACTCCAAGAGGAAGGAGTGGGAGCTGTGGTGCTGGCACGGACGCCAGGATCTGGGCAGGAGCTAGTAGGTGCAGAGGCCATAGAAGTAGTGGTTGTATCTGATTCTCCTGTCAAGCTGCCTCTGAAGGCTAAAGAGCTGAAGGAGGTGATCCTGGTGAGTGAGACAATTGCCGGGGAAAAATTAGCGCCTGGGAAGATCCTGCTCAAGGATGAAGAGATTGAGCGGCTCCTTCCCAAGTTCAGGGTTCCTTCTGCAAAGGGCATGAAGAGGACACCCCTCAAGATCTGCGGTCCCGCTCCTCCTGGTATATCAATCCCTCCCTCTGAGAAGAAAAGGAAGCCCCTCTTCCCTTCTTTCCTTCCAGCGAATCTTCGAAATGTCAAGGAAAAGGAAGAAAAGGGAAGAAAGGAGGAGGGCAGTAAGATGGAGGAGGTGACTAAGGGGGAGAAGGAGGTGCCCCTGCTGGTTGCTCCTAAAGCCGCCTTTGGCATTGAAGGGCCAAGAGGCAAGATGAAGGAAGCGATTAAGAAGAAGGGGAGGGTTCCTTCATCTGCCTCCAATGTCGCCCCCAACACTGGAGAGATGTGAGGCGTATTGGGAGAATGGTTGTTCGAGATAAGGAGAGAGGAGAAGAAGATCTTGGGGAGCACCTTCAAGGTTCTGGAGGTAGTAAAGTCTCTAAAGGGCAAGGAGGAAGGGGAGGCTTGCCACCTCCGAAGAATAAAGGAGTTGGAGGGCGCTTTGTTGCAGATCATGAAGTGCTCTCAAAGCGATCACAGGGAGGAGCTAGGGAAGTTGTATAAACTGGAAGACAAGTTGACTTCTTTGACTTTGAGCAACGCAGAATGGGCTAGTAAGAGTAAGGCTGCAAGGGGAGAGTTCCACCGTAGCCTATCGGATGTGAACCAAGCCCATTCTGCTTATGTCAAAGACCTCCAAAAAAAGATAAAAGAGTTGTATGATGAGAAGGATGCTTTGAAAGAAGAAAGAAGCTGGCTAAGGGGTGAGGTTGCAAAGGCCAGGGAGACATCGTTGGGGGCGAAGGAGGCGGTCTCCGAAACTCACTGCCGGGAGGAGTTGCTAAAGTCTGAGGTTCACTTCTTGCGGGCCTTGGTGGAGAATAGCTCCGGATGGCGGGGACGATGTATGGAGGATCTGGAAGAAGCAGTGAGGAGGGCGGTGAATATCATCAGCGCCTCGCCGGTGAGTCACCACGTGAAGAACCATGCAGTTTTTGACATTCTCCTGTAGACATTGGTTGATGTAAGTATCTTAGATCAGGAAAATATCAGAAGTCCTGTTGTTCTTCCCTTCTGTGGTCCTAAGGGACTAGACAGGTTTTTTGACGCTGGGAGCCACTGCCTAGAGGAGGTTCCTCCAGCAAGGTCTTACTTTAGATGGGGATATCATCTGTCTCCCCTATGCAGGAGTCCTAAAGAGGGTCAAATCACTCCCCTCGAGGCCAGATGGCTAGGCAGGAGTGCTCCTCCCAAAGTCTAGCAGCAGGATCAGCCAGGGAGCTAGAAGTGACTTGCCTCCATCCTCTCCTAACTCCTTATCCTCATCATCAACATTATATTTGAAGGAACCATAGTTGAGGAGAGGAGTCCTGGTAGCTCCCGGGCGATCTGCTCCCTGCTGTTAGTAGTATAATAGATTGGTCTCAAAGAGGGGGGGTTTCCTCATATTTGATATCAGCACTATTACACTGAGTGTATAAGTTCTGTAGCCTTGTATTTTCTTTGTTTTTCCTGTATTCAAGAGAGAAACAAGTAAGAGAACAGAGAAAATAAATTTGTAACAAGTTTTATCATTAATGAAATATATTTTTCCTTTCAAAAACTTGTTCTGGATGAATTCTGTTTGTGTTTGTCTTTTCTTTTGTGTTTGAGACAAGTACCACGAGGTTAGAAAAGAGAGAAGAATTTATAAGTGTGAAAGTATAAAATCAATGATAAATTCTAAGTTAAAAAGGAAAGTTACTATCCTTGTGCACGATTATAAAATATTGGACGATAATAGTAAAGAGGACAAGGAATGGAGCGTCGTTTTAAAACATTGAGCATGAAGGGTAACCATCGTGCACGATGTATGACGAAACAGGGAAAACTGATGCTTTGATAATCGTGCACCACTTCAAATTCTGAACTTGTCAGAAGATACAGACTGTCTGATTGCGTCCGCGCGCTGATCGATAAAATCAGACTGCCAGAAGACGAAAGGTCACAGTTGTTTCCCATAAAAGGCTTTCCCAAGGGGAAATCAGCGTACTTGCCCGTCTTCAAACCCTAAGAGAGAAATCTTCGCCTCGTCCATTGCGAAACTAAGCCATGGGAGCGGGAGAGATCGAGTGGGCCGAGCTGGCCGATCCGTTCCATAAGGATACCAGTTATCAGGAGAGTCTCCTGATGGAGCATAAGGTGCTAACATGACCAGAGAGTTTAGAGGAAACCCCAACCTGATGTTTATCCCCCCACCGCCGACTTCCGACCAAATAGTCCTCCTGAAGGGGCGGTATGTGTATACCGGGCACAGGTGGAGTACGGTTTGATGTTGCCACCGTAACCGGAGTTCAAGAAAATTTTGAACTCGTTCCAGATTGTCCCGGCGCAACTCTCCCCTAACGTCGTTGCCTATGTGTATTTCTTCCTGAAACTGCTGCAGGCTCAAGGAATACCGTGGACCTTGACGCTGTTCAGGAGCTTGTTCAGCTGGATGGCAGTGCTAGGGTACGGAGGATGCTTGACCCTGCGGTCAAAGACGAGGAAGGCGATATTTTCTGGGGCGAGTAGTTCCCACTCGGACTGGAGGGACTATTACTTCTTCGTCGGGGGGGGGAGGGGATTTAGGGATCCCCCTGACGCCCGGCACGTGCCTTCCTGAATTTGTTAGCGACGCCAAGTGGATGGCTGGGCAAGACACCCTGAAAAATCTAGAGAGGCTGAAGGGGCAGAGCTGGCCCCTGAAGGACTTCCTCAAACATATGAGGAACGATATATTCCTGCACGCCAAGGCATTGGGGTATGTCGTTCTCAAGGAAGTCGTCCCACCTCCCAGCACGGTTCTAATGAAGAGGGCCAGGAGGGGGCAGCCTCCTGCCACCCAGCTCAGTAAAGAGACTACTGAGGTGGGGGGAGGAAGAGGAGATAGAGGTTCCGGAGCCGGTCTGCGGCGGAACCGCCGTCGATGTGGTATCCTCCCCTGAGGATGCCACAGACGCAGGAAAACTTTAGCTAAGCTGGGGTACACGGGAAAGAAGAAGGGACCCGTACCAGCCACCAAGCCCCAGACAATCTCTAAGGGTGTCAAAGGTATTGTCATAGGGGAAAAGAAGGAGGGGAATAAGGCCGATGTAGGCCAAGAAAAGGAGAGGGCGGAAAGCCCTTGCCTGGATTTGATTCTCAGCGAGGTTTCCAGGAAGAGAAGGGGTCCCTCCGAGAGCACAAGCCCAGAGCCCCCATCTAAAAAGGCGAAAAGTGTGGAAGAGGAAGGCTTTGCTGTCGGGGGAGAACATGACTGGCAGCAAAGCGTAGAGCCCCCCTATAGCACCAACATCGCCGGGATCTTTAAGGATGAAGGCACAAGAATGGTGGTGAGAACAAGAAGGGACGAGAGAAGATTGACAATTGTTTCCCTACCGTTCGCGAACCAAGGCGACATCTACCTAGGGGAAGTAGGTCTGGCCCTGGGAAGCGGCCTGATGTCAAAAGGTTTGGAGGAAAATTTGGAGAGGACCTCAACGCCAGATCTCTACTCAGGCTTCGCCAATAGGGTAGCTATGATAAGGATTCCCTCTCAGGCCTTCTCCCCTATTTGTTCTCGTGAACTTATCTCTATTTTTGCAGATTCTTGCTCGCCTGCTGTTGGCTCTGAACAGGGCCTTGAGGACAGAGGAGCAAGTACTGGAACAAGGACGTCAGCTTCATCAAAGGGATGAAGAAATTGAGGCATTGAGAGTGCAGCTTACTGTGAAGTCTTCTCAACTTCACGCCCTTCAGGAGGAGAAGGCTAAGCTGCAAGAGGAGTTTGCAGTCTATAAATCTGCAATGGGTGCACTGAAGGCTGATAATAAGGCTCTGCGAGAGAAGATGGATAAGGTTGCCGGAGACCAGGAGACCGTTTTTGCGGAGAGGTCTGCGGTAGCTGTGAAAGCCTACAAAACAAGCTTACCTTGTAGAAAGGAGATGTTAGAAGAGATAAAGCGAGCCTGGGAAGGATTGGCCTCCACTTTGATCCAAGGGGGCAAAATTACTGCCTCTGAACTCTGGGAAGTGGATCCCTTTTCTTGCCTGGCTGCTGATCCTACTTACAGGGATGAGGGTTTTGACTTAACTGACGACCTCATCCATCAGGTGTTCGATCTTTTGGATAGGATCAGTGAAGGCTAACTCACTTTCCTCATAAGATGAGTGAATTGTAACCTCAATTCTTTGTAATTTTAAAAATGAATGAATAGAAAGCTTATTTTGTTTTGCATACCTGTTTTATTCTGATGTGTATGAAATGAACAAGTACCTTTGTATGAGATTTGAGATATTCTGATTGTGACTCTATAAGAGAACCCTTCATAACAAGTTGATAATAAAGGTCTTTGAGTCATATAGAATGTTCCCAACTTGAACTTTAAACTTCACAAATTCGTATAGGAAGGAAGCAATGATAATAGAAGAAATCCTGCCTAAGAGGTATTATCTGACCCAATGCCAAAAGAACTTGAAGTATCTGAAACATTGTGTCGATGTTTGTACTTAAGGCATGGGCTGACCCCGGGAGTTTCCTGAATTTGGGTTAAAAGTATACTCTTTTATGCACCTGCACAAAAAAAAGTAATAATAGTAGTAGATCCTGCCTAGAAGGAGTTATCTGACTCAATGCCAAAAGAACTTGTTCGTCTGAAACATCATGGCCGATGTTTGTACTTAAAGCAAGGGCTGACCCCCGTTAGAGCGGCATATCCTAGTGGAAAGCGAAGGCACTCTATTTAGGGGGGGACCTGTATCATGAGTAGATGACAAGGACTGCCCTAAGGTTACGAGCAGACCTTTAGACCTTCCGCTAGCCAGATGGGCTTATGGAAGGGTTCCAGATGTATGTAGGAGACCCCGCCTGCCAGGCGTAACTAGGCTTAGTGACCTCCGTATATGAAAGGTTAGTTATAACGAACCATCATGTACGAGGTCAGGAGCCTTGGGTACGATGGTTGAGAGTTTTGAGGTTGAAATCATACTTGAGCGATAGATGTTAGCCTGATACGAATACCCCAATATGAATAAATAGTTGTAAGATTCATTGTCACAAGAACTTCGGAGTTCAAGATATAACCTTTGGGGCAGTATAAAGAAATCCAGATATATTTTGGAAGAACCCAGATGTCTATTAATAAAGAATGTCCCAGAACTCGTCAATTGAATTCATGTAATAAATTCCTGAATGAATCTGTACAAATGAATCTTGTATAGAGAGTATAAAGATGAACTGCTGCCAGGGATCAGGTGTAGAATTTATTTAGATCATCCCCACTCCAAGTTCTGGGGAGTTGGATGCCTTCAGAAGTCATTAGATAATATGCGTTCGGTTCAGCAACCTCACGCACAATGTAAGGGCCTTCCCATTTAGGCTCGAGCTTGGGAACTCCCAAGTTGCTGCCAGCAAGAAGCCGTCGTTTGAGTACCAAGTCTCTTTGAACGAAAGTCCTGGGGTTAACCTTGCGGTTAAAATACTTTCAATCTGGCGCTTGTGCTCCAGCGCTTGAGAGCGGCCAAATTTCTTTTTTGTTTCAAGAGGTCTAGATCTACTCATCGTGAATCATCATTTTCGCCCATCCAGGTTTGCAGATTTTCGAGATTGAAGTTGGCTGCGATTTCTATCTTGGGGGAGGAGTGTTCTAGCTCAACTAGTATGACTGCGTCCATCCCAAATGAAAGAGAGAAAGGAGACTCCCGAGTGACCTCGAAAGGAGCTGTGTTGCAAGCCCAAAGAGCGCCTGGTAGTTCTTCTGGCCAATGGGCTTTGGCACCGTCGAGATGTTTCTTCCAGATATTCAGCATATTTTTGTTAGCGACTTCTGTCTGCCCATTGGTGTGAGGATGCTAGATAGATATGTACTTGAGGTTGATTTGATGTTTACCACAGAAGTTATGGGCTCGCTGATTAATAAACGGGGTACCATTGTCTGTGATAATCACCATCGGTATGCCGTATTTGCAGACGATATTGGCCCATAGAAAATTTTTGACATTCTGAGTGGTAGGTTGAGTAAGTGGCTTAGCTTTAATCCACTTCATGAAGTAGTCGACAACAACTAGTTTTGTAGCTCATCATGGCCGTAGGCATTGGGCCCAGAAAATTTAGCCCCCAAACAGCGAAGAGCCAAGACGAATTGATGAGTTTGAGATAGCAGGCGGGTTGCTTGTGCATGTCAGCATAGTACTGGCATTGAGAGCATTTCTCCACGAACACTTGAGCATCATTGTAGATATTTGGCCAGAAGAATCCCTGGCGTAGGATTCGCATAACCAGACTTTGACCACGAGCATGAGTTCCGCACTCCCCTTTGTGCACAGCCTCCATGACTTCTTGAGCTTCCTCGGGCCGCAAGCATTTGGTGAGGGGCTTGGCGTAAGACCTTCTGTAGAGCTCCCCATTGGTGAGAATGTACTTGGCGCAATCAAGCTTCAGTTTATTCATCTCTTGCCTATTATCGGGCAGCGTCCCATCTTTCAGGTAATTGAGAATCCTGTCCATCCAGCAAGGCGGATGCTCCTCAGAGTGGATTTCTACGCATGTGAAACTAGGCCTTTCAAATACTTGAGTTCGGTGGAGGTCGGGGAGCCCCACCTTTGCGAGCCGATTTGCCATTTGGTTTTCTTCTCTGGGAATATGCGTCAGGAAGAAATTTTCAAACTGAGAGATCAATGATAGGGCTTGTTGCAGATATTTTTTCATAACCTCGTCCTTTATTTCGAATGCTCGATTCACCTGGTTGACGACCAATTGGGAGTCACAGAACACCTGTATGCACTTCACAGTCATACTGAGTGTGAAGTTTAGCCCTGCAATAAGAGCTTCGTACTCCGCCTAATTGTTTGTAGCCTTGAACTGAAGTGTCACAACCTGGTGTAAGGTGGCTCCCATTAGGCTGGTTAGGAGAATCCTAGCCCCATGAGACTGTGACCCGGATGCACCGTCGACATGAAGGGACCAAAAGTTTGTCCGAAGTCTAGCAAGCGGTGGCTCTGAAGTAGAAAGCTCGACGACAAAATCTGCCAACGCATGTGCCTTGATTGTTATCCGCGGGACATACTTGATGTCATACTCGCCCAGCTCAATGGACTATTTGAGCAGCCTTCCCGAGACCTCAGGAGTGTGCAGTATCTTCAGGAGTAGTTGATTAGTGACCACTTGGATAGTGTGAGACTGAAAATACGGGCGTAGTTTTCTCGTTGTCACCAGGAGAGCCAGAGCAAGCTTTTCTAGCATGGGGTATCAGCTTTCAGCGTCTAGGAGTATGTGGCTGATATAAAAGATTGGATGTTGTACCCCCTTATCGTCGTCCACGAGGACCGCTGAGACTGCTGTCTCAAACACCCCAAGTATAAAGTCAGGACCGCTCCTTTCTTTGGTGCCACTAATATCAGGGCCGAGATAAGATACTTCTTCAGCTTTGTGAAAGCGGCTTAGCATTCGTTGGTCCACTGACCTCCCTTGTTATTGCGCAGGCATCAAAATAATGGCGAACATCGATCCCTGGCTTTTGAGATGAATCTGCCCAGACTGTTAATCCGTCCCGCCAGTTTTTGAATCTCTTTTGCTGCTTTAGGAAAGGGCATGCTCAGGATCGTCAAGATTTTATCTGGATTGTCCTCTATCCCTTTGGTTGAGACTAGATAGCCCAAAAACTTCCTTGAGGCTGCGCCGAAGGTGCACTTGGCAGGATTAAGTTTGAGGTTAAACCTTCAGAGGGTGTCAAGTGTCTCCCTGAGGTCGCCGAGGTGTCCCTCTAAGGTTTTGTTCTTGACCAGGATGTCGTCGACATATGCTTCAAGATTCCTCCCCCTTTGGTCCTTGAAGACGACATCAATCATGCGCTGGTAAGTAGCGTTGGTATTCTTGAGACCAAAGGGCATGACATTGTAGCAATATGTGCCGAAGTCAGTGATGAAGGCAGTCTTTTCTTCATCTTCTTTGGCCATCCGGATCTGATGGTACCGAGAGAAAGCATCC
This sequence comes from Apostasia shenzhenica, assembly GCA_002786265.1. Taxonomy (NCBI): domain Eukaryota; kingdom Viridiplantae; phylum Streptophyta; class Magnoliopsida; order Asparagales; family Orchidaceae; genus Apostasia; species Apostasia shenzhenica. Next base: position 1,180,073 of record KZ451988.1, read on the forward strand.
AAGAAACTCATAACCTCATATCCGAAGGTACGATCTACCATTGTATCGATGCGTGGGAGAGGGTAAGTGCCTTTGGGGCAGGCCTGATTCAATGTGCGGAAGTCTACGCACATTCTCCACTTCCCATTGGCCTTTTTCACCATGACGATGTTGGTGAGCCATTGGGGGTATTGAACTTCTCTGATGTAACCTGCTCCAAGTAGTTTGCTGACTTCCTCTTTGATAACGTCCTGCCTCTTCCCTGCCATCACCCTCTTCTTCTGTTTTGTAGGAGAGGCAGTCTCAGATATGTTTAGATGGTGCTCGCAGATAGCCCTGTCAATGCCTAAAACATCTTTAGGAGATCATGCGAAGACATCAATATACTCAGAAAGCATGGCAGTGATTTCTGCCTGCTACTTATCATTCATGAATGAGGGTAAGTTTACAACTTTAGAAGAATCTTCCCCCCCAAGGTTACATTGATGACCCCTTCCTGCGGCACAACGGGTTGAGATTCCCTGGGATCCAATTGATCGACCATGAGTTGTGCGGCGATCTGGAAACACCGGGTAGCCTGCCTGACGTCTCCTTTGACGGTGACAATGTCGCTGAAGGTAGGGAACTTCGCGCAGAGGTGAGGCATGAAAATCACCATCCCAAAGGAATTGAGTGTTGTCCTTCCAAGGATGGCATTGTAACCTGACTTAGTTCTAATGACAGTGAAGTTCACCATGTTCATGGCGTAGCCGTTGTCGTCGCTGAAGGAGACGGGCAGGGCAATGAATCCCAGAGGTTGAACCCTTTCCCCGGAGAAACCGAGTAAGGTGGCTTCAGCACAGAGGAGGTTTACCTCCTTAAGACCCATATGGAGGAAAGCAGATTCGAACAGGATGTCGGCAGCTCTCCCAGAGTCGAGGAGCACTTGTCGAACATCAAAATCAGCTTTGCGGGCGATGACCACGATTAGATCGTTGTGTATATTGCTCTTCTGGGGGAGATCCTTTTGGCAGAAGGTAAGTGGAATGGATGAAGAATGTTGCTCAGAGATACCACCGATCTCGGCTTCTTGGCAGCAAGCAGTAGCAGGGTCAATGCTAAAGATGACATTGATCGTCCTGGCGGCAGGGGGGTAAGGATGCCCTTGTTGGCTGGGGCCTGGAGATGGTAGGGCTTTAGCAGGAGCCCCAGTAACTTCGGGGGCCTTCCCTTTCTGGGCAGCAGTGAATGTCGGTGCCATCTGCATGAACTCCTTGAGCTTGCCCTGACCCGCCAGTTTGTCGAGCAGAGCCCTGAGGCCTCGGCACTTGTGGAGCTTGTGCCCATAGTTCCCGTGGAACTCACAATAATTGTCGGGATCTATACTCCGACTGGAGGCGCCGGCTTGGGTCAGGCAGGTCGGACCCAACCTTGTTTGACGGCAGCTGCATAGACTTCAGGAAGCGACCGAGAGAAGAAATGCTTCTGGTGCTGGACGTGTCGTGGCTTCCCTTCATCTCGACCACGACTCTTGGCCATATGTAACTTCGTGGCCAGGGGTACATCACCCCGATGTTTTCTCTTTCTCTTCTCCTGCTTGGCTCCGGAAACATCGGGGGGGAGAGGACTCAACATCCTCGAGGAGCATGAATTGGCTGGCTCTGGCCACCAGCTCTGGGTAGCTCCGAGGTTTGGCCAGATGCAGGAATTTAGATAGATCCCCCACCTTGAGTCCCCTCCGAAAATTGTGCATGGCTACTGCAGGGTTGAAATTTTTAGCTTCTGTTGCGGCGGCAAAGAAGCAGTTGGTGTAATCCCGGAGGCTTTCCCTCTCGCCTTGCTTAATATTGGTGAGCACCATGTCGGAAATGACCATTCGGGTTTGACGGATGAAACAGGCGATCAGCTCCCATTTTAGGTGTTCATAGGAGGAAATATGACCCATGGGGAGCTTGATGAACTAGTTAAATGCCACTCCCTTCAGTGTGTTTGCAAGGAGGTGGCATTTAGTAGCCTCATCTGGCTGGCGATAACGGACCGCGACCTCGAACCCTTGAATGTGCTTGCGGGGATCGGTCGCACCCCTGTAAGCCTCAGGCCTGGGCGGCCTGAAGTCTTCTGGGATTGGGGCCAACCGGTTGGCGTTGGAAAAAAGGGCATTGCTGTCCATCGGTCCAAAGAAGGGGTCAGGCCCATGATGAGGGGCCTGAATGCCTGGAAAGAGGGGGTCTCTTCCGGCAAAGAAAGGAGGAAAGGCAGGTGGAAGGAAAGCAGGCTGTCATAGCGGACATGGTGGAAGAGGATTTTGGTGGACCTCCTGGAGGCAAAAGGGGCATCTGGGCAGTTGAGAAGAGCCAGACATCTGAATAGAAGGTGTCACGACTGGAAGCACGAGAGCAGGAGCCTCAGCGATCGGAGGAGGGGGTATAGGGGTCGCCGCCACCGGCGGAAGCGATTCTCGGGCTGCCGCAACTGGCGGAAGAGGTGCAGGAGCCGTCGCGACCGGCGGGAGAGAAGCAAGGGTCGCCGCAACCGGCGGGAGAGGAAGTACTGCGCATACTAGCTGGGTCTGCCTGAGAATCATGGCCTATTGGGTTGTGAGGCCAGTGACCAGGTCAATGAGATTCGCCAGCATCCTCTGAAGTTCTGAGACGCGGTTCCCCTAGAGGAGGAAGCAGATTCGGCGTGATGCCGAGAAGTTGAGGCCGAAGCCCTGTTGTCCGGCGGGCCGAACAGAAGGTTCTCTCACATGTGCACTGCGAGCAACAAAGTTGGTTCGGCGCGTTCTAGCCACCATCTTCCTAGGGTCTCAATGAAAGCACCATAAGATGTTGACGTAGGATGTAGGGGATCCCAAAAAACACTAAAAAAGAGAGACAGTTCCGGGAGACAGCGGCACGCAGAGAGGTAAGCCTGTTAGTGCAGACTTAAGAGAGAGAGAAAGAGTTCAGGGCATCCAGAATAGCACACATATTTGAGGTAGTTCAGGGAGAAAATCCTCTACGTCCACCGAGAGGTCAGCGAAGAAGTTTCACTAATGAGAAAAGGTAGCCGTGAAGGCTAATACAAAGAGCTTACAAGAGAAAGAGAGAGAAAAAAAAGGAGAAAGAGAGCTTTTCTTGTTCTCAAGCTTCTATTTTACAAGAGGTGATAGAGGAGGGATTCTGCTCTTCTTGGGGCGAGTCCTCCTCCTCTGATCTGTTGATCCTGGGTGCTCGATTTTCAGATCCCCCTGCTTGAAAACTATTCAGGGGTATTTGTAGGTAGCGGATGATGCAGCTTTATCCTAGTTTTTCGGAGAAAAGGAGGTGAACAAGTTCTGGGTTCGCACCGCTTGTCGGTCGCTGGAGGGACCAAAAGCTGCAAAAGGAGGATGCCATCTTTTAAAATTGGTATTGCTTCTGGGGATCCGTGACAGCTGGGGCATGCGGACCATTGATTTGCGTGTCTTGGAAAGAAGGCCTTGTACAGGGAACGGCGCGGTCGGGCCAAGCTGATTGAAACAGGCACTGCTTTGTAACATCGTCATCGACGTTATCAGGGATGGTCCCGGCTCGTCGTGGACGAGGCTTGGTTGACTCCTCGTGTCTGAGGTTTGATTGAACCCTCGTGTCCGAGGTTTGACCGGGGTCAGAAACCGGTGAGAACAGATAAATAAGTTAGTAAATAAACAAAGGCCAAATGCCAAGTAGGTGCCACGTGTACGGTAGGGATGCATCGTTGAAACTACGTGTTAACAATCGTGATATTACAAGCAACCATTAACACTCAACTAAAAATCACACAAATAGTCATGAACCAAATGATATAAAGGAGAATTAAACTTCTAGTCATACGAAAGCATAACAATTTAATTTTACTTAATTGACCTAAATATTCGTGGACCTTGCTTGTGTTTGAGCCACAACTCATGTTATTATGTCGATAGTTAAAATTCATAGAATAGCATAAAACTCGATTATTATTCTACTCGACTCAAAATTAAAAAATTTGATTTAAATTTAACTAGGGGTTAGAAATCTATCCAACTATATAATCATGTGCTAGGTGAAGTCAATTATTACTCAATGATCACAATCATATATTTAATGCTAACTCATGCTCATTCGATAGCCCGTTGACAACCAGCTACCAAGATGTTGACTTAAATCTATCCACGTTAAAACAACACAAAATGACACAAAAGAAACCAAAAATAGAACAAAAAAAAAAGATCATTAAACCACTCAAAATCTCACAAGCAATGAGATCAAATGACTAGATCTGCCATGAATCTTTTCAATTTAATCTTCTTAGATCTTCTTCTTCTTCTTCATCAGTTTGTTCGTCTTACGTCTCATCTCGATTCAACACGTCGAATGCTTGGATCATATCAGTGTCAATCTCGCCATCACATGTACATTTCACCTCCCCTCATCAACATTTTTTCCAAGCTTGGTCAGATCATAGACGCGGCCCAATTCCTCGTGTTACCCAATTATCGTTTAGGTTTATAAGACATACGCAATGATAATTTTGTCGCGCTCGATTTGGCTTGATCTAGTTCTACATTTTCTCAAACAATACTAGAGGACACTTCAACCCTTGGCTAGCTATCGCCCCCACACAAATTAAGAACGATAACCAAATCACTCAATGGGCAATCGAACTGTCCATTGTGGCGGCTATAATATCTTTGTACAACCTAAAAAAAGATCTTTAATTTAGAAGATCATTGATCAAGAGAGATTATATATCTGATGTTCTAAGATATCTACATTAAAGCTTCTCATCACTAAAATCTCAAAATAAAATCAAATCAAATAAAAACCAACAACATATATAGATTACACAACAACATTCAACCACTTCTTCTTCTTCTTCTTCTTCTTCTTCTTCTTCTTCTTCTTCACACTCTAAGAAGATAAACGCTGAGCTCGGGCCCACCGTTCCCATCAGGGTTCAGCATGTAGAACGCCTCCGAGTCCCTGGACCCCACCACCCTCTCAAACCTCGCCCTCATATACATCACCTCCCCCTCGCCGCCGGCAGCAGCGGTCGGCGCAGGCAGAACTCCGGCGCCCATCGACACAGGCTCGACGGCCCGCAGCACCTTCCAGTCCTCCGGAGCAGAGTCCCGCCGTACGGCGTACCCGCACCGCCGCCCGTTGCAGTAAACCCGCCACACCTGCTCCTCCACCAGCTCCACCACCCCTCCGTCTCCGGCGCCGGCTGTTCTCCGGTCGCATTCGAGGGCGATTCGCATCAGCCCGGAAGCCGCCATCTCCCGGACGAGGTCCCCCGTCGGCGTGGGGAGCTCGAGAAGGGTCACCGGCGGCATGTGGCCGTCCGTCTGGAAGGCAAGGTGTGCGTGGCCCCGCCGGCGGCCGTAGAGAGTTCCGGTGACCTTCGCCGGCCTGCCTTGCCGGCGTGAGATCGCTGCCGCCAGGACTGAGCGGAATCGGGAAACAGCTAAGGCCGCCATGAACGCCCCCTTCTTCTTGCTCTTGCTGCTCCTGATGCTCATCTCGCTTTTTGCCTCCTCATGAGCTTTCGCCATGGCTGTTGTTCTCAACTTCAGAGAAGAGAAGAGAGAGAGAGAGAGAGAGAGAGAGAGAGAGAGAGAGAGAGAGAGAGAGAGAGAGAAATTTGCATGGAGGGGCTGCTTCGAGTTGATTTAGAGCAAAGCAGATTAAACTCAAAATTAAAATTTTTAATTTTAAATCAAATTTAATTAAAATTTACTGTCATTTTTTAATTTCGAATTAATCAAACTTAAAGTATAAATTATATTTTTTTATAAAAAAATCTATCATACAAATTAAATATATTAAAATATAATATTATAAAATTATTTTATATAATTTATTATAACATATTTATACTTATAATTTTTTTCAATTATACTTTAAAAAATCATAAATATATACATTTATACATTTATCATATTATAAATCAATTTTCTTTTAAGTGAACTAACTTCGAGTTAAAGAAAAATCAAGTTGATTTTGCATCGAGCAAACTACAAATGAGTTTCAAGCGAATTTCGCATAAACTTGGCACCCTTATTTGCATTCTTGTTGGTTATCACTGACGGCCATCGACTATTTTTTGAATCAATTCTAGATCAATTTGAAATCTTTGAAATAAGTCACGAGTTAAAGCTTTTGGCACAAAATTGTCGATTTCGATTTGGCCTTTGCACACTCAAAATATAATTTGAGTCGGTTAAAAATGCATGTATAAATAATTTTAATATATATATATATTGCTCGTATGGAAATGTTAGAATAAAACTGCAATGCTAAAGGCATTTGCGCTTCATCGTAGAACCGACTATGAGTAGTCGGTGTAAAACAAATCTATATTTTTAGCATAACGAGCGAGCTTGAATCTTCATTTAAATCGGCTCGAAAGTTTTGATTTTAAGTTATTTTTGATCGATTCAAAATCGATTCGATAAAAACCTACTAGAAGCCATCAGAATCCTGACAAAGGGAGGGGCCCACCTCTCTAGAGAGAGAAAATTAAAGCTGTCGCTTTGGCTAGAAAGAGATGGGAAAGAGGAGATGAAATTGAGGTGAATCGTCTGAGAGGACAACCTTGGGATCAGGTGCAGATTTTGGCAACTGAGTCAAGTCAAGAACTTGTCAAACTCGCTTAAAACGAATCAAGACTCAAAACCTTTCAAACTCGGCTTCACTCAGCTCAATAACCAATTAATTTCGAGCAGACTTAAAACCTTAATCTATCTCTAGAGCTTCTTTAGAAAAAGAATTTTAGCTCATCCATACTCGTTATCCACAAAACACATACCCGCATCACAAGCCCACACAAAAATTTACGAGAAAACAAAAACCAAGCTAAATTTATAATTCGAAACGAACCGATCCAGAGACGAGAATACAAGCCACAACTAAGACGACTCACGGCTGGCTTAACTTAACAAAAGGTTTCTATGAGATAAATAGGCAAGATTCTACGCTGACTCGTCTGATCTCGAGAACTGAAATGAATCGCAAAAGCGAATAACATGCAACTTGAGACTGTTGGGCCAGGTTTTAATCGATTTTACCTCAAGTTAAGTTTAGAACTAAAAATGCCAGCCCTAGAGAGGGAAGAATGAAAGGGGCACTACAAATTGTGGGGCTAAAGATTAAGGCGCCGCGCGCACCGTTCGGACGCCCAATCAGAGGGCGCCACGTGTGCCCGGACCCAGCTGTATGGCACACGTGGCGCCCTCTGATTGGGTTCCGGACGGTGCGCTGTCCGAACCCAATAACTTCTCGTAAAAAAGAGAGAAAAGATGAGAGGGGAAGGAGACAGAGGAAGGGCAGATCAAGGGAACTATGAGGGTCCACTACCTGCAATGACTTTATTCACTATACTGAGGAATATCACATACTGTTGGTCCCTTTAATATCATCAATGATGCTGCTTTCTTTATTTCTTTTCCAACTGAGGAGTTGCAGCTGCTCTACAATCTTATCTACAATTTGGGACTTAAATGACACTAAACAACACATGCATTAAGTAGAATCTAATATCAATTCTGGCAAAAAAAAAAGGGTAGTAAAATATAAATTCTGTGATTCGGATAGTTAATATACTACGAATATCTCACATCGAATAAAAATTTGTTTATATCAGATTTCAAAAGCTGAAAAATCATTAATACAAACAGGAGATGGGGTATGCTCAAATCAAGCTAGAGGACTAAGACGATTACAACAATAATAACTAACATTGAACTGAAGATACAAATTGGTTTCACTAACGATTATGGCGCGGATGGTGAACGTACCTGTCCCTTTCTCTGTCACGGTCTCTCGAATCTGAGCTTGAGTAGTCACGGTTCCAACGACCAGAGTTGGATGATTGGCTGTAGTGATGAGGCGACTGCTGCACTCGATTTGGATAAGGATATGGGCTGTGGGGGCTGTGAATGGGGGAGCTCTCGTAGGGCAAAGGGCTTCCCCAGCTTCTGTCCGAGAGGGATCTTCCCAAGCAAGGGCTCCTTGGTATAGCGTTGTGGTCATGCGGGCTGTACCTCGGCGAATATCCGGGTTGAGAGAAAGCAGCAAACCCGTGATCAGAACCCGGCGGCCCGTTGTCCCGGTGATCATTGGAGTAGAGCGGGTCCCATGATGATCTTATTGATCTGGAGCGAGAGCTGGAACGGTAAGAAGAGACGAGAGGAGCAGACCAAACCGAGGCATCAGCATTTTCAGGAATAGGTACATTGATTCCTGGAAATGAAACTATCATCATCTTCTTTGGTGGCACAGGTTCAGCCCTCTCAGGGAGCTCCCCTTCTTCACCATCAGCATTATCTGTAGGTTCAGAATTCTTCAATTCACTGTCACCAAATATTGTGATTCCAGAAGATTGATCTTCTTCAGCATAATCTGCAAGGATCCAGTGACCAATCATCATCATCATCAATCATGTTTAGTGTTATATATTGCCATTTTCACACATGAAGTATAAATAAACAATCACAGAAGTATTTCGCTTTGTGAGGCTTGATCTTCATCACACAAATAAATTGAGGTATTCTATTAACATGCATTCCATTTTTTATTCATTACTAATCTAGCAAATTAGTAAGTTATCCCTGATAGTTTCATCCTCTTCCAATTAAAGACAGGCAATACACATACAATAATTTACTTTTCTAAACATGAAATCAAAATGTTAACCGAACATTAATTATCCGACAAATTAAGTGATGCCGAGCCAAAAGGGGAAGAGAAGAATACTAGAATGGGGAGAACTAAAAAATATTTTATTAATTTTATCTAAAACGATTCATTATAAAGTATAGCATATTACAAAGTCTCAAGCCTAGTAAAGTTTGCCATTTTCTCAAATAATTCTAACGCCTACAGCCTACTATTTGTATGATGTAAATTAGATAGGCTCATTAGACACGTGAAGAAGAGACCGGGAGCGGTGAACCTAATCTCAGTGTTCCCTTAGCTAATTAGAGAATATAAAAAGGCAAATTAGCCTAATAAACTAGAGAAAAAATAAGAAAATAAAAGAAAACAAAAGGATAATTATAAAACTAATAACAACAATAATAACTAATTCTCTTGAAACTCTAAAATAAAATTTGCTTATCCTTCACACAAGAAAACGGTGCGGCAAAAATTGTGAGCATCAACGCCAACCTTTAATCAACTCAATTGATGTGGACTACAGGTATAAATTGAGGATGACTCAGTTCAATCTTTTGCACTCGACTTCGGTGATGGGATATCATGTTGAACTCTATTTATTTTGATGACAAAAATTAATTTAGTTTATCAATTAATCCTCTTTTAAAGTGTGTACTTAGGTTTATAATGTGCAAATGATAATTTACATCAAGGTTCAAGAAAAGTGAAGCAAATAATATATTATTTTATTTTTCTTTTCTAGGACATAAATATAAGGATGTTTCAATTGCCAAGGTTTAACTCGTTTTATTCTTAATTCTTGAGTCTAGAGAATTTAAACTCAAATTAACTTTAGTTTCTCTAATCCTCTCTTATTGTAAGTTGTTATTAGCTCTCTAGTTGATCCATGATTTTTGGAAATCTTGTTCACCTTATTTCTCTCTTTTTAGAGCCTATTTAAGTTGATTTTACAATCAGCTGAGTTGTACTGGAAAATCTTTCCATCCCTTAACAAAGAGATCCAACTGATTATTACAATTAGCCTCCATGTGCATCCTTTTACCGAACCATTGGAACACCTATCAAAAAGTACAAAATTTCCCTTTCACATATGATAGGGGTGGTCTAGGACTAAAGATATCATAAGTTTCTCTTCTTGTGTAAAGATCCTAGCTACTAGCTTGAGCCTACTCCACGTCTTTTCAAAATTAGCAAAAAATGATGTTGACTTTTTCATCAACTTTGTCCTTTTGCCCCAGATTTTGGGATTTAGGCTGAGCATTCTAAGGCTCTATTTGGCGTGAGAACTAAAATCAAGATCAAAATAGTACTAGTTTAAAAAATAATAATAATAAATAATTTTTTATTGCATTATACACAAATTTTAATATAAAAAAATATTATTTTATTTCATATACTTAATTATTTTTAATAACATTATCAATTTTACTTCACATTCTAAACCAAAATATATGATTCAAATATTTTGGTCTAAAATTTTAAATAAAATTAATAATTTTATTAAAAAATAATTTAATATGTGTAATAAAATAATTTTTTTTTACATTGAAATTTATATATAATTTAATAAAAAATTATTTATTATTATTATTATTATTATTTTTAAATTAGTATCATTTTGGTCCTTGCGCCAAAGAGGGCCTAAAGCTTTCTAATATTTTTAAAGCTAAAGCTCATCCTATGTGGCACTCTCACATTGACTAATATCCTAAGTAAGTTCACATAATTATTTTTAATTATTCTAAACACCATTTCAGCCTTATTAAGCTTCCAATTTCAGTTGTCAGTTAACACTTTGCTGAACCATTTTTCCACCTTGCCTTCCTTATTTCCATCTTTTATTGGGCTGCATTTGTATACATGAATATTTAAGTGTTAACACGTGGTTCCTGCGCTGCATCCTGGCCGAACGCGTGGCGCCTGACAGGTCTGTACTTGATTGATTGATTTGCTGACTCAGCTTCCAGTTTTGCAGGACTATTGACCCAGGTCAAACCTCGGGCACGAGGATTCACTCAACCATCAACCACGACGTTCCAGGATCATCCCTCGTAACCTCGGACCCGAGGGTACGAGGTAACGCCTGTCACAATCAGCTTCACCTAACTCCGCCGATTTCCGTACAGACGCTCTTCCCCGTAAAAGAATCAGCATTAAAGGATGTCATCTTCCTCGTACAGCCGCGTACCTCTCCAGTGACAGACAAGCGGCGCTCAGAGCTCACCCATCACCTTTCCTCCGGAAAACCAGGGTGGAGCTACGCACGTCAACGGCTATAAAAACCGCTGAACAGTCCCAGCCAAAAAAAAAAAAAGAAGGGAAAAGAAAAAAGGCAAAGGGGCAGGAGGGCAGAAAAAGACTCAGGCTCTGAGATCCCTAGTTTTCTCATTCCTTTGTAACAGAGCCCCAACTGAGGAGCTTCCTCTCTTCTTCTTCTTCCTCTTCTTCTTTTTCATAACAAAGCACTGTATAAGCCCTGTCTTAGGGTTATTTTTCCCACTTAGTGAAACTTCTTCGCTGACGGACCGGTGGACGTAGGGGATTTCCTCCCTGAACCACCTTAAATCTCTGTGTGCTTTTCTGGTTGCTTTGAACAGAATCTTCTCCCTGAGCCTCCATTAACAGGCTCACCCCCTCTTGCGCGCCGCCGTCTCCCGGGACTCTCTCTCTCTTCGGTGTTTCCTAGGACCCCCACATCCTACGTCAACATCTTCTGGTGCTTTCATTGAGACCTGGGAAGATGGTGGCTAGAACGAGCAAAACCAACTCTGCCCCTCTGTCCGGGCGCCGGATGACGGAGCCTCAACTTCAACTTCCCGGCGACGCGCCGGATCTGCCTCCTCTTCCAGAGGCACCCGTGTTTCAGAGCTCCAGGGGATGCTCGCAAACCTCACTGACATGGTTACCGGCCTTACGGCACAACAGGCCGTCATCCTCAGACAAACTCAGCCGGTTTGTGCAGTACTTCCTCGCCCGCCGGCACCGGCGGTCCCTGCTCCTCCCCCACCGGTTGCGGCGATCCCAGAGGTGATTCCGCCACCTGCAGCGGCCCCGGCTCCGCTCCTGCCGATCCCTGCGGTAGCCGAAATCCCTGCACCGGCTCCCCAAGCTGCGCCACTCTCCATCCAATCTTCTGGTTCTTCCAGACCACCCATACGCCCTTTTCGTTTCCAGGAGGTTCATCAAAACCCCCTTCCACCTTGTCCGCTACCACAATCTGCTTTTCTCCCACCTGCTTTTCCTCCGTTCCTAGCTGGAAGAAACCCCCTCTTTCCTGGCGCTCAGACTCCTCATCACAGACCAGATCTCTTCTTCGGGCCGATGGACGGAAATGCTCCATTTTCCGATGCCATCCGCTTGGCCCCTATCCCAGAGGACTTCCGACCACCCAGGTTGGAGATTTACAGAGGCGGAACAGACCCCCGAGAGCATGTGCAGGGGTTTGAGGCCGCCGTTCGATATCGTCGGCCAGATGAAGCCACTAGGTGTCACCTCCTAGCCAACACGCTGAAGGGGGCAGCGTTCAGCTGGTTCATCAAGCTTCCTCGAGGTCACATCACCTCCTATGAGCATCTGAAGTGGGAGTTGATCGCCCGTTTCATAGGGCGGACCCGTATGGTCGTGTCCGACATGGTCCTCGCCAACATCAAGCAAGGCGAGAGGGAGAACCTTCGGGATTACACCAACCGCTTCTTCGCCGCTGCGGCCGAAGCCGAGGATGTAGAGCCTGCAGTGGCCATGCATAACTTCCAGAGAGAACTCAAGGTAGGGGACCTGTCCAAGTCGCTACAATTGGCGAAACCTCGGAGTTACCCAGAACTGGTGGCTAGGGCCAGTCAGTTCATGCTGTTAGAGGATGCTGAATCCTCCCCCGCAGGTGTTTCCAGGGCAAGACAGGACAAGAGCAAAAGGAAACATCGGAGTATCGAACCCTCGATCACGAGGACACAGATAGCTAGACCTCGTGATCGAGAAGGGAGGCCCTGACATACCCAGCTTCCGAAGCTTCTTCTATCTAGGCCACTCCCCGAGGTCTATGCGGCGGCCATCAAACAGTGTTGGGTACGGCCCACTGGGCCTAAACCAGCGCCGCCACCTGGGGTGGACCCCAACGACTACTGCGAGTTCCACGGGAACTATGGGCACAGACTTCACCGCTGTCGAGACCTCAGAATCTTGCTCGAGAAACTGCTGAATCAGGGCAAGCTTGAGGAGTTCATGCAGATGGCTCCGACCTTCACTGCCGCCCAGAAAGGGAAAGCCCCCGAGACTGCTGAAGCTCCTGCCAAAGCCCTACCACCCGTAGGCCCCAGCCAGCAGGGTCGCCCCTATCCTCCTGCCAACAGAACTATCCATGCCATCTTCAACATTGACCTGATCGCTCAACGCCAAGGAGCAGAAGTCGGCGGCATCTCCGAGCACCACGCCTCATCCATCCCCCTTACGTTCTGCAGTGAAGATCTCCCCCAATAGGGCAACTTGCATAATGATCCAATCGTGGTCGTTGCCCGCATCGCTGATTTCGATATCCGGCGGGCACTCCTCGACTCAGGGAGCGCCGCCGACATCCTGTTTGAGTCCGCCTTCCTCCAGATGGGACTCAAGGGAACTAACCTCCTCCACGCTGGGACTACATTACTCGGTTTCTCCGGTGAAAGGGTCCAACCCCTTGGATTCATCACTCTTCCTGTCTCCTTCGGTGATGACAACGGCCACGCTATGAGCATGGTCAACTTCGCAGTCATCAGAGCTAAATCGGGCTACAACGCCATCCTGGGGAGGACAACTCTAAACTCCTTTGGGATGGTGATCTCCACGCCCCACCTGTGCGCGAAGTTTCCGACCTCCAGCGGCGTTGTCACCGTTCGGGGAGACGCAATACAGGCTGCCCGCTGCTTTCAGATAGCAGCGCAGCTTGTAGTCGATCAAATGGATCCTAGGGAGACCCAACCGGTCACACCGCAGGAAGGAGTTGTTAGCGTAGCCTTAGGGGGTGAGGGCTCTTCCAAAACTGTAAACGTTTCAACTTTCCTAAATGAGAAACAGCAGGCAGAAGTTACTGCCCTGCTTTCTGTCTATATCGATGTATTTGCGTGGTCTCCCGAGGATGTTACAGGCATGGACAGGGCGATTTGCGAACACCACTTGAATGTATCTCAGGTTGTCGCCCCTGTTGCCCAAAAGAAGAGAGTAATAGCAGGAGAAAGGCAGGATGCCATCAAGAAGGAAATCACAAAGCTACTCAGAGCTGGTTACATCAGCGAAGTCCAGTATCCCCGATGGTTAACCAACGTCATAATGGTTAGAAAGGCCAGTGGGAAGTGGAGAATGTGCGTTGACTTCAGGTCGCTAAATCAGGCCTGCCCCAAAGACACATACCCCCTCCCTCGTATCGACGCTATGGTGGATCGTACCGTCGGGTACGAGGTTATGAGCTTTTTGGATGCCTTCTCCGGGTATCACCAAATCTGGATGGCCAAGGGAGATGAGGAGAAGACAGCTTTCATCACGGATTACGGAACCTACTGCTACAGGGTCATGCCCTTCGGCCTCAAAAACGCCGGTGCTACGTATCAGCGCATGATTGACGCAGTCTTTAAAAATCAGAGAGGAAGGAACCTCGAAGCTTACGTAGACGACGTCCTCGTCAAAAGCAGAAGTTTAGCAGAACACCTCGGTG
>KZ451988.1:1199036-1281350 GCA_002786265.1 Apostasia shenzhenica
GCCACCACTGCTGGGCAAGGAACCTCCACCATTTCTCTTCCTGGGCCACCCTCGGCCACCTCCTCTTTGCCCCCTTCTCCTCCTATGGCAATCCCCGCGACACCTTTAGGGATTACCTTAGGTCTGGCCAGTGATGCAGGCTCCTTCCCTTTACCTGCTTCCTCAATCACCTCGGCCAGAGTTTTTCTGTCATCCTCAGAGTCATCCGGCGAGGATACTACATCAATAGATATCCCGCCGCAGACAGGCTCTGGAACTTCCACTTCTTCTCCCTCTGCCTCCTCAACAACCTGCTTATTGAGTTGAGTGGCAGGGGGATGCCCCCTCCTGGCCCTCTTCATCAATACTGTCCCAGGAGGGGGAACCTCCTTGAAGATGGTGTATCCCTGCGCCCTGGCATACAAGGATACGTCGTTTTTCACCAACCTCAGGAAGTCTTTCAGGGGCCAGCTTTGCCCTTTCAAAACTTACAGGTTCTTCTGGACGGATGTACCTGCCATCCATTGAGCATCACCAATGAATTCGGTGGGGCAAGCTCCAGGCGTCAAGGGGATTCCCAAATCCCCGCCTACAAAAAAATAGAAATCCCTCCAATCCGAGTGCGAACTACTAGCACCCGAAAACATCGCCTTCCTCGACCTCGACCGCAAGGCCAAACACCCCCCATACCCTGGTACCGCCATCCAGCTAAACAAACTCCTGAACAGCGTCAAACTCCATGCTATTTCCCTGGCTTGCAGAAGCTTTAGAAAGGAGTAGATGTAGGCAACGACGTTGGGGGAAAGTTGTGCTGGCACAAGTTGGAATGAGTTCAAGACTTCCTTGAACTCTGGTTGCGGCGGCAGCATCAGACCGTATTCCACTTGCGCCCTATACACGCACACAGCCCCCTCAGGCGGACTGTTTGGCCGGAGGTCGGCGGCAGGCGGGATGACCATTAAGCAAGGGTTCCCCCTAAACCCTTTGGTCGCGTTGAGCACCTCGTGTTCCATCATGAGGGACTCCTGGTAGCTAGCGTCCTTCTGGAATCGCTCGGCCAGTCCGGCCCACTCAATCTCCCTTCCTCCCATTTTTCACTCAGTCCTCCATTTCAAACAGGTGGAGCGGATGCCCTCTTTCTTCTCTCTCAGAAACTTAGGGTTTTTGGAAGGAGGAAGCAGCTCCCGCTCAAGACAGCCGTTTATAGGGGACAAGTGCGACCTTTTATCTCCTAACCACTTGATCTCCTGGGTTAGCGTGCGGGCATCTCAGACCGCTCGTTCCTTCTGACAATCCCAGGAATCGAAGCGGCGCACGGTTTTCAAAGCGCCACTCCTCTCCTTCCCGCCTTTTTGCCGTCTTCGATACTCATACATCATGCACGACGATTTGAGGGTTGGCTACTTTTCCTTGTGTTCGATACTCATATCTCGTGCACGAGGGTTCGAGGGACGGCTATTTCTCTTCTTTGTGTTCGATATTCATATATCGTGCCCGGGGATTCAAAGAGCTTTTTCGCCTTTTACTTAGGATTTCTTTGCTTTTTGAATTCTTTATCTTTTACTTATGGATTCATGTATTTTCTTTTAAAAACTTCATGATTCAAAGCACGAAAAGGAGACATACAGAAGAATTCATCCACAAACAGATTCTTGAAAATGAAAAATGCATTTCATTAAATGATAGAATTTGATACAATTTCTTTCTTTGTCCTCACATATTCCTCTAATGAGTACAGGGAAAACAAAGAAAGATACAAGACTTCAGAACTTAAACACCAGGTCTGATGAATTCAGATCTCTTAACCAGGGCCCCTCCCCCAGGATCTCCTCCTCTTCTCTGTCAACATCCTGCAGGTTGTCCATCCGAAAAATGGATCCTTCAAGTGCCTCAAAAGAAGAATCATCTCCTAGCAGGCTGAGGAGCTAGTTGAGAAGGAAGGCCCGTCACCCCTGGCTCAGCCGGCACCCCTTCTACTGACCTCCAGGAGGATCGCGCCGGCCTAGCCATCTGGCTTCCAGAGGAGTCGCAGGGCTTTCCCCCGAGGTCCCGGGCTTCAGAGGCCAACTCCCCCAACCTGCGTAGGATCTTGATGGAGGAATCTCTTCAGGAGGGCAGCTCCCAGCATCAAAGAACCTGTCTGGCCCCTTAGGACCACAGAAGGGAAGAACTGCTGGGTCCCTGATATTCTCCTAGTTCAAGGTACCTACATCAACCAATGTCTGCAGAAGAGCATCAAAGGCAACCTGATGCTGCGTATAGCGACCCACCGGCGAGGCGCTGACAATCTTCACCGCCCTCTTCACCGCCTCTTCTAGGTCCTCCATACGTCGCCCTCGCCATCCAGAGCTGTTCTCCACCAGAGCCCGCAGGGAGTGGACTTCAGATTTCGACAGCTCCTCCCGGCGGCGTGCTTCGGAGGCAGCCTCTTTCGCCCCTGACAAGGCCTCCCTGGCCTTAGTCAGTTCATCCCTTAACCTCCTTCTTTCCTCCCTCAAAGCCTCCCTATCATCGTCCAAATTCTTTAATCTTTTTTGGAGGTCTTTGACGTGGGCGGAGTGGGCCTGATTCACGCCCTCCAGATTGCGACTGAACTCTCCCCTCGCAATCTCACTCTTATTAGCCCACTCCGCATTAACCTGGGCTAGGGAAACTAATCTGCCTTCCAGCTGGAGTAGCCCCTCCAACTCCTCCTTCTGATTACTCAGAGAACACTTTGTGATTTGAGACAAAGCATCCTCCGAGTCCCTTATCCTCTGGAGGTAGTGAGATTCTGCTACCTCCTTACCCTTCAGGAACTTTACCACCCCCAGAACCTCAGAGGTGTTCCCTAAGATCTTCTCCTCTGTCCGCCTGATCTCACTCAAGCGGTCTCCCAGCGTGCTCCAGATCTCTTTTCCAGTTACAACACTGGGAACAGCCGGAAGAGCCTCTCCTTTCTCCTTCCTCACCCTCTCCACCTCTGACCCTCCGGTACCAGAGGCAGTAAGGAGAGACTCGCCCCTCACTTCGACCAACCTTTTTCCCGATAGCCCCCTTAATTTTTCGGAAGCCGGGGTAACATCAGAGGCAGGAATTGGAGCTCTTAAAGGGATAGACCTACTATCAAACAGGGATGGTTCCCCCTTACCTTCATCAGAAACCCCGACACCAGGAAGGAACCGCTCAAACTCTTCATCTTTGAGCATGATCTTCCCTGGTGCCAGCTTCTCTCCACTGGCTGTTTCTCCTATCAAAACCACCTCTTTCAACTCCTTAGCTTTCGGAGGTGGCTTAACCGGAGATTCAGAGACTACCACCACCGCTGCGGCTTCAGCACTCCCGGTACCCTGAAGAGACTCCAGCGTCTGTACCAGGGCACCAGCAACCCTAACCGTAGGGGTTCTTACCTCCAAAGGTACGCCTGCCTCCGGCATCTTCTTCTCCGGAGGGGCGTCTGTCACTAGTGCTCCGGCTCTTTTCTTACAGAGGCCGAACGCAACCTTCCAGTTCCTCTCCGCCATCTTCGTGATCGCTCTCACTTTCTTTCAGAAACTCACCAGACAGGAAGGATGGAATGCGAAGCAACAGCCTCCGCCCCCATCTTATCCTTGCAGACCTTGGGCAGCGCGTCCACCTTCGCGACGGTTCGCATTCCAGGACCCATATTAATATTCGCGCCCTGACAATGCGGGGGGCTGATGTTAACACATGGTTCCTGCGCTGCATCCTGGCCGAACGCGTGGCGCCTGACAGGTCTGTACTTGATTGATTGATTTGCTGACTCAGCTTCCAGTTTTGCAGGACTATTGACCCAGGTCAAACCTCGGGCACGAGGATTCACTCAACCATCAACCACGACGTTCCAGGATCATCCCTCGTAACCTCGGACCCGAGGGTACGAGGTAACGCCTGTCACAATCAGCTTCACCTAACTCCGCCAATTTCCGTACAGACGCTCTTCCCCGTAAAAGTATCAGCATTAAAGAATGTCATCTTCCTCGTACAGCCGCGGACCTCTCCAGTGACAGACAAGCGGCGCTCAGAGCTCACCCATCACCTTTCCTCCGAAAAACCAGGGTGGAGCTACGCACGTCAACGGCTATAAAAACCGCTGAACAGTCCCAGCCAAAAAAAAAAGGAGGGAAAGGAAAAAAGGCAAAGGGGCAGGAGGGCAGAAAAAGACTCAGGCTCTGAGATCCCTAGTTTTCTCATTCCTTTATAACAGAGCCCCAACTGAGGAGCTTCCTCTCTTCTTCTTCTTCCTCTTCTTCTTTTTCATAACAAAGCACTGTATAAGCCCTGTCTTAGGGTTATTTTTCCCACTTAGTGAAACTTCTTCGCTGACGGACCGGTGGACGTAGGGGATTTCCTCCCTGAACCACCTTAAATCTCTGTGTGCTTTTCTGGTTGCTTTGGACAGAATCTTCTCCCTGAGCCTCCATTAACAGGCTCACCCCCTCTTGAGCGCCGCCGTCTCCCGGGACTCTCTCTCTCTTCGGTGTTTCCTAGGACCCCCACATCCTACGTCAACATTAAGTAATTTCTTACTCAAGGCATTTCAAAAGTGCTTAAGAACCATTCTTGTTGAGCGTATTCTGCAGTTGTGCTCATTGTGAATATTTTCTACAAATTCTTCCTCTTTTTCAGCTCTCTAAGTCTTTTAACTTTCATTTGTGCTCTAGCTTGCAAAGCTTTCAAGGAGATCCATTGAAGAAAAAGTTGTTCTCTTCAAGGCATACAAGGCTATTTAGTGTACATGTTATTAACCTTATTTAGCCTTCATTCTTTGTGTTGCTGAAATTTTTGTGCTTTACTTCTGATTTTCTCCTTCTTCTTGTTGAATAAGAAAGCATAAAGTTTTAATTGATTGTTGGTTTTCAAAATTTGTATCTTATTCTACAAAGATCTCACTTGTTTTCTAGTATAACCTTGATTCTCTTCAAGTTTTCATATAAACGTGTTTTGCAAATTCTTTTTGGACATTTATGAGTTTTATTTGGCAACCCTTGCATGCATAGAGCTTCTCATTGTGATATTTCTTCTTCATTCAAGTTGTATCTTAAGCTAGCCAGTCTAACAACTTATTTCTCCTTTTCTCTCTATTTTTCTCTATGTGCGAAGACTAGTATAGGTTTGCTCGGCTTTGGTTTCTAAAAAAAGCTATAGGGTTTATATTGAGTTTGTTCGAATTTAGTTCCTATAAAAACCGGTGTGATTTAGTGTGAATTTCCACTTGAGGTGCGTAAAAAATGAACTAGGTGGGAGCAGCCGAACCACTATAAATCTTTTAAGCATTTCTATTTCTTGTTCCGCCCGGTTTTTAACTAATGCAATATATTATATACTAAATTGGATTTATGCATCTCTTAAAATCCTAATATTTTCATATAAAATTACTATTATAAAAAAATATAAAATCATTATTATAATATAAATCTCAATAATTAAGTATTTTGAGCTTAATCATTTCTGTTGTAGTTGATCTTTTCTGAGTTCAATTGTTACATTTGACCTCATTTACTGCACCGTTTTATCTTCTGACTGAATTTCAGAATCATCTTATCTACCTACTAACTTATAAAATTCATTTATAGATATACATCTAAATATAAGACTCATCAAAGAATTATTATTATTAAATTCAATTCAATTAATTTTTAATATTCTCAATTAACACCCCTTTTGGGAAACACTTGGCCCAACATATCAAATGTTGGACAATTGTTTCACTAGAGAATAGAAGGGGAATATAGACCTCACAATCTCATCAAGAATAGTCTTAATCTAATCCTCAAACTAAGGAACAAAGGAGCCTTCGAAATAGAAATATTGCAAAAGCAAGGCTAAAAACTAGGAGGCTCAGTGATACTTCGATAGTAGATCCTCCACATCAAAGAAACCACAAATTCCTAATCACTAGGTAATTCTAGTATGTAGATGTATGAATTTGTCTATTGGAGGAAACTTGGTTCTGTCATGACGATGAAGCTTCTCCTAGATGTAAGGATATGCCAAGTTCTTATCGAGGAAATAAGGTGGCAAATGTAGTAACAAGAGAGGAACACAAGGTTATATATGAAAATCCGAGAATTAGGGACGAAACCTCAGCATGCCGCTTTGCTGACGTCAGCTTAAAGGAGCACTATCAAAAGTACAAAGTTGAGGTACAAAAAAGCAAGTAGCTCGGAATTTGTGTTCTACCCCCATAAGAAATTCATGTGTTTTTTGATATAACAACTAGTTATCTTTAACAAGTGGTCCTATGTTTGATTCATAGGTTGTATCAAACAAGTGCTTTCCAAAGCCCAAAATCAACATAAACAATGTAATCAATATAAAACAAATGCTATACCAGTCTTTAAGTTTCAATTAAACCGTTGGTTATCTAAAAACATTATTACAAAGTAAAGACATCAAGGTCAACACTTATTATTGTATACTTCGACTCACGATTGGTTATTCAGGTTGTTCTAATAGGATTACAAAACTTTGTGGTCATGATTTCTTTAAACCCTAATCTGACCCTAGGATTAGAAAGGTTAATTTCAACTCAAAAATATTTTTTATCAAACATTTTCATATCATCAAGTCAGAAAACAAATCAAGTAAATCTTGAGTCAAATAAGTCTATAAAGTAACTAGAAAAAAAAACAATGAATTATTATCATCTGTGATAACGTTATTCAGCTATATGGGTTAGCTAAAGTATCCAATGAAGAAATTGTGATTGGAATTGGTAATCCACATAAAAAATGCAAGCAAAAAATTAATAGGAACACTAGTGCGAAAAAACAGCGAAGGATGAGCTCAATGTACCTAGATATCCAGGTGGATATCCTAATTCTCTCATACGGTGCAGCCATGGTGGTGGATCAAATTCCTACAAAAAGTTTAAAACAAGATCAGTAATTCACGACATTATTTATTGTACTATTTCGAACTGCGCAAGGTGTTTTTTTGATACAAATTATGCAAACATTGGTTGATGGATTAAGGGATAATTTGTAAACCCAATGTGTGACATTAAGGAATGGTCAAAATATTTTTCCAAAAAGAAAGCAATCAAAGAATACTTTAGAAAGCAATTTAAAAAGAGGATACGTTATCAACTATATAAACCCAATGCGTAAAATATCCTTCAAATATTGTAACAGGGGCCATCTGAAAAACATTACTATTAAATTCATGATTATCTCCATCATCAACACAACTACCATTGCACATCAGCCTTTACCTAACTATAATAAATAGTACTGTGATTGACGTAAAATAAAAAAAATCCACCATATCAGCATAGAAGTAATAGAATATATTGCTAACACATCATCATATCAGCTTGTAATTAGGAATGCAGTCATATAACACATAAAAATGATGATAAACAATTTCGACGAGTAAAATAGTACTTTAAATTAAGATTACTATCTAAAATACTTTTGAAAAATAATATATTCAACAAAAAGGTTTGAGACAAATACCCCAATACCCAAGCATTCTCGTGTTTCAGGCCCGAGCACTCCTGGCTTTAAGTCATCAAACTTTCCAGAAGGCTTCTGATAATACCGAACTTGAACCTGAGAACCCGGAGTATAATTTCGTTTCGCACTATGCTGTTTGCGAGCATTATTGATAGCAACATTATCACGAGGTTTAGTGCATTCTTTAAAAGAATGACTGTAAGAGCCGCAATTAAAGCAACGGGAAGCTTCCAGGATCTCGGTCTCACTATTCAAAATGAAAATGTCAAAATTTATGAGAAATTATAACGAATAATCATAAAACATATTAGAATGCCTCATTCCTGAATTGACACAATATCATTCGTTGAACAACAAATATTTGAGAGAAATATGGAGTAAAATGCATGTATAATAAGACTTGAGCACTTTTATGAACTTAATCACACCTTTAAATCAACAATTATGCTAATAAATTTAGATCCAATCGATGATTGTTCCTTAAACATAGATTAAAGTTTAAGGTAATTTAATAGTCCCGGGCTTGCTAAACCAAGAAAGAGAAAACAATAACTACAGCCAAACAAAAAATAGAGTTATTAAAGCTAGAATACCATCGATACAAATAAAAGTCTGCAGAAAACTACTCAATCTATATAAATGCCGAGTAGATCCTTAGATGAGATCAGAAATCAGAAATTTCAGAAGAGAGATTATTATGAATTAGATTTTCGAGTACCAAATCCACCTAAGCCCACAAGAAATTTTTAATAATCCTTCTCTCAAAATATATTTCTCTCAGCATCTCTACTTTAAACATCTGTCACCCTATTATTTCTAATCTTGGAACACATCCTCCACATCTCAATATTCTCATTTCAGCATATGAGACATAATAAAACTATTAGCAACATAGAAAACACCTACATGAGAATCAAACTCATTCCCATGACAAAGAAGAAGAAAGATTTTACCCTTCAGTGTTAGTTGAACCATCAAGTGAAGTTGAGCCCAATGTAAATCCACGATCATAAAGCGGTACCTCACTGTGCAAATTCACACAGTTGGTAGAGTCCATGAAAGTATGTTCTCTGCTCCATTGATTATCAAGACAATATGACTTGCCGCCAAAAGAAAGAAAGAACATAGTCATGATAAATTCCACCAATAAAAATGATTGAGCACAAAGTTGACATCATGTAACACTTCTGTCAGCTTATGAGAAACAAAATAACCATCACTCCACAAATGGCACATAAAAAGTAACTTTTTAAATGTGTTATGCCATTGTTACAAAATTAAAGATCCTCATCAAGGGAAGTGTTGACAGGAACAGCCTCAAAACTAAAGGATCACACTGTTAAATTTGTTTGACATGTTTAACCAAAAATCTAATGGTCATCATATTCGGGCAGCTTTGCAGATAACAATATCATATGATTATAGTCAAATATGTGATTTTAGCAGTTAGAATGAGTACCACCGAATTGTCTGAACCAAATTGCAGGGATGGAAAGTACGTCTGTTCACCAGAATCCAGCGTTCCCTATTATTTGTAAATATATGGCAAGAATCAGAAAAACAAAAAGGAAGATATCACACTAAGAAAGCAGGATCAATGAATGATGTAAGCACAACTTATACGTAGCCAGCTAATAAATGCCAATCCTTGGAGTAGAAAAGTGACGAGAGCCTGATATTGCTTCTGAAAAATGTTTTATAAGAATATTAAATTAAAAATGCAGTGGCAACCTGATGACATCCTCTAAGGGAAAGAGCTAAAACACTTTTCTAAAAGAGCATTTAGTTCAATGTTATCTTGATGTTAAGTTATGTTACAACAACAACCAAACCTTAATCTCATTAGGTGGGGTCGGCTATATGAATCATTTGTTTCCGTTACGTTCTATCAATTAATAAATCCATATTTAGGTCTAAGTGAGAAGATCACTCCTTATAATTTTTTATCATGTCTTTTTTAGTCTCTCTCTTCCTCTTTGTTCATGGCAAAACTCAAAAATTTGATTTTTCTAACTAGAGCTTCAATTGGCCTACGATTTACATATCCAAATCATCTAAGCTGACTTTCTCTAAGTTTATCCTTAATTGATGGAACTCCAACTTTCTCGTAAATATACTCATTTCTCATTCTATCCTTTCGTATATACCCACATATCTACCTTAGCACCTTCATTTTTGCAACACTTATTTTATTTTTATGTTTTCTCTTTGTAGGCCAGCATTCAGCATCATATATTATCATGGTCTTAGTACAGTTTTACAAAATTTACCCTAAAGTCTGGATGAAATTTTTTTATTACACAACACACTAAAAACATTTTTTCATTTTACCCATCCTGCTTGGATCCTGCTAATAACGTCATTATCTATTTCACCATCATTTTATATGATTAATCCAAGGTATCTAAAGCCCTTCTTGATAATTTAATTATCAATTATTATATTACCAATATAAGTTCTTCTTTCTTAATTAAATCTGCATTTCATATATTCAAATTTTGATTTACTGAGACAAAAATCTTTAGATTCTAAAGTATTTTTTCATAGCTCGAATTTCGCTTTGATTCTCTCTTTAGTTTTATCAACAACGACAATATCATCTGCAAATAGCATACACCAAGCACCTCATCTTAAATATCTCCAGTTAAGAATTCCATAATCAAAGCAAGAAAATACAGACTTAAAGCTGAGCCTTGGTATAGTCTAATAATAATATGAAAATCTTTAGTCAAACCTTCTTGGGTCCAAACACAGGTAACAGCTCCTTTATACATATTTCTAATAACTTGAATATGAGCAGTGCAAATCTCTTTCTTTTTTAAAACTTTCGAAAATACTTCCTTTGATGTTATGTCATGTTATTTAAAGAATGATTATTTAGTTTGATGATATGATAGGTAACCTTCTAAAAAATTGTGAAATTATTATTCAAGAAATGACATCTAGATGTTTTGACATCTAAATAAAATGACATAATATCAAGATTACATTGAACTAAATGCCCCCTAAACAAACTTCACAGTTAAAAATCTACTACTTACTTTTTCAAAAAGTATATCATTAACAATGTAGTGAGACTATCAAACAATACATGATGTACTGCATAACTAACGAGCTTACAAATCGCCTATAACGTTCATTATCTAGGGAATAATGAACTGAAATTAAATGTTAAAATGGGAAGTGAAAGAAGTAGAGATATTATATAAACATGCGAAACAGCTAAGCATAGCACTTTGTATTGTTTGACATTCTGGTGCTCACTTATCATGCAGAGCACCTTGTATTCTGTCTGACAATCTGCAAGCAGATCATTAATGATTATTTGTACTGGCCAGGATGTACAACAGAGTACAACCTGCTTTGTAGGATAAACGAGCTTAGCTGTTCAGCACTATTACATAATACCTCAACATACTTATTTCACTTTCCTTTTGGCATTCAATTTCAGTTAATTATTGGCTAGAGATGTGTTATGCAAGCAAATCCCAATTAAGCATTCTACTAGATTAAGAAAAAATTTCAGCCATACAGAATTTGGTCTCACAAATAATTAAGAATAGAAATTATAATATGTTAGGAAATATACAAGTATAATGACAGTTACTAAAATGATTCCAAGTAGAAGCACGAAACCAAAAAAAAAGAACATATCATATAAAAACAGCTGAATAGGGAAAACATGTACATTAGAAGATGACTGATGTTTAGCTTGCCACTCAGACCACTGCTGCATAAGTTCTGCAAGCTTATTCTTGCTCTCTCTGGTAATAAAAAAATAAAAAATGTATGATTAGATTTCACTGGAAAAAGTTGTTCAAGACAACATGAAAAATAATGGGCAAGCAAACAGAAAATGCATGCACTTAAGGAAAATACAGGTAGAAGCAAAGGAAAACTTGCATCCTTCTACTCATCTATGACGAATACTCTGCACGAACACCTGGAAACAACCATAACATACACAAACAATATCATGCATTCATACATGCAGAGGTAGCAAGCACATATTCACGCACAACACAATATGTAAATATGAGGGGAAACTGAATGTTTAGCACATTCTCAAGCAAATATGACAACAGCTGGATGCATTTGTTCAAGGAATGCAAAGTATTTGGGAAATAGTGACTTTTTAAAAAACAATTATAAAAAAAAAGTTACTTTTTCAGCCGAACCTTGTCAAGCACTTGTAAACTACATGCACTGATGGTTGTTGATCATTGTCAGCTATCCGAGCCCTTTTAACACCTATTATAGCTGTGCATACGAATTATGGAATAACATGTGAAAGTACTGCAAGTTGAAGGCCATCAGAGCAGTATAATATAGCTTTTGCTACATCCATTCCAAAATGCAGCTTTCAGCACAATTGTACATTTCAGCAAGTATATTTCAAAAGGTTGAAAAGAGCATCCATTATGGCAGGTGCAGGCGAGTAGTTGTGTTGAGTTGCCATGGATTCACCTTATCATATTCTGTGTTACTTTTTATTTGTACAAGTTAACATGCTATCAAATCATAACTAGAGAGATCATCGTCTTTCTATAATGAAAATTCTTTGATTTTTATCAGATATGCATAAATTTAAATGATGTTTGACATATCATATAAGATAAAATTAATTATTCCTTGTAAATTACTAACAATATAATGCTTATACTTACCACCAGCATGCGTAGAAGCTAAGTCTAATACTACTAATCTGGGGTTCCAAGCAAGGGCATCCAGGATCAACTTCAAGGCACCAAACATAGCCCCAAAGCTGGGGTCACAATAAACACAACATGGGAAATAACTCCTAATGTTGGGTTATGCTAATGACAGAAGCAACGACATCAGCATTTTGTTATGAGAATCAACACCTCAAGTTGAACACCTTTGCATCAAGGCTCAAGATCGAGATCCTTCGTCAAAAACTGATCTTGAGATCACGAAACGAGACCAAAGACTGTTAATTAAAACTCAACAACAACTTGGGTAGAAGCAGACTCGATACAAACAACTCAAGTTAAGATAAACAATCTCCAACGTCAAAAACAACTCAAGTCAAGAGAAAGATGTTCCAACGACACATTAATAAAGAATTGTGGGTTTTGCATGGAGGATGCCCTAATTACGAAAAATTATGTGTCTCACCATTATATCATAAATTCACATTGAATCTTACAAAATTACATATTTCACATGATATTTTTTAACAAACATATAAATTAAATTACTGATGTATTTTCATAAATCTTATCCTATTGCGTATAAATCACAAGTCCATAATAGAGGCTTTCATCTCACTAAATTGAGTTTAAAGTAGATTTTATATATAACTAATCTACAAAAATTAAAATTTTAAAGTTAAAATTTAGGATTTAGGATTTATAGTTTACTTTTTAATGTTAAAGTAATTTAGGACATAGGATTAATATTCTGGATTATAAGTTCTAGTTTTAGGACTTAGGATTTGGAGTATAGTGCAGTTATACCCAAAAATAGTGTAAAATTCGTAAGTTTTTAAAATTTCAGTGTGATATACATAATATTTCATCTTTGATAGTAAAATAAATAATTTTTTGTAATTAAAATTTTCTTCGTATAAATGCCCCTAAAGAATTTAGCTTCAAACTCGAGAGCAGCTTATGTTGAGAAAGGAACTACCGAGAGAAACCCATGAGAATGAAACCTACTCAGTATTTAGAAATGACACACAAAACAAAACATGACATATTCCCAATAGTCAAAAATATAGTGCATAAAACGTGCTCTCACGGAAGAGACAAACCTCATTTTTTTTTAAAACTCAAAAGAGTAAAATCATTATTTTAATATTATTTTAAATTTACTACAAATTTCAATATTATAATCAATATTATTTCACATCTTACGCAACTTCTAATATTAAAATAATTGGGACATTTACATGATGGACACAGAAATTAGGCTAATTTACGGATTTCACCTTAAATCTCAAAATATTACACATATCACAAGTTAAACAGCTTTTTTTACATTTTTTACATCCTGTAGTAAATTCATTCAAAGATTTAACCATGGTTAATCTCAACTAAATCTCAGTCGTTGATCTCTAGCGGGCATCGAGCGCATCATCTCTCATCCCCGATCGCAAGCGGACATTGCGGGCGGCCATCGGAACCTGGCAGCGACCAAATTCAGGAGCTGCAACTTCATTAAATCTTCACAACCTGCTTCTTCTTCCTCTTCCCCGGCGACAAAGCACAGAATATCCATCATAACCTGCTTCTTCTTCTTCCTCTTCCTCTTCCCCATTCCATCTTAAGAGAACCATGGCTAGGGCATCGCGCTTGGAGCTGCACTAAGGCCGGCGGCGACGCATTCACGCGAGCATCGCACTCATCTGTTTACCCTCTTCTGACGTGAGCATCGCAGCATTGGAGGTTCGAAGAGGCCGGCGGCGACGAAATTCTGTAACTGCAACAAAGGTAGTTTTACCTCCATTTTTTTTCACTCCAATAATTTCAGCATTTTTTTTCACTCCAACAAAGGTAGTTTCCTTCACCTCCTCTTCTTCTTCCTCTGTTTTTTTTTCTTTCAAAAATCATATATTTTTCATCCCCCTCCTTCACCTCCTCTTCTTCTTCCTCTGTTTTTTTTTTTCAAAAATCATTTATTTTTCATCCCCTTCCTTCACCTCCTTTTTTCAAAAATCATTCATTTTGAATGATGTGTCAAATGGCTGAACATCATGCATCTGAATATTATTAGTATCATCTTCACTAAAAGCATTCAACATCTTTTTTAGGTAATTGCAATTTTTTTTTTCTTTCCAGTGATTATGAACCCTGTGCCTGCAGTGAGAACTGTTTGTTTGAGTTATTTGTTATGTTTTTGAGATATATCAGCTGGTAGATTTTACTTATTCAGCTCCGATGAAGAAAAATATTCAATCAAATGATGTTGTCAGTGATGAAACAAAGGAATCAAGTGGCTTTGACGAATTGAATAGTGAGTCTGACCCAATGCACATCGATGAATTGGATGTTAATCCTTCTAGGATGAGTTTTAGTTCAGATTCTTCATACAGCGAAATGGAGTTGGAAATATATTCTAAAAAACTAGAAGTTTAGTATAATCTACCATAAATTCATATCTTAAATATGAGAATATGACATATTATACACAAATATAACAGCCGTATCCTGACGTATCCGTATCCTACTTTTTTTAAGTTTGGCGTATCGTCGTATCCGTATCGTATCGTATCCGTATCGCCGTATCGTACTCGTGCTTCATAGGTTACAAATTAGTTCCGGCATTTCATCATGAGTTTTTGAAATGTTATCCCAACAGTCATGTCATTTTTTATTATTGTCACATAGATTTCAGCTTCAAGCGCTTCTCTGTAAGTTTCAAAGATTGTGTTGATGGATTCATTGTGTTGATCGAATAAGAAAAGATGTTGAATGCTTTTAGTGAAGATGATACTAATAATATTCAGATGCATGATGTTCAGCCATTTGACACATCATTCAAAATGAATCTGGATTCTGCAATGAACATTATAATGCAAGTGCCAAGTAATCTGTTGTAGGATTGCTTTTGGAATTTGTTGCTGCCAATCCGATGCATTCTA
This sequence comes from Apostasia shenzhenica, assembly GCA_002786265.1. NCBI lineage: Eukaryota > Viridiplantae > Streptophyta > Magnoliopsida > Asparagales > Orchidaceae > Apostasia > Apostasia shenzhenica. The sequence goes on from KZ451988.1 coordinate 1,214,082, forward strand.
AAAATTTAGACTGATGCTTTCAGAAATGAATTGCTGCTAGTTGAATTGCTCAGTTATGTGAACTGTTATTCAACTACTACACAACTCTCAAAAATATAAATTTAAACTTATGGTTAAATATTTAGAAAGTAGAAATTCAATCATAAATTAAAAATATAAAATCACTGCAACTTCAATGACGGAGTTTACACTGAATTAGAAAATAGAGAAAATAACTCACTCAATTCTCACTTCTTAAACAACAACAAAATGACCACAATGACCATGACTATACAAAGAAACTTAATGTAGCAGCGAATTAGCTTCAAGTCTTTATTTTGCTTTTCTGTCCTAGAAGTTTGCCTCTCTTCAATAGCAATTAGTTGGTACTTGATATCCACAGTAGTATGATCAGCATCATCTACCCATCAGAAGAACTGACATGTCAGTGGTGTGCTATAACGAGGACACCTATAGAATCTTCGACCAGCATTTTCACCACGTCGACTTGTATAAATGGCACATTCCAGATTACAACCGCATCGGATGGAAGCACTTTGACCATTCCATGAGGATGCTCCTGAGCTGCTCTTCATCTTCAAATTTAAACAAAATATTTTTTCTTAACAATGTGAAGACATTACAAACCAATTAATTTATCTCATTTTAAACTAAGTAGAAAACATGTAAGCATACACAGAGGAAGAAGAAGAGGAGGTGAAGGAGGGGGATGAAAAATAAATGATTTTTGAAAAAAAAAACAGAGGAAGAACAAGAGGAGGTGAAGGAAGGGGATGAAAAATAAATTATTTTTGAAAAAAAAAACAGAGGAAGAAGAAGAGGAGAAGGAGGGGGATGAAAAATAAATGATTTTTGAAAAAAAAAATAGAGGAAGAAGAAGAGGAGGTGAAGGAGGGGGATGAAAATTATATGTTTTTTGAAAAAAAAAAACAGAGGAAGAAGAAGAGGAGGGGGATGAAAAATATATGATTTTTGAAAAAAAAAAAAGAGGAAGAAGAAGAGGAGGTGAAGGAAACTACCTTTGTTGGAGTGAAAAAAAATGCTGAAATTATTGGAGTGAAAAAAAATGGAGGTAAAACTACCTTTGTTGCAGTTACAGAATTTCGTCGCCGCCGGCCTCTTCGAACCTCCGATGCTGCGATGCTCACGTCAGAAGAGTGTAAACAGATGAGTGCGATGCTCGCGTGAATACGTCGCCGCCGGCCTTAGTGCAGCTCCAAGCGCGATGCCCTAGCCATGGTTCTCTTAAGATGGAATGGGGAAGAGGAAGAGGAAGAAGAAGAAGCAGGTTATGATGGATATTCTGTGCTTTGTCGCCGGGGAAGAGGAAGAAGAAGCAGATTGTGAAGATTTAATGAAGTTGTAGCTCCTGAATTTGGTCGCTGCCAGGTTCCGATGGCCGCTCGCAATGTCCGCTTGCAATCGGGAATGAGAGATGATGCGCTCGATGCCCGCTAGAGATCAACGGCTGAGATTTAGTTGAGATTAACCATGGTTAAATCTTTGAATGAATTTACTGCAGGATGTGAAAAATGTAAAAAAAGCTGTTTAACGTGTGATATGTGTAATATTTTGAGATTTAAGGTGAAATCCGTAAATTAGCCTAATTTCTGTGTCCATCATGTAAATGTCCCAAAATAATTTTATTTCACAAAAAATTTATAAACTAAAACATTTTCTCTCGCCTAAACCCTCCAACCAAACGAGAGCAAAAAGTTGCATCGTTCCACAACTTACATACTCCGAAAGTTTATATGGGAAACAGATAAAAAGCAATTTTAAGAAACAAGCAAGCTCATCAAAAGTATTATGATGAGTCCTATGGAGCACCGATTCTTTGTGGAGCCTAACGTATCCGTATTGTATCCGTATCGAATACCGATACTCCATCGATACGTATCTGATACGCCACGTGGCGTATCAATTTTTATTTTTAATTTTTAAAAATCTGATACTCACCCGATACTTGCCCGATACTTGTCCGATACTTTTCGATACTTCTAACTAAAGAAAAAAATATTGAAACAGTTGGTCTGGCCTACACAATAAAGAATAAAAAATATATTATACATAAAACACAACTCATGCATAAACTCAAATAATAAGATTGAGAGATATACTGAACTCACGCAATTGGGATTGCAAAATCCTTGATGCACGCTAGTGTTTCGGCAATAGAAAAAGAATTTGGTATTTACAAGCAACTGTATCACCTAGTTTTTCTATCTTAATCATACTATCTTTGCTTCTGTTAGACACCGATCACTTTTTTTTTACTTTAATCAAACTCATATTATGAAAAAAAAATAGAACTTTGATCTTTTTAATTTTGTTTATTTATTTAGTTAAAGACTCAGAGAGAGTAGAACATATATTTACTTTAAGCATATTAGTGTATCTGAGTTTATGTCACATTATCTATATTATTTTCAATTATATGTCGTTTGCATTGAGCTAATTAATTTAGGTCGAATTTAAATTAAAACTGAAACGAATTTACTAATGTATATTTAAGCTCTCATCTCACTTAGATAATCTGTGATAGGTTGAAAGTAATTAAATAAATTTTAAAATATTATTTTAATTTAAGATCTTTTTAAACTCAATAGTTGTTGAAGAATATTTTTATTTTCTGCAGTTCAATTGTCTATAATATTTTTTTAGTGATATTAATAGTGTTTAAAAAATGTAATTAATTTGAAAAAAATTTAAAAAATATTTTTGAAAATTATAATAACAAGATGTATAAGTTATTATAATCTACCATAGTTTTATATTTTAAATATGAGAATATAACGTATTACACACAAATATAACAGTCGTATCCTACTTTTTTAAGTTTGACGTATCGTCGTATCCGTATCGCCGTATCGTACTCATGCTTCATAAGTATTATCTTATATAAATATAAGAGAGTTGTAAATAAATTCAAAGATATTAACTTCTCCACTTTCGCTCCTCCTTGCATCGTCTTCTTCCTCCTCAGATGAGAGCGAATGAGCAAGTTCTAGAAAAAAGTGAGATATTGGAGAAATATCATTGATCACCCATGGACGAAGGATGAAGATTTCTAATAGAGCAAGCAAAATGGAAAGTCAAAGCATCCATCTGAAAATCCATCTCAAGAAACACAATCGAAAGATCCCACAGAAGTGAGCTCAAAAAGAATTGACAGATCAAGTGGTATTAAAGCATTGATCCTTAGTGCATAGTGCCAACTAAAGCACTTACAAAGCCATTTATGAACTGCTCATTTTATATGAAGAATTCACTTAAGGGAGAAATAAAGAAAACGCAAAAATGACAAACAATAAACAGTAGTCCAATTCTGATTTGACCGCACAAGTCACTATCCTACAACAGATGACCATAATGATGGAACTTTTCCATATCATGGCTATACCAAGTTATCAAGAAAAAATCATTGACCACCCATGGGTCAAAGATACGCCTCTTTGAAGGTAAGAGGCTAGAAACAAATAAGTGTCTAAAAGCTGATGAATAAGTTGCTAGCACTTCCTCTTCTATGACTAAGAGAGAAACAATGAACATTCAAGATGGAGGTTAAAATTGATCTCCATATGCATGACTAGAGTAGCTTGCATTGAGAGAAGATAAGCCTTAACCTCGAGGACAACTTTAGATCAAGAGAAACAAAGGTCTCAACAACACATCGAGAGATGAAGAACAAATTGAGGAGAAGATATTAGTACCTTTGTAGATGCACCAGTATGGGAGACAAACCAAATGGATCCCCAAACTAGCTTTGTTGAGTGTGCTCTCATAGAAGAGACAAAGGTGATGGTGCCACACAACATTTATAGTTGGGGAAGGGTGAATGGGGGAAAACAAAATGGAAGATAATGAAACAATCTAAAACATTAATTTTATAAATAAAAGAAACTGTAAATATATTAAAGTGAAATTAGTAAAATTCAAGGAGCTTCTGCATTTCTGCACTCCTCATTTTACTCCTCTTCACCTCTTCTTCTTCGAAGAGAAGGGAGAGTAAAAAGTTGGGTCACTCACCAAAAGTTGAGAGATATCACCCAACCGTAGAATCAACAGAAGTGAAACCCAAAGCACTTATACGAATATTTGTCTCGAGATCCACAATAAAAAATCCACATAAGTGAGGTTGAAACACATCATGGATAAATAAACATGTGTGTGTGTGCGTGCATTTTAGTATTTTTGAAAATGTGTAATTTAGCATTTAACCTTAACTTGTGTTATGTGAGAAATAATTCTACAATAAAATCAATAATGAATGTCGTAACTTGAAAAAATGTGACGTTTGAAAGCAAATAACAATCTACTTTAAAACCTTTGTTAGATCTATTCATATTAAAAAAAATGTTGGATTACACAATTCAATAAAGACAAGAAATGTAAATAAACACATTCCGCAATATCTATATAAAATAAACAAAAGGGCAATACTGGCATGCTTAGGATACGGTTTTGGTCAACCAACAGCTTGGCATGTGTGGAAATAACATTTTCAGCATGTTTGTGGTCAAGTTCATTCACCTCATCTAGTGATTGGATATTTTCATGAACGATGAACTGCTTTGATGTGATATCAACTTCCTCGACGTCCATGTCTTGTACATGGGCAGGATCAGAGTTGTTCCCATTAGTGGTGCACTGCACTTCACTATTGCTCTGATTAGCAATTGCTTCTTTTGACGAAGAATCGTTTACAACACAATCTTCCTTTTCTTTGTCAGAATCACAACATGAATCAAGTTTGATGAAATCATCCGAGGCCATTGCTACCTAACAGAAGGAATTAAAACCTTGATCAATCATAACCATCAGCAACATTGCAATATTAATTTCATAGCAAATCGATCAATTCAAGATGAATTTTTGCACATCTTAAAAATAGAAAATAAATGTGGAAACAAGGATAACAGTGGTACAGTTCAATAGGTTCAACCTCCAGTTCAAGCTCCGGAACGGTTTAGGGCAGCATGGTTTAGAGTGGTTCACAACTACTATAAGCGCGATTGCGGTTTCTAGGGCACCCGTGTTTGGAAATCAGCACGCCTCTCTCCTTTCCTCTGTTGCATCTCTCTTATTTTCCTGCTACTCCTTGCCTCCCTCTGTTGTGCCTTCCTCCTGTCTTTCTCTTCTCTTCCTACTGTCCTTATAATCCTGTGATGTGGTACAGAATTATGGTAAATCAATTGGAGGTTCTCTGATTAATTGAGATCTAGTGCTGTTACTATTCTTTTTTTTGTGAGCTATTGCTGTTACAGGCCTGTCAAACAGCTTCTTTCTTTGACAAGGTATAGTCATTTTCATAACATAATTGCCTAGGAGAAGAAAGAAATCAACTTTACTATCATTACATCGTTTTGCTACTTTATTTCCTCCTAAACCCTAGAGATGACTATCAGCAAAATGAAACCACAAAGTGTAGGCCTGTAGCCTTGCGATCACTAACAGCAAGAACTCTAAGAATCCCAGATTTTCAGTAGCAGAGTGCGAAATTCCTACTTCAGCTACCAGGACAAAGAAGAGGATCAAGAAAAAAAAATCACAGAAGAACTTTGGAAGTCAAGATTCATAAAAAATTTACATAATTTCCCTCGCAAAATCAAGCAGCTCATCAAGGGGAGAGCAACAAAGGAGGAGGGACAAGCAAAACTAAAAAACGGGAAAAACAAAAAAAAAATCACCGTGGAAGGAGAGGTAGAGGGATTTAGAGGTGGAGAAGGACGGTCACATTCGTTACCTCTGCAAGAAAAGGTTTTTCGCCGGAGAAGATGAAGAGAGAGAGATCGGCGGCCAGTTCCTCGATAGAGGAAAACGAATTCGCGGCACTTCGACTCCCCCGGCTTCCGCCTGCTGGGATTTTTTTTAAAAAAAAAATCACAATTTTTTCTTGGTGCTGAAAAAAAAATTTTTTTTTTTTTTTGGAGAATTTAAGTACTTATAACACTTTAATTTACATACAAGTCACGCTATATATATTTTTTACTTAAAAATTTACATAAATATTTTTTAATTTTTTTAATAATATATTAAATCTTTTATTTTTTATTCTACAATTTAATTTCATAAATCCTAAAATCTTTCAAAAATAATATATTTAGATTTTTTAAAAATTTTATTTTACTAATTATGATTTTTTAGCTATTTATTACTAATCAAATTTGTGAATAAAAGTATATCACTAATTTTTTTTTAATTTTTTTTTTAGAGAATTAAATTATAAAATAAAAAAAATTAATATATAATTAAAAAAATTACGATGTATATATGTAAATGCTTCTTTTCAATTTTAATCTTTACATCACAATTTTTTTATCTAATTTAAAAATTATAATAAAAGTCTTATTTAAACATAAAATTCATTATTCTCAAACAAACTTCTTCTTTATTGGGACAGAAAAATTCTACTAATATCCTATATTTCAAATTTTATAAAATTGAGAAATTTACATAAAATTTAAAATATATAGATTATATTTTAATTTTATGTAAATTTCTCAATTTTATAAAATTTGAAATATAGGATATTAGTAGAACTTTTTTGTGAAAGTTGATTTTTATTTTTTTATAGAAAGTAAATCAAGCTGAAAATAGGTAATTTTTATATAATATATAATTTTTAATATATTATAATATATATGTACATATATATCTATTTCATAATTTTTTCCCCAATCCCTCATATGCATGTCTTTTTTTCAGAATTTTATATAAGATTAATTACAGAATGATTCTCATAATTAATTTATAATTACTATTTTCTTTATAATTTTTAAAAAACTTATTTAAAATTTCATGCAATTTACCCAGTATTATATATAAGGTCCTTCAGCTACTAAATTTAACCGAATTTTAATTTTATCTTTGATATTTTTTCAAATTTTTATATTTTTGTTATTGCAAATTCTATGTTACTTGCCACTACCGCCTCATCGATACTGCCTCATTATTGCCGTTTTGCTGGGACAGAGAGTGAAAGAGAGAATGGATGTGGCAAAGTCATTGAGTTGCTACTATAGATGTGTGTGAGCCTGCACGAGGGTGGAGAGAGAGACAAACAAAGGGAGAGAGAAAGGAAGGGGGTGAGAGCCGATGCGCAGGGATGCACATGTGCCTGTGCAGGAGAGGGAGAGGGGGATGGTAAAAATAAAATTTTTAAATATTTATAACGAAATATTTTATTAATATTAATAAAAATTATTAATAGAAATCTGTTATGTAATACTCATAATTTATAAAAAAAATTAGTGTTATGATAATTTTAAAATAAGAACATTTCAATAAGTCTTTAAAAATTTAAACTTAATAGTAATTGAGTAAATAATAAAAAAAAATTCAGTAATTTTTCAGTAATGGGTGTGGCAAAGTAAGCGGATTGCTACCATCTGTGCGTGTACCTGCACTAGGGTAGAGAGAGAGAGACAAATAGAGGGAGAGAGCGGACGCGCAAATGCACACGTGCTTGTGCGGGAGAGGGAGAGAGAGAGGGTGAGAGGGGGAAGAGGATGGTAAAAATAAAATTTTCAAATATTTAGAACAAAATGTTTTATTAATAGTGATGAAAATTATTAATAAAAATCCGTTATGTAATATTCATAATGTATAAAGATTTTTGGTGTTATGATAATTTTAAAATAAAAACGTTTCAATAAGTCTTTAAAAAATTGAATTAAATAGTAATTATGAGTAAATAATAAAAAAATTTCAGTAAATAATCAATTTTATAATATGTAATATATAGTAAAATTTGTGTAATATATATATATATATATATATATATATATCTCAATTTAATTTGATTTTAATATTTTTTTTTGGCTTACATGCTTTTGACTTGTGGGTAACTTCAAATTTTCATCTGAACACATTATACTTAAAATAATTTCTCCAAACTTTTGGGAGTTCTAAAGTAGGCAGTGCAGTGTTTGACACGTGTAAGCCAAAATCGATCCGAAACTCCTAGATGAGTTTTTAAAATATTTGTTTTGAGGTAAACTTAAAATAATATTTTAATTTGCACTTATGTTTATCTCATGTATGAGAAATTAGATTTGATCATAAAAGAAATAATTTCATTTGAGCTTCTAAATTAAATTTATAATTTCATATATATACCTAAAAATAAAAACATGTTTGAATTTCCCGTGCTAAATTTTTTTTGATGTAAGTGTTTTTTATAGAATATGTTAAGTTTATTTTAAAAATATATTTAATTATTTTAATTGATATTTAATCTCAACTTTTTTATATATTTTTACCTAAAATAATAATTTTTAATATTTAAATATATAATTTTAAATTTTTAAAATAATAATTTTATATTCAAATTTAATAAAATATATATTTACCTAAATAGTATTTTTTTTATTTTTTATGAATTACATTCAAATTTTTGAATTTATATTATATTGTCACTTATATTTATGATTTTTTAAATTTAACATTTAAATTTCTGTGACATATATATATATATATTAATTAAATTTATTTTTAAATTTTTTAATATAAATTTTTTAATATAAATTTTTTAAAAATATTTAAAATATTCATCTCACTCCTCGCTCTCATATTTTTCTCTCCCGAACGGTTCAAGAGAGAGAGAGAGAGAGAGCATTTGAGATATTTTAAAAATACTTTTAATATTAAAAATTTTAAAATAAATTTGATTGATATATATATATATATATTAGATACTTAAATTTTAAATTTTAAAAAATGTATTTTAAATTTAGATATTTGAATGTAATTTATATTTTTTATTTTTATTTTTATTAAGGAATTACCTAACTCCCGCACAAGTGGCGCACTGCACGGGTCGGACACGGCGCTGCGGCGACTGTGCCGGGCTGCGAATCTGCGACCTGTGTGACCTACGACCGCCATTTCTCCTCCTTCATCTCCGCAGAGAGGCAGAGGGCTTTCCCGGCGAGAAACATTGGCGCACCGGGCCTGACGGCGTTAGCGGCGGCCTGCTCCCTTCCGGGCGACGGTTCACGGACCGGTGACGGCGCTGCGAGGGAGACTGTGCGAGCCTCCGGCCTCCGCGAAAGCCATTCTTCCTTCATCTCCGCAGAGGCCAACGGCGGAATTCGCGGCAGCACTGGTGGCGGTTCCATTCTGGCGAGCAGATTACTGCGTCTAGGTCTGTGGACTTTTTTAAGAGTTTCCTTTGGTATGTGTCTGTTACCATCGAATGCTGAAATGTTCGAATCGTTTGTGCAGGCCTGCAGGGTGGGAATTTTATCAGCCGAATCATTGGCTTTGCATTATCCTTCCTCTCTCCTGCATGCGCAGCCAGCAGCGTGCAGCCCCTTCCTGAGCCTCAGCTCCCTCAGCCCTAGTCCGCTTCTACTCCTCTGAGCCTCTCCTTCCTGGTACTTAGTTTGATGTATTTGATTGAGATTGACAGTATAAATCTGAATGTAAGAATGCTTGATGTATTTGTTTTATAGATTATTCATGCCACCTTAGCTTTTTGAAATGTAGAAGTATATATTGGAACGTTTTATATGCAGACTCTCCAAAAACAATTAAACATGACGTAACAATAGATATGGCTGTGACCTGACAAGTCCAGAGTGTAAAAAATGCGAGTTGACCTGAAATACAATCTGAAAACTCAAACCATCACGGTTGCCTAGGTATTAGATGGTCTCAAGTTCGAAAATCACTACTGCAATTTTCAGGTGGAATAGGAGAAATTGTGGTGTTCAAGGGATAAATAAAAAAAAAAAAGAATGGACTGAACGTTGCCACTTGTTCCTTTTTAAGATTATTAGTATGGGTTTGGCATCAGATTATGCTTAGTTCTTTTATTTGATCAAACATCTAAGTGTTAAGGTGGCTTCCTTTCACTGGCAACTTAAACTTTAAGCTATTAAGGGTGTATTTGTTTAGTTAATTTAATCTTTGATGAAATATTTTTGCATTGAAATTTGTGAAGATTTTGAAGTAAAGTTAGTTTTATTTTGAAATATGTGTAAAGTATCAAATGAAGTTTGTCTTTATTTTGGAATTTGCCTATGATATGAAATAAAATTGGTTTAATATTGAAAATTATGTAGAATTTAAAATATTATTAATTTAATTTTAAAATTTGTATGTAATGTAACCTATAAAGTTAGTTCTAACTTAAGTTAAAGCTAATATGGGCAAACAAATAAATGGCGAATGAAGCGGAGCAAAGGCAATGATTTTTACGTGGAAATTCGAGTGTCCAATAGGAAAACCGTGATATCGTCTTGGCGGTTTAAATTCACTAATCGAATGAGATCATTACAAAGCTTGGGGGTCTCCAAGTGAAGACCAAAAAAGAATTAAGTACAACGAAGATGACTTCCTAGAGTCCATTAAAGGGCTGGAATTCCACAACATAGGTGGGGGAATCCTAGAGGGCCAAGGAGTTGAAGAGTCCTTGGTAAATGTCTCTTCGAAAAGCAAGAGAGAGAGAGAGGCTTTTTCGTCCTTCTTTTGTCTCTCCATTTATAGCTTGGAAAGGAGAGGACATAATGACGGTCTGTCATAACTTGTAATGTATAGAGTCTCTTTTGAGGAATTTGAGAAGATTTGATCCGTACTTGTCACAACTTTGTCAGGATCTATTGGTTTGTTAGAGTAGAGTTGTTAGAGGAGAGTTATTCGACTATGGGTATTAGAGAAGAGGCTGTTTGACCAATGGCCTAACATGATCCCCTCTTGTCTACTGCACGTGATTATCAATTATTTCTGAATTGTTTTGATGTTATTGATGTATACATGATTCACATTTCTATATTCCCTCCATCACATTCAAAAATGATAACCTGGCTCCCAATACTATCACCATCGTGGCCCCTTGTTGCTGACCACCTACTCCACAATGCCTTTTCTCTCCTTGATGCAAGAAAATCTGAGACATTGGTCGCACTTATGACATCAGGTAATTTGGAGAATTTGGATTAGTCTTGTGCTCTACTTATTTCAATTTTTTAGATTTTGCCATAGCTATGTGCTATATTTTCTTTGCCAACTTTATGCATTGTAAGAGGAATTTAAGTTTTATGTGAAGGCAAATTTGGTAAAATCAAGCAGTGAGCAATTCTGCTAATTTTTTATTTGTTTAGAGCTATTTTGGATTTACAATAAGAGAGCTGAAAATAATACCTTTTGTACTTTTTTGGAAGGTGTCTAAAATTAGGGGAATTGAATTGTAATTTCAGTTCAAGCCCATCAATGAAAAGTTACATGCTAATTATTTACTGTATATTTGAGTGCTGAAGAATCACATTATAACACTGTATAGACTCACAATCTGCAATTAAACCAACGGGTATGTTTATGTTTGCACGCCTAAGTTCGACATGGAATTGAATGTTGAAAATAATCTGGGAAGTAGATTCAATTCGTGGTGTTCATAACAAGTTCACCAGTCACTTTTAGGAACATTTTCTCAGTGTTTTGCTTGTTTTGCTGGTATTATTCATGCTGCCAATGGGTAGTATGGGTGTTGTTAGGCTCTATCTACAGTGGATCACTGGCTTGATATTGTAACAACTTGCAAGTAGACACTACTTGATCCCTGTTTATCAAGCGTTTGGCGAGGCAGTGATATTATTTTGGTAATTGTTCCTTGTCTGTGGTTAAAAGCAGTTTATCTTTTGCTGTTTAAAAAGGGCTAAACCTGTTGTTTTATGCATTATATCATGCTACGTTTATAAGTGCTTGATTGTTCACTACCACTAATTTACAAGTAGGGCAGGTGATTATGGTGGAAACTTGAAAATTACCTGAGTTTTATTTTTTCAAAATGGTCTGGATTTTCTTCTGTCTCAAAGTCAACTTACTTGAAATGAATCCGATTGATGTTGAACTTTTTGCATGCATATTTACAACAGCATAAAGAAACATGTATAACACGTATATTATAAAGGTTATTAGTGAAAGAGATGCAACATGTTATTACTGATATTCAAATAGTATTAAATTATATGTTTAATGCATTTTTTGTTCAATATGTAAGATAGTAAATACCCTCACCTAGTGGGATTAAGGCTTGGTTGTTGTTGTTGTTGTATGTAAGTAAATATGCTCGAATCAACTAGAGATTGAATAGGGTCTAATGAACTGAATCAAAACTCTTTTTTTTTTCTGAAAACTTCAGTGTTTACTTGATGCAACCTAACTTAAAATCGATGCAGTGCTAGCTCTAGATGTCTAATAACCTCACCAAAACCTTTAATTAGGCATGCTAGGTAGTTATGTGGTTCATATGATCAGAAACACTCGATCACATGCTATGGGAAATGGAAGTTTAGGCTTTGTCTTTAGTGTCTCTTACGCCTAACATGGAAATTTGGGCTCTGGTTGACCTAGTCGACCAATTTGAACACCCCTGATTTTACACTTTTTTTGCTTTTCACAACATCTGCTCTGTAATGAGATGACTTTTTTTATCTCTCTTGTAGTATAAGCTCTGAGAAATCCTTAATTTTTTGAGCATTGTAGGGTTGTCATCTCTAAAAGAAGAATAATGCTACGCTAGAGATTAGATGGCTCCTCATAAACTTTCAGGCATGCAAAAGCAGGTTTTGGGTCTATATCGAGGATTTCTTCGAGCAGCCAAACTAAAGGATCCTGAAGAGCGGCTAAGAATTGTTTCTGTTGTTTCATCTGAGTTTCATCGTAATGCGAAGAATGTTGATCGCAAGAACTTCCATTACATTGAATATCTGTTGCACAGGGGAAAGAGGCAACTTGAGCAGCTCAAACGTTCCACCACAGTTTCGCTAACAACGATAAATGTAAGATGAGAGAAATCTTAAACCCTCCTTTACTTCTCGCCATCCCAATGTATTACTTCATTTTTGTTGGCTCTATCAATTACAAGTTATTAGATCCTCTTTGTTTGCAAAATTTAATTTTAACTCGGTTAAAATTAAACTCAAACGAAGATATTGTTTCATTAAAAGTTTGTGAATGATGCGAAATAAAGTTAGTTATTATATTAAGATATGTAAAGGATGTGATATAGGTTAGTTATTATTTTGGTATGTATGTAGAATATGAAATAAAGTTAATTTTTAATATTAAATTTTATGTCTGATGTGATATGTCTGTTTAAAATGAAATCAGGTTAGTTTTAACTTGCCAAATAAATAAGCCCTTGGTAATATAAGTTCAAGGTTGTGGTTTGGATTCTTTCATGGGAAAATTATACTATCTATTTCACGTAGATCTACATTTCTTGAATAGTTCAACACAAGTCCTTGAGATTGTTCGGTCATTTACCTTTCAAACTTTTCTCTCTCCCCTCTTGCATGAGGGAGAGAGGTGGAGAGATGTCAGAAACCAGGATGAGAGTGGTGCCCGCAGGAAGGAAAGAAGGGAGGGGGGGAGAGATATTTTGATCAATTGTTCAGGCTAAACTATTACGTTATCGATAGAATCTCTTTTAAGTGGACTATATTAAGTTAAAATCACGAGATAAGAGTTGTGTTAAATGATTAAAATGATGAACCATGTGAAAGTCGAGTTACACTTCACAAATCCAAGATGATTTATGTCTATTTTCAAAAATTTCAGATGAGAAATCCAAGCTCAAGTACACCTCCGGAAGACTAGAAGAATGCTTCTCCAAAGGTACACCATTATTATTCCCAAATGATCATAAGCACAAAGGTATGTCAGCTATTTATACTTAAGAGAGGCATTTAAAAAAAATATATTGTTTTGATTTTTTTTAGGATTAGAAATAAAGTCGATTGATATATTAGAAATCATATTAAGATGTGAAATCTTTGTTCAAATATCTCTAAATTCTCTGCACAATCTCATACCATTCGCAAAAAAAAAAAAAGTTGATCTTGTTACTCAAAAGAATTTCGTTCCAAACTAATTTGATTTGATGCATTATGTGCATGTAATGTGTATTACACTCTGTATAAGATATGAGCATAGTAAGTTTTAGTTAATTCTGAAATCATCTGAAATAGTATACTTTTTAGTCAGAATTTAACTCGATTTTGGTATCAAAAAATTTGATTTTATGCTAACATTAACTTGTGTTTGAACTCAATTCTATGCCTACCTGCCTTCCTTCTTGGTCTCTAAGGCCCTATTTGGCGCGAGGACCAAAACAAGACCAAAATAATACTAGTTTAAAAAAATAATAATAATAAATAAATTATTTTAATTATTTTACACAAATTTTAATATAAAAAATAATATTTTACTTCACGTACTCAGTAATTTTTTAAAAAAATATAAATTTTATTTCACATCTTAGATCAAAATACTCAATTTGAATATTGTGATCTAGAATGTGAAATAAAATTGATATATTTTTTATTTTAAATTGTTGAATATGTAAAGTAAAATAATAATTTTTATATTTGAATTTGTGTAGAATGATTTAAAATTTTATTTATTATTATTATTGTTTTTTAAATTAATATTATTTTAGTCCTATTTTGATCCTCATGCCAAACATGGCCAGGCTCAGTTTGGCGCGAGGACTAAAATCAGGATTAAAATAATACTAATTTTAAAAATAATAATAATAATAAATAAAATTTTTTAAATTATTTTATACAAATTTGAATATAAAAAATAATATTTTATTTCACATGCTCAATAATTTTTAATAAAAATATAAATTTTATTTTACATTTTAGATCAAAATACTCGATTCGAATATTTTAGTCTAAGATGTGAAATAAAATTGATATTTTTCTTTTAAATTATTGAATATGTAAAATAAAATAATATTTTTTATATTAAGATTTGTGTAGAATGATATAAAAAATTTATTTATTATTATTATTATTATTATTTTTAAACTAGTACTAATTTGATCTCCTTGCGTCAAACAGGACTTAAATGTTTACCTGTGTTTATTTATTGCCCAAAGTTTTGAAAGTCAGGTGATAAAAATATTAAGAATTGATATAGAGGATATTTTAATGATAAACAGTTATATATATATATTTATATTATTATAATCATAAAATTACATAATTCACATAATACTTTTGAAAAAAATTATGAATTAAGCTATTAATAAATTTATAAATTTACAGTAGAAATTTTTATTTTACTAAATTGAATTTAAAATTAATTTTATATATAATTAATTTGTGAAATAAATAGTATTTAAAGTATGATATTAAAATTTAGATTTAAGTATTTTATTTTAAGCATAAAATTTAATATTTTTAAATTATAAATTATAATTTTAGGATTTAAAATTTAAAGTATAGTATAATTTTATTAAAAAATTATATAAAATTTGTAAATTTGTAAAATCTTACTATACTATATATAATATTTTATTTTTAATAATAAAATATGTAACTTTTTGTAATTAAATTGTCTTAAATATTAAATTGTCTAACTACAAAGCCAGCCAAATAACTTCTATTTAAGCACAAAATAAATTAGCACATGGCTTGTGCAGTTACAGTGTGAATACTTATGTTTTGAATTTTTAACCAAACTATTTTATATTTAGTAGCAGCAAAATAAAATTATATTATATATAATTTTTATATAATTTTAATAGCTAATTAAAAATTTATGCATTACTATGTACAATTAAATTTTAATTATATGTATATAATTTATCTTTAAATATATAATGTGTATATATATATATATATATATAAATATATATAAGAGGCTCAATGCCTCCAATTTTGCTTCAATAATCATTTACTTAAAATCAAGTTGATTTCAAATTTAATTATTTATAATAAAATTGATTAGACTTAAAAAA
The DNA here is from genome assembly GCA_002786265.1 of Apostasia shenzhenica. NCBI lineage: Eukaryota > Viridiplantae > Streptophyta > Magnoliopsida > Asparagales > Orchidaceae > Apostasia > Apostasia shenzhenica. Next base: position 1,229,839 of record KZ451988.1, read on the forward strand.
TAATTTGATATATATGATCATACGGTGTATATGTATACAATGTACGAAGAGAGAATTCACGCATACAATTTCCATAAACACACGCATATAGATATAATTATGCACATTATATTTTTATTATAAACGAACTTATGATTAATGTTTAATTGATTCTATCAAAAAAAAATGTTTAATTGATTTGAATTTAATAAAGTACAAAAAGTGCAGAATTTGGATCACATAAAAGGAGTCGAGCTATCAATAAACAATACATAAATTTTATCGTAGTAAATAAAAAAGAATTATAACAACAAAATTTAATACTCATTTTTCAAAAAGAATTGACATATATAAATTGTTAGTTAATTGTAATAAAAAAAATTTACCTACACTGCAGTTGTTTTTTTTTTTATTTTCGACGAGTTCCTTCACATGAGCATTTTAGTGATTGGAATTATAATTCCACCCTTCATCTATGAGTACTGCGAATATTTTTGAGATAAAATAAAGGGTAAATTGCAAAGAGCCCTCGAGATTAAAAAGATACTGCAAATAGGTCCCACATTTTAAAAAACTTAAATTTAGGTCTCAAGTTTATGTTTGCACTGTCATTTAGTCACTGAGTTTAAATATCGTTTTTTTGGATGATTCAATTAAACAGTAACAATTAAATTTAACTGTTAATCATATTTATATAAACCAAAATGTTCTTATCTATCTAAAAATTCTTTAGAACAATGTAAAGAATGAGTAAAAAATCTAAAGTAAAATAGTAAAAAATCAGTAAATTTCAGATATGAGACCAAACAACAGCGCAAACACAAACTCGGAAACTCAAATCTAGACTTTTCAAAACATGGGATCTATTTGCAGTACCATTCTAATCTCAGAGGCTCCTGTGCAATTTACCTTAAAATATATCTCAAATTTTTTTTTACAGGGATTCACAAAATAAAAAATATTCATTCATGCCAAAAAATTAATTGTTAATACAAGTCGATCCCCACCAAACAAAATACTCACTTTTGATCTGCTGCTAATTTCCATTAGCTCTCAAGTGAAGTTTTGGAGGGTTTTTTTTGGCAAATTTCATACAGGTACTTGAAATTACAGGGTAAAATCAAATGAGACTATAATTTTTAAAAATAAACATATAGATCCCTAAATTTTGACGTATTTATTAATCAGATCCACTGGTCAAAACTTTTGTTAAATTTAACTAAAATGATTTATTTACCCTGCCTTTGTTCAACCTCTTCTGTTCTCATGCCTCTATAAATATTCAGAAAGAGTAGGGTATTTTAGTAGTTATACAAATAAAAAATCTTTTAAGTCAACTTTTTTTTTGAAAAATGACAGTTGTTGAAAGGACCAACATGAAATCTTTAAATCAAAATTCAGAACCAATTTAAAAAAATTAATGAGACTCAGAGACCCAAATATAAATTTTTAAAAATTATGGACTTTTGGCTTCAGGGATTTGTGTGATATTTACCCCTACCGATAAAATGACTAAATTTCTTTCATATTTTTATCGTCATTTGTTAGAGTTCTTATTCTTGTCTTTGTTCATTGGATACTAGAACTCTCCCTCACCTTTTGGTGCTGGGTATAGCAAATAGGGTTAAGTTTGGTGCATATATCGATCAACTATTGTCGAAGAAAAATTCGAATGAGAATACACATATATCGACTAACGACAAAGGGAGATATTTTCTCTTTCTTCGCTTTGATTGCTCGCTGGTTGAACGAAGAAGAGGTGTAGTCTGTATGAGGTGACGTCTTTCAAACTTGATATTGGGGTGTCAAGCCTTCATTCTCTCCAGACGTAGGACAACACTTTAATCTCTTTTTTTTGTGAGAATTAATGTTGGGTTGTCAAGCCTTGAACACTAGAGACGTCACCGTCAAGGGTGACACTTTTAACTTTACCTTTCGCCACTAAGACTCATCTCTCTCGTGTTGTGAGGATGAGTCTCGGATAATTTGCTGGTAATCCGGTAACCTAGTTTGATCCGCATATAAGGTTTTATAACAGAGGGTAATTTTTGACTTTTCATACAGATTAGATGGCAGGATTGACAAAAGGAGTGAAGTGAACCAAAGTATCAAAAAGCTTTAGGACCCTAATGAAAAGATTATGACTTTCTGATCCCTCATGAAACAAATGCCCAACCAAAGGATGTAGACAGCTTACCTCATTTTATGATATGGTGCACTTGTCAACAGCTACATGTCAAGCCATATTAAATGTGGTACCAATACAGGTTGAAAAGTTTGCGGTTCAAAAAAATAAACCAATTTACACTTAGACACTACAACTAATCGAATTTCTCGACCCAAGAAGGCAACACGTCTGACAAGAAAGTCACAAATTTGAAAGAGAATGAGATTCGGAGTCTAAACACACAAAATATCACTAACCTTCTTTTAACTTTTCTTTCCTAGTTTTGAAGAATGTTTTCGTATATCCCATTTATAGTTAACATTTTAGACCTTTATAATGATGATATTTACATATATGGGGTCATTCGACAGTTGATGAGTCAGCCTGATAAGAACTAAAATTAAATTGGATCATAATCAGTTTGATTCAATTATACCCAAAACCCATATAATCTGTACCCATATACGGTGAACACGAATCAAGTTCAGATTATGTTCAAGCTAGATCCTCTGTCTAACTGAATCCTTAGTCGAATAATATCAATAAATTCATGAACTTGTTAATGGTGATGGGTTTCTTTGGGGATGTGGACTAATGAATGAACACAACTATTTCCAAACTTACAAGCCTATGTCAACTATACCTTACTGATTCGTAAAATTATTCACCATTTCATAAAATGTTGAGAAAAAATTGAGAACAGGATTTGTTGAAGTCTCCAAATCAAAATAAGCTTCGGTATTCTAGACCAACAAAGAAATTGAAATATCTTTGATATATACAACATGGAAGCTGAACGATACAGAGCTGGATGATACGTACCATAAACGGTGTAGAGTGTTGTTGAAGAGTAAGCTATATACTGAGTAGTGAAAGCAAACTCCTTGTGCCGCAGCAAAAAAGTAAATGTCAGAAATGAGGGTCCGGCAACCAGGAACCAAAATAATGCTGCAAAGTAGAAGAAAAGTTCAATGTGAAGCAAAATATTACTCTTCAAAATTGAATGAATAAACACTTTGGATGAATATTTCAATTTTCTTTTGTATCATAAGTACGGCTTATGCTTCAAAAATATACACCTGTTCTGAAATATTACTTAAAATTAATAGAATAATTTGGAAAATTCCCCCATTAATAGCTTATCCACTTCCCCATATAGGTGATGAATACAATGTGAAGTAGAAGATAACTTCAATGTGAAGTAAAATATTACTCTTCAAAAATGCATGAACAAACACTTTTGATGAATATTTCAATTTTCTCTTGTATCATAAGTACGGCTTATGCTTCGAAAATATACATCTGTTCTGAAATATTACGTAAAATTAATATAATAATTTGGAAAATTCCCCCATTAATAGCTCATCCACTTCCCCATATAGGTGGTTTGCTGAGGTTGACTTGACCTAACAACCACACCAAATGCTTCTGATCAGAAGTTCTGGCCTGTGCAGCTTCAATATGGTGGTTTATCAGACTAATTGCCATTAGAACATTTGGATAAATTCAGATTTGGGTTAACACGTTTAAGGTTAGGGATAAGTCATACTTTGGTATTTATTTAATGACATCATTGGGTTTGAGTGCATTTATATCTCTCGTTAGGGTATAACTAAGGTTAACCCCAAACTCTGTCTATCAAACCACTGAAAGTCTAAACATCACCTTGTCCACTGCCGATTTTCAGGTTAGATACATGGCCTGAAATTGATGAAACTTCTGTACTTTCTCGGCATAAGCCTTTAAAAAATGTGCTTGATTCCGAATATTTAGACTGTCCAGGGAAGTTCTCTTCCTCTTGGCCATGCGGAACAAGAGGTCTTCTGTATCAAGCACATACGATGCCTGCAGCATATGTTCTTTTGATATACATACATATATATATATGATACGAGCAATATCAATATAAGCAAAAAATAGTCACATTATGCTAACCAACCTTTGAGGTTACACTTGTAATCTTGCATTCCAAACCATTGAAAATTCGAAGCCCTTCCATAGCCGAGCAATAAAGAGTATTGTCATCCTCACTTCCGAATTTCCTTTTATTTCTGCAAGATACTAACATCTTACAATCAAGGAGCGGAATACAGGCATATACACAAAAACATGATTATTTGCAGTCACTGTGCATATACCTTTTCATGAAGATTTCATGCCTATCGTTTCTATAAGATGCACTAGAACAGAAATCATTGTAGAGGTAAGATGAAAAGTTTGGCTCTATAGAAACTGCAGTGACATCCGATTTCTCATAACCCCCGTGGTCCATCAGCTGAATAGATAGCTTAGTTGGATTTGAAGACTACAAAAAATGGAACAAGGGATGTGACAATGTCATGAAAAGTAATAAACATGAAATATCAATCACTAATCATCTACATGAATAGTTTGTATCCCAACATTCTTAAGGTTAGCTTTGAAAAAAATGGTTATGTCAAATGTTGCTTGTAATGGTCATTGTCCTTTATTTGAATCATAAAATTTACATTGAGGATAACTCTTAAGATTCTTCTCAATATGCAGAGTTCTTTGATAGGCATCTTCAAAAGAGTCGAGGATATACAATTCAACCTCCAATTTAATATCATCAAATAGGTATGCAATAAAAATATATAAGTAATTGATTACAGGTGTTTCTATTATAGAGCGACTCTAGATTATAAGCATTTGGTGTAATAAACTTTTGACTGAATAAGATTTCACCAAACAAGTTCTTATGCATTTATATGATAATTGAAATTCACTAGCTTCATCTTTATGATTTGAATGAGTGTGATGCTTTATTCTCTTTCAAATGTTTGCATAGGATCTTATGTCAACGATGAGTATTATGACACACTGCACCAAAACGTCAAATTCTTTATTATGTAATATATTAACTAGTGAACCACATAAAAGTGTATTTTTTATGACAAACTACATAACGGCGTTACTAGTGAAGAATGTGAGTTTATTCTGCTTACATTTGAGAGATTTTTGTACTGCCTCATTTGGTTTTTACACAAATGTGGCATCATCAAAATATGTTGTGCATATTTGATGGATTATTTTTTTATTTTTCTCTAGTTTTGGGCATGCATTATCTGGATAGTAGAAAGCGTAAGACAAATGATGCCATTAATTCCCTGGAGCTTGAAGATGTACCACATGATTCTTTTATTGCATCAGACTATGAATCAAGTAATACTGATCATGGAATTCGTCCAAAAAAAAAAATTTCTGATGATAATAAAGTAAGACGTGGTCCTAGAAGGATTACGAATTACTACAGATGTAAGTTTCACTCCAATAAAAGTGAATCTTCTCATTTGAAAGGTGTGCATTTCTAAATTAATTAAGTTAAATATATCTATTACATATAAATTCTAATGAATATCATTTCAATAGTTGCATAAGAACTAGATTATGTTTTCTTAAATTATAAATACATTCTTTACTGAAGCTTTTAATATATTGTTAAATATATTATTAACAGATATCAAAATATTTCAACCAAGTACTAATAAGTCTACTGTAGTCCTGCACCACAGAGATATGAATGAAGAGGAACAGGTTGGGCAAGCTACGAAGCCCAACATAAAGAGCATAGAAGTGGCAACGAGGAAGAAGGAATCATTAGGTGAAGCAAAGTACGACAAATTAGTTGAAGTTATTGCTGACTTGTGCGTAAGTAATCGTATATTAAGGGGTTTGCTAGTCTCCACTGAATGGCCTAAGGTCATTCAGAAAATGAACGAGACATTTCATAAAATGTATGATTCCAAGAAGCTTAAGGAGCAATGACGGAAGTACAAGCAGAGGTGGAGGATGAGCGATGTATGTAGGATAGAAGCTTCCCCCGAAGTATGGACAACATTACTGGAGGTGAGTGTATTTTAGTAGTAATACTACACTTTCCTACTCCACAAACAAATACATAATTTTCTCGAAGATCTGTTTCGAATAACATATTTACTATTCTATCTTCATACAAATGCAGAAACATCCAAAGTATGTAATATGTTCCAAGAAGGGATTCGGGCATTACAATGTTATGACCCTAATATGTGCCAAAGGAATAAAAAAGGGTAAGTATTCTGTCGGACCTGGAGCAAACACCAAAAAGAAGAATGTGGAAATTCTATCAGAAGATAGTGATGATGAGATTGTTGGTTATTCTGTTCAAAGCTCTGGACAACCTACAACGAAAGAAAGTAATAATAGCATAGAGTACAACAATTCTTCGGGAAATAGGAAAAGGAGTAGGGAGTAAGTCAAGTCCAGTTCTTCCGTTGGTGTAGGAAAACTATAGATTAAAGATCGTTTTATTACTGCATATGAGAGAAGGACATCTATTATTGAGAAAATGGAAGCTAAACAGGAACAAGCTGCAGGTGTAGGATTGAAAGAATGCTTTGAACGAATCCAAAATATTTCAAATATTAACAGCAACGAAAAAGCAACTGTGTCACAATATATAGTTGACAATGAAAGTGCAAGAATGTTGCTCATGAATATGGATGATGATACCTTACAGCGTTGGGTGGAGTTTGTAGTAGATCAAGACCCATTCTTTAGCAAGAAACCACCTTTTGATCCACCTTTGATTTAGTTACTTTTGTTTGACACTTTTTGGACAAAGCATCATTCTGGGGAATACTGAAATGCATATGAAATGCTGAATGATTTTTTAGAGTTTTTGTATGGTATTTTTTGTGTTAAAAACCTATGAGCTAATATAGTTAGGTAATTAGATTACAAACTTTCATGTACTAATTAGTATTACTTGACAATTTTTTGAGTTTAAGTAATTTGGTAATGTGTTATTCTAACTGTGATATGCGCATTTTGTTAAATGACTGACGTCATAATTTGTGTTTATAATGAGATTTTACAAAGTTTAAAATTGATTCTTGTCATAGTGGGCGGACGTGTGGTTATTTTATTATCATATATGTTGGTTCTCACATGTTCATGGGCTTAAGTGAATCTACGTATGACGGAGAGCACTCATCTTCAAATGAGCAAGTTAACTTACAGCTGCAGTTGAATTTGTTGACTTGTTATTTTGCAGGGTTAATTCTTGCCCGACGCAATATGGGCAAGAAATGATGTCTCCAGACTAATTATGGTTTTTATATTATATTTTGGGCATGCTATGTTATGCGTGTTTAGACAATTTTGACTTGTATATTCATGCATGAACCTATTACGTGTAAGACTATCATACTATCTTATATTGTTTGTGTATCTGAAAAATATGTTTGCTTTTTTATTTTTATTTTTCTGTATTTTGCGAGACTATTTTAGCAGCAGTTTATAAATATACATCTCTTTTATAAATATGAAATGTATATTTACGTTATTTATTTATTATGAATTTTTAATGTATGAAGTAGTTATGGCAACAGGATTTTTGTTTTGTTAATTAATAATTTAGTATTTTCATATTTTAAATATTATGTGCTACTATTGTATAATAAATTATTTTTATTTATTTATATCATTCGTAGTTAACATGAGTATGATTATCTAAGCAAAATTATTTGACTCATCAAATAGATTTTAAATTTCAAGTCAATTGCCAAATAGCAATTAAATCAACTTTTTTTGCCCAAAAACATCAACAAAATTTTCCAAGCACTAAAAAAATCTCCAACCAAACAGAGCCTAAAAGTTTTAAATTTAGTGGCATATAGAGAACTAACAGTAGCACCTAGTGATCCATTTGAGCCTTCTATTCTCTTAAAAAGAAAACCCACACCAAAGTATTCACGAGCCAAACCTACCAAAAAAGACCTAATGAACCAAAGTTTTGATAAGCAAGTAATATTTACTCGAAATCGAGGATACCACTGATATCTATATTGGTAGAAACTTTTGTATCCATTAGTGAATTTATGGTTACTAAAGAGAAGCTGCAACGGATTGATCCAAACATCCAAGAGAGTTACCATAATGAGTTGACCATACTCGATGGGGTCAATTTTTTTCACCCCGAGAGGATTGACACAAACACCTATAGAGCATGTTATAGTCAGATTTATCAGAGACACACATAATCAATCTTGCACTCCCAAGTTGGTTGGACTAAACCGTACTTAATCAACTAAGTCAACTGTTAGTAGTTAGGTTGAGTCATGAATAGTCGAGCTTTCTTAACTAAGTCAATTAATTTGAATTTGGGAGTACTTATTTGCTGATAGGCTTAACTTGAATTTATAGGGTTATTTTGAATTAGATTTTATCTAATTTTAAAATTAAAATTTATTTAATTTTAAAATTAGTTATTATTTAGTCTCACTTTGCGAACAAAAAACTTTCTTATATAGGTCTAAAGTTTGTATATATTTTGATGCTTTATGAATAAAATTAAATATGTACTTTGGGGCCAAGAGTAAAAATTATAACCCATAATTTTATTCTTTTTCTTCCACCACCCAAATCATAGCAACTCATCCGACGTCAATTTTGAGCATCACTTTTTGCACAATTTGCTATCCAACAAGGAATTTTACTTAAAAGGGCTGGTGTCACGATTAGGCCCTAGTATAGCGTGACTTTGGGCTCATAAAAGAGACTAATTATGCACTACGACAGCTGGACAACTATTGATAACAATGCAGGTGAAGACTTAAACAAGGCGCCAGCATTGAGCAAGCGACAACAAATGGTTTGTTCGCAAGTAGGAGAGCTGCTCTCCGAATTAACAATGAATATGGACATGAATATCGCAAAGGGTGGGCTGAGTACAAGAACCCAGCACAAATAACAAGGACGTCATGGTGAGCCATGATGTAATGGCACTAGGCTTTGGTGCTCAAGGGACATAAGACATACGACGTGTGGAGTTATTGATGCTTGCATTGCACTGGTGGTGGTGATGCATTACTGACTTAGACCATAAGAGAGGTGATGCAAGGCTGCAAGATAAGGTGGCACATAAGACACTCGTCAAAGCAACATTGGTGCTAGCAGAATGGGCTGCTAAAGTTCTAAGTCAATTGATGTGAGGTCGAGCCAACGCTTAACGCAATGAAGTGTGAACGACAACAAGAAGTCAATCCTAATGCATTTGAAGAAGCAGCCAATGACAAGTTTTGGATGCTGAAGGCACATAGGAAATCACTTAAGAGAGGCGGCGTATGACACCGATGCATTCAGTAAAGTGGTTAGTGAAAATGGCGAAATGGATGCTCAATGGTCAAAGGCAAGTTGAGATCCATAATCGGCTTCCAATTGTTGTGTGTTGCGTGGTACGAACGAAGTAAATGAGCATCATCGATCCAACGTCGAACTGTGGGCGTGGACAACCGTTAAGACTCAAGGCACGAGATGGAGGGTCCATACGCTGATCGGATCGATTCAACTCTAGACCAATTGATGTAGAACACAAGTGCTCTAATATCATTTGTTCTAGAACATGAATGCTCAAATACCAAATTAATATAAAATGTATAAATAGGAATAGGGAGAATACCAGAAGAAATGCAAGAGGTAGAAAGGGAACAAAAACTAGAAGATATATTCATTCATCAAAGTCTAATTAATACAAACATGTGAGCTTATTTATAGCCAACTTGCCCTACTAATATAAAGTAAATCTAAACTAATGAAAAAAGAAAACTATTAAAATTCTATTTAATTATCCATACCAATAGATGAAAGTGTTCTGATACCAATGCTCAAATACTAAATCAATACAAAATGTGTAAATAGAAAAGGAAAGAATACTAGAAGAAAGGGGAGAGACAAAAAAATGAAAAAGTACAAAAGAATGAGGAAGAAAACAAGAATATAATTTTATTCATTCATTAAAGTTTAACGAATACAAAGATATGAGACTTATTTATAGCCAACTTTCCCCAAAAAATCTAAAGAAAATCTAGGGTTCTCATCCGACACGTTGGCAACATTTTCTAATGGAGGAGCAAACCCCACTATCGGTCGACCGACGATGCAAATCGCCAAAGCCTGACTCATCGACTTGAAGAGAATCACTTCCCTTATTGGACACTCCCTTTGAGCAGATGAAATCACGGTTAACATTGACAAAATAGGTTATGCTAGATTTTGTGTTTAAGTTGATCTAAACCACTTAAGGCAGGGGTATGGGCGAAGGAAGCTAAGAGAAGATTCTTCTAGAGAGTGGAATATGTGGGACTCTGTAGTTTGTTTTAAATGTGGAAAGGTGGGACACAAGGAATCCGCTTTCCCCATCCAGCAAGAAAACAATACTTCTAAGCATGACTTAGTTCCTCCCAATCCAAGAGGTGATAGCAAGTTTCCTCGAGCATATGCAAGAATAACTATAGACGCAAAATACAACTAGAGATGCAGTGAACTAGATTGGCCCTTGCATTCTTATTAGCAGTAGAAGAAGGAACAAGGCCAAGAAGAAGGCAAATGTAGTTAAAACTGCAACAAGTCCAAGCACCAAGAGTGTTAGTAGAAGTTGGGGCGAACAGCCTAAATCAGTGGTAAATCAGCAAGTTGTCGCAGGTGAGTAGCTGCTACTGCAGGATTCAAGTATGACAGTGAAGTGGGTATCCAAACCACCTAACATTCAGCCAATAACATCCAAAAGGTCATTTGAAAGTTCTCCTACCATTCCCAATGCCAAATAGAAAAGTAGTTCCTGCACCTGAACAACAAGTGTCAACACAAGCAACACTAGAAACTCAAGGTAGAATGCATTGCTGCAGCTTGAAATGAATTCTCCTATGGAGTGCTCAACTCCAGGACAAAAGTGGAAAAGAATGAAGCATAGCCCTCTCCCTCGGGCATTTCCGATTTCCACCAACATCTACGATGCAGTTAGATGACCTAAATCCTCGTTCTAACAACTCCTTGGAAAACTGGCAGCAAGCAAGAGATTGCCCACAAGTTACACAAAACAAGCCTTCGTTAGGTGGTGGAAAGAAAAAATGGCCTAAGCCAAGGCTTGAATCAGATGGCACAGAGAAGCCAACCTAGAGCAATCATTTTTATTTGAAGAACCAAAGTAAATATAGGTACAAACTGGAAATGAATTGTATACCAAAGAAGAATTAGGCAAAGAACTCGAGCTTCAACAAGCAATGGTCACCAACAAGAAGCTGTGAAGGGAGGCCCTTAAGTCTACAAAGCCTGAGACTCTACTCCAATTCTCTAAGGATGGAGAAAACGCAGATTTGAAAGAAGCAGCAATCACACAAGCAATGAAGTTCAATCAAAGATTCCCAAGGGTAGAATGGACTGTAAAGCTGAGCACCATGCTCCACTTTGGGGTGCCCATCACATTTTTATTCTCGTCTATTTTATTGGAGTTTTCTTTTGTGGTTAGCAATGGAAAGGACAAATAATAAGGACACTTTCATGGTCATCCTTTACTCTTTCTCTGAATCAAGTCCTAAGATTCCCCCTCCATTATTAGAAATATCACTTATAGCGTTTATGGACTTCCCCAACCACAATGGAGTTGGAGTAGAGAAACCACGGAGTGTCCCATTAGTTAAATCCTCCATTACTATTAGATTCAATCACACACAATTGTGTACATTGATTTGGATCCCTTTTGTTGGGGTGAGGTATGCCTCCCATGGTGTTTTCTTGTAGCCCACACTTTTTATGGGTCTTTTACTCTTATAGTAGTTATATATAAGCATAAGGCTGAATTTCAAAAAACAAAAAACTAATTATCCATACAATTTGTCAATTTTGTCTAAAATGAACATGTAAAATTTAAGAAAACTATGACATCCTTTAAAACTCCTACTACACAGCCCGACTAAAAACATTAATCAATTATGGTTTTTTATTTTAATCCACTGGATTATCCAGTGGCCTAATTTTTTAACAACGGGACAATCTAATGGTTTAAAGCCCAAAACTTCAATTTATCAATTTATTGATCAATTATTAGGGTTGTAAAGCTTTCTCCAAAATAAATTCCCTCTAATTTACTCAAAAACTCAATCCATCCACATTCTTCTGTTCCTAAAATAAGTTCTCTACAAATCCTTTATCTAATTAAGTGGATTGCCATCAGTGATTCTATCTAATAAACCCAAAGCAAGAACATCATTATCAGCAAAACACTTGGAAAGAAGACAGAAAAAACTTACACAATCAAATCGATACATGTTCTCATCATGAAGGAGAACTCGAGCATTTTCATAATATACTACATCAAAAAATCTTCCAGGTCGTCTCGATTTTTCATAAAAATAAAGCTGAAGGAGTCTACTGTCTGTGTCGTCAGATGCAATTGCTTGAAGCTGAAAAAAGCAATGTCAAACGTTAAGAATCACCAATTGACTAATCCCTGAAGACAATCCTAAAATTCATAAAAATCTCCACCTGTTTAACAACTTTATATATCAGTTTATCCAATGTGAAAAGCACATAAGATTGAGTTCCAATAATAGAACGGCAATCATCTTCAAATTTTGTGTTATCAGCTGAGCCATCAAGCAAGCTGTACAAGGCACTCTTAAACCTATGCAATTTGGATAGAAACTAAAATTTCACAAGCCATGCAATTGTAAGGAGAAACAATGAGAACAGTAATTTCTGTAAGCACATCTTACTTTGTATATAGATTAGGAGAGTTTGTGTCCTTTGACAATCTCCATTTCCTTTCCGCAGCTGCAGAATTTTTTTTTGCAGAGAGTATCCTTTCATAAAGTGTCTGCAAAAAATAGAACTTTCCGTAATATGTAATAGCTTATTATGACAGCTAGAACAATTCAAAAGGAAAAAAGTCTTGTTTTGTTCAAGGTCCAATTTTATAGTGAGGTTAATTCAAATTTTGTTCTAAATTAATTCTCAGTCCCAAACAATTTCTATAATTTTTTTGAAACTATTTTCTTCTTTTCAAGGCTTAATTCAACCATAATTCTCACCCAGGCTTAATTGGCCACGAATTCCATGGTTGAATTACGCCCCAGGCCTCTTTCCAGACTAAAATGCTAATCAATAGATAGAATATAGTTCATTTCCAAATTACAGATTGAAGGGTGGGAATTGGAAGGGGCAAGTAATGAGAGATACAGAGAAACTCACTTGGTGAAGCCTAAAAAGGACATAAAAAGAATCATTCCCATAAAAAATCCTGGAGCATTTATTCTCTTGCATTGCTGCTGGTACATGCTTTGCAAGGGGTTTCACAGTATGCAGGAAGCGTTCCGAGAAGGGCAATGAACTAATTTCGCCTTCAGCATCATGTGCATCAGCTATTCCTTCAGCCTCACCCTCACTTTCAGCTTTTGCATCGTGTTCATCATGATCAGCATCTTCCTCCTCGTTATCTTCAGGAGAACACTCATCACCATCACCCGATTCACTGCCTGAAACATCGCCCGCTTCAGATGCATTTTCGCTGTCCTCTGTAGATCTTTGTGGACTTTCATCACCTTCATCGTCAGCATCAGCATCATTCTCACCTGCAGCCTCACCACAAGCTTCAAATTCTCCAGTTCTGATCTGATATTGTTTGCCACAAGAACTATTCTTCACCTTGGCTAATCCATCCAAAGCAGAATCTTCAAAGGCCACAAAGTTGTCTTCTTCGAAGTCCCCGTTTGGTGATAGCTCTCCCTCCTCCCTCTCATTCTGAGCACCAGAAGCCCCATGGTAGCGATGACCTTTACTATTACCAATGCAAGCACCATTTTTGGATACAACTGTTCTTGAAGCATCCCCTCCCTGAATATACAAGATGACAAGAATGCGACCAGGTGCGAATGCCAATCAATTTAAAAACAATATATGAAACTCATTTTCAAAAACTGAACTATACATCAAGAATAAACATAATAACCAGGTATGCTACATATAACGAGGATAATCAAACTTTGGAAACATACGTTGCAAATATCTATATGTATATGTCTATATATAAACAGCAAATGTATGCAAATGCAAAAGCCAATTTTAATAACAAATTAAGCCATTCATTATGTCAGTGTCTTCTAAATAGCTAACAATTATTTTAATCACACGTCGTTTATTCACATCCATTTCCATAAAGAACCTTTAAACAAAACACATCCAATTCTATTATATCTAGTCTTTTGTAAATAAAAAAGACAACTATCTTAAGGAGAATACCTGGTCACATATCCAATAGTATCGAAGCATAACCACTCTTGTAAAATAATCATGCCAACAGCAAAAGTAATCATAATTGCGTTGATATAAAATATTAAAACTAATCAATCTAAATGATGTTCAAATAACCCCAAAAATAATCAACATCAAGATTCAAGAACTATCTTCCTAAAGACTATCCCTAAACACAATACCCCCTCATAATTTTGTTTTTATTTAGGTGTATTTGCTTGCAAAGATTAGCTTTAACAAGGTTAAAGTTAACCTTAAATGAGGATTTTTTTTATAAAAAGTTATGTATGATGTGAAATAAAAGTAATTTTTATATTAGAACGTGCAAGGAATGTGAAATTAGTTGGTTAATATTTTAATATGTATGTAGGATGTAAAATAAATTAATTTTTTTATTTAAAAGATGTGTATGATGTAAAATATAATTATATTTTAATATTTAAATTTATGCATGATATGATAAGTTAAAGTGAACAAGTTTAATTTTAACCTAACTAAATAAACGCATAACTATCTGTCGAATTGTTATCTTGCAAACTAAATACAACTTTTGATTAAAATATACATACGAAAGTACAACCCCCACCAACTACAAATTGCAGAACTTATCATCATCCCAACAATTTGAAGTAGTAAAAAAAAAAACAATTCAAAGTAGGTTTTGTGAATCCTACTTTACAAATTAATCTTATCCAATATAACCCCTACTATTAACTCTTCATTTAAATCTTCTTATATAACATTTAACCAAATGACTTTCAACCTAATAATATTCTTTATATCCCTTTAGCTGGAATGCTTTACTCATATTAATGATGCCTCTCATCTATGTTGTACTTGTTTAAATCATCTAAGTCAAATCTCCAAAATCTTATCTTCATTATTACTTCAACATTCTTCATAATATAGTCATGTTTCGCTTTTTATCTTTTCTAGTTATACCATATATTCATCTAAACATTTCAATCACGATAAAATAAAAATAATATTTATACAAAATGTGACATATAGATAAAGGTGATAGAGCGAGTCATCAGAGAATATATATTATAAATTTTATAATATTTTTATGAAACAATCATTCAGTAAATCACATCTCAAACTCATAAAGAAATGTGAAAAGAAAAAGACTTAAAAATGTTAAAATATGATTCAGAAACATGACCCAAGGAAACATAAATGATTGAAAAAGCTACTACAAAACAATAATAAGCTTCCGAGTAAACCTCTGATGAAGGAAATCCTTCATTAATGTGAGGTTCAACCACAGGATCATTTCCGGTATGACTGGATTTCAACGTTACTCTAACCCCTGCATGAAGAGAATATAGCAATACCCAATAGATAATATATTAAATGAAACAGAGACAAAGATGAAAAGAAAAAAAAAGTATGTATAACACCTTAACAATTATTAACCTGGCATAATGTCTGTATTAGCTATGACCGTCGCAGCAATCAGGTTGTCCATTAAACGCTCAGTAGGAGCAGCTACTTCACCCAATGCATCATTAGTCTGTAATCTTCCATGAAGTGGGATTCCTGTCAAACTAACACTTTGCAAGGAAGGTCGATTGGTATCATGAAAACCATTCTGAATAGCCATTGAATCTCCATTCACCAGTCTAGCCTTGCTTGAATTTGATTGTTCTAACGAAATGCCATTATCACCATTACTCGACTTGGTATTAGCGAGAACACCATCGGCAGCAGGACTACAACTGCTTTCTATTGCACCAACTATACCAGTCTTTACATGAAATTTAGTCTTTGAGACAACTTCAGTCTGCTCGGTTCGCCGAGGCTGGAGAAAGGCCACTAACGTAGGCTCCAAAAAAGATGTCCATATTCTTATTACTTTATCCAACTGGTCCGTGGATGAGCATACTTCTTGACATGAATATTTTATAATCTGATAAAGGTCATCGTGGACGTCGGGATCCACATACTCAAATTCTATATCAGGAATTGTAGGTCTCCGATTTCCAGCAGAAATAGCAAGAAGCATGTCATCCTCCTTCCTCTTCTTCTCACTAATTTCTTTAACTTCAGCCAGTAGAACTACAAAGAAGATGATGTTGCTATTAGGTTCCTTTTTCATAGAAAGAAGAGTTCAAAGAAAAGAATATGCAGTGAATAATACCATTCCCAGAATGCTTAATCATGTACGCAACATAACCATGTATAATAGAAATGTTATTTATCAGATCCAAGCAAGTGACTCTTGGTTAATATAAAACATCCTAATCAATTTGCCAAAAAATCTCGTATCAATTCCCATCATGTCGGGGGGAATAATGGCAGTTAATTTTTGTAGTCCAACAACATGCTATGAGGCCAAGTTGTCTATTCTAAAATGTGGCCTATACATGCACAATGAGACAAGCAAACAAATGTAGCAATAGGGTGGCATTTATATCATCCCCCCCCCCCCAAAAAAAAAATTGAGAGTTCAAATCTTTTCAATGACAAGAAAATTAAAGCAGACAAACAAATAGTGAACATAACATGCAAAATAATACACCATACCTTTTGCACTCAAGCTCTTTGTATCTTGTTGCTTGAAATAGAAACTTCGATGATCAAGCGATTTGTGATAGTTCTTGGCATAAATCTCTGCCCAGACTTTATTGAAGTCAGAACGACACCTAGACCATTCTTCTTGCTTTTGCTTTAGACGAGTCAATATCACTGGCAATGCAAGACTAGCATTTTTACGCAAAACATCCATTACATCCAAACCATGATCGCCATATAGTCGTTCAATGCACCTCAAATTGAGAGCTATATTGGAGGGAAATGAAGGTTACCATGTTTCTCAATAAAAAAAGGAAAAACAAGATGAGCTACAAAAGAGGAAAAAGGAAAGAATACAAACACGTAAAGTGGTCCTCAATTCGAAATGGAGAATCCGGCCTGATAGTATTATCCTGCATCTTTTCTACTAATTCCTCAACTCGCTTAGTAGTTGCATTTACCGACTCTAGCAACATGTCTAACTCAAACCTGAAATCATCGCAAGTAACAGGAAATTGAGGGGAAAAAAGGAAAAGACCAAATCATAAAACTCTTCCAAGAATGTAGAACCATTCATCCAAAGCAACATTAATTATACATAAAAAGTAAACAAAGCAGGAGAAAGTGACCAGATTACTTGTAAAATTCATATCATCTACCATACAAACTATTTGTGGTTGACATCCAAAATCCTTCTTTGACTTGCCAGTGATTCCAACAATATTGTGAAAAATCACAATAGGAATTGTTTCTATAACTAAGGGTAAATGGCATTCAGGTCCCTAAGGTTTGGACCTCATTGTAGGATGTCCCAAAATTTCCAAACATCTCATACAAGTTCCCTAGGTTCATATCAAGTTGCATAAAGGCACGTGAGATTTATGTCTGCATCGAACTTAGGTAATTTTGGAAGAAAACCATTTAGTAAGCCCATCAAATTGGTCTACATGACTATTTAGAAGACGAAAATGACCACTGACACTGAATTTCTTAAAACATAGAATGTAAGTTCAAGGAGAAGGGCAGGCAATCACCGCTGAAGATGGAGAGGGTAGTGTTCCGCTAGCAACGAAGCCAGAAATGGAGAGGGATTTTTGTTGGAGTGGGAGGTAGGCAAGTAGCGAAATCCGATGTAGCAAGGAAGAGGTTTTCCTGACAGTTGGCCAAATAAGAATGACAACTTAGGATTGGGAAGAAGAGAGCTTCTGGGAGAAAAGAGGATGAAGGGAGAAGATAAGGAGAAAGAGGAAAAAAGGGAAGAAATGCAAACTAAGTATTGAGCAAGGTTTCACAGTTCCTTTCAGTTTCACCGGAAGAGATGATGAAAGGAGAGAGACAAAGAGGAGGGGAATGATCATTTGATGATATAATAATATCTCTATTGAGGAAAAATCTGAATGCAATGCAATGTGAACCTAGAGGACCTACGTTTTAAAATTTTGGGACCTACATGGTCCAAACCTTAAGGACCTGACTGCAATTTACCTATAAATAAATATCATTAACAACAGTGTGGCTTAAAATTATTAATTGTTTAAATATATTAAGCATACAACAAAAAAATGCATTAAAATGATTAAACAAAAAAGGTTTTGTTACCTATCATCCTCACATCTGAATAAGCTTTCCTCATATTGATTTTTCCTCATGTGCTTGAAAGAATAATCTTCACTTCCAGAAGTCACAGATACCCAAAAATCATTAAGCACGGAGGCACCAAGCTCAGTCCTGTGGCTTGCAGCACCAATAGGATACTGCCAGTCAACAACAATTAAAAAAAAAAACAGCTTGAAGTTATCTGATGAGTTCTTCCCTAAGTAAAAGTAACAAGAAAATGAGGGAATGCAAACTTTTACATTTTTTGGCAACAGACGATAACTAGGGGTACATCTTTGGCAGTTTGACAGATCAAGCTCTGAAATAGGTTTGTACATATTAGGTTTTTCTTTATTTGATGACAAAGGCACCTTCTGATTAGCTAAATCTTTAGACATATATGGGGAACTTTTATCAAGTTGCTCCCTTTCTTTATCTCTTTCCCTTTCAGAGAGGTCTCTATCCTTGTCCTCTTTTTCACGCTCCTTGTCCCGGTCTCTATCCTCCAACTTAACCGATCTAGCTTGTTGCCCTTCATTCCACAAAGGTTCTGTAGATGTAAAACAGAGAATAATTCTTCCTCACAGTATAAAGCAAAAAGGAATTTAAAGCTTCTTAGATTACTGCACGCATTAACCAATTTTCACAAAATGTAATGATTGTAAAGTTAGGAAATATCTTAATAAAAAAAAGGTAGGAAGTATCACTATTACTAGATATAAGGAAGGCAAAGAATTGGAATTTGACGTACTTCTATTGAATACACCAGTGAGAAATCCATCTGTTTCAAGAACCATATCACATGGAACCAATGAATAACATACCCATGCTTACTTAAAAAAGGAAAAAAAATAGATTTTAAAAAAAAATCTTTTGTTAACCAGGCAGCTATAGCTTACCAATATTCTCACAATGAGCCAAAAATTCAATAAACCCATCCATAAGATCTGGATGCTTTCCAAGTATGTCACTAACCTGCAAATGACAATTAACAGCTCAATAGATTTTGATAAGCATACAGCTTCCCACAGAATTTGAACAGAAAGAAACTAATATCACAAGATATTACATAAAGCAGACAGGCGCAAGGCATATGCCGTATACTCAAATCCAATTTAACTAACATGAATTTACAAACTGAGAAAACTACAGCACATGTGCGTTTAAGATGTCATAAGAAAATTTCAAAACACAAAACATAAATGTACACATACTATGTAAAGGGCAAAATAGTAATGTGCTTTCCTGAAATGTTACTTATGCAAACTTTCGATGCATATGCGTAACCAGTCAACACAAACATACTAACGTATGACACACTAACACTATCATGATTGATTTGTACTAGTTATACTGTTGCTCTCTTCTTTCATCAAGATATAAAATAGCTAACGATTCCATTATCACTATGAAGTTTGATAAGGGCAAAATAGTAATGTGCATTTCTGAAATGTTATGCAAACTTTCGATGCATATGCGCAACCAGTCAACACAAACATACTAACATTGTATGACACACTAACACTATCATGATTGATTTGTACTAATTATATTGTTGCTCTCTTCTTTCATCAAGATATAAAATAGCTAACGATTTCATTATCACTATGAAGTTTGATAAGGGCAAAATAGTAATGTGCTTTCCTGAAATGTTACTTATGCAAACTTTCGATGCATGCGTAACCAATCAACACAAACATACTAACATTGTATGACACACTAACACTATCATGATTGATTTGTACTAATTATATTGTTGCTCTCTTCTTTCATCAAGATATAAAATAGCTAACGATTCCATTATCACTATGAAATTTGATAACATGTGTACCATAAATAAGTTCATCAAGTACAAATGCAGTGAAGCTGCACTTCCATTTGATAAACGTTACACTTTTCTATGGTCTCTGAATTTACCTTCATCTAGCAATGCAATGCGCATTATATTTCTAATACAAAAGAAGTCAGGCAGGTCAAACTCTTCCTAGGCTACTGAGAATTATGATTATTGGAAACACAGGCATCAAACACATTAGTTAAAAGCAAAATCCATATTAAATATAAACAGAGATGCAATGTTTAATAAAAAATTTGTACAAGACATTCCATAGAAGATGATTGCACCAGGGAGAAAATGTGTGTGAAACCTACAGAAGACAACATAGGAATAGAATACTTAAGGTGGTTTGGTCAATTGATCTCTCAAGATTATTGTACATAAACGTGAGGTGGATCAAACTCAAAGCAGCAAAGAGATCAAGAGAAAGACCAAAAATATATGAACATTAGACATGACCTTTGACTCAATTGCGCTTACAAATGGTGTTTCTTTAAATTGAGTTGAATGGAAAAAAGAATCCATGTAGTTGACCGATCTAGTTTGGGATTAAGACTTCTTCTTGTTTCATATGCTTTACATAGAAGCTTCTTCTGGCACTGCCTTCCTCCTTTGTTGCAACCTTCAAAATTATATTTTTTTGTGAGAAAAATGTTACTACTTACTATGCTTTTATATGTCCTCATTGGAACCTTTCCATCTAATGGAACCAATGGAAAGCTGTCATGTATCTTTTATAGGTACTCTTGGTTCCTCAATGAAGCAGGCCCCTATGGTCACGACTTGACTAAAGTTCAGCTTTTATTGAAAATGTGCCCAACTTCAAATTTAAATTTTCCATAGAACAACTCACTGCTTTTGAACTTATAACTAAAGCAATAGAAATGCCACAACATTCTTCTTTTGAAAAGCCTAGCATATTAGCTAGTTGTTACTCTGTCATCATCATCATCATTGTTTTCATACTCATGATCATAAATGGCTTTCATAGCTATTTAATATCAAGAAGCCTTCTTTGTCATTCTTCTTGTTAAGGTTTGCATGTAATACTTACTAATGCGAGATAAAAAAATGTGAATAATATTTAATATTTATAATAAGTAAAATTAATTGACAAATTATTTTAGTTAAGCGCAAGAATATTTTCTAAATAAATTATATGATAAATAAAATTTATAAATTTTACAATTAAATTATTTTAAAAATAAAATCAAATTGGATTGTCTGTTAAATAATAACTTATCAAATTAGATTAGGGGATCAATTTAATTTCAACAAAGAACTGAGGTTCAAAAATTAGGACAGGTATCTCGACATAAAAACAACAGTAATTTTTGCTCAAATAAATATACGATGACACGATCAGAGCCAAACAAAATAATCAAAGTTATGTAATATAATTTCAAATGATTTGAGAATCAATAATTAGATGATTTCAGAGAGGATTATACCTTTATTAGAGCAATCTGAGTTCCAGCAAGTCAACATAGGTTTTGATGCAATGCAGGTAGATAATGCAATCATTGAGTGCAGACAAGGGACTTGAATGTGGTGAGCTTTAAGTAGGTCGGCGCAAGGCAGCAGTGTGGCTGCGCAAGCAGGCTGGCACAACACGACTGTGTGATCAAGCGAGCAGGTCAGCGAAGGGTAGTCGGAGGGCACGCGCGAAGTGTGAAGCAGCCAAAGTGGTTCGGCTTGCGCAGGCATGGCACGTGCAAGCAAGATCGCAGAGACAGGCCAAAAGAGAATATGAGAGATTTGTTTTATTATTAAAAAGGACAACTATGCTATTTGAGGATCCTCACCAAATGCTAACTCTACAATTTTTCTTCACTAAACTCTTAATCCGAATCTAGGCACTAAAAAAAAATCTAAACTCATTTCATTAATTAACAACCCCTAATGCAATGTTGAGCAACTTTTTTATACAGATAGATCCCATGGCGACATTTTACAATACAATATTAAATATCGAAAATAAATTTCAAATAAATTTAAATAAATTGCAAATAAATCTAAATAAATATAAAATTAATTCTATTACAATAAAATAAAATCAACTCTAAATATAACGAGTCTTCAAATCTCTTAAATCTTTTTTGAATCAAATCAAATCATATCTGGAGAAAGATAATATAAAAATGTTCAATTAGCTTTAATCAATTTGAATTTAAATTTTGATTCAACGTGTAATATAATCCTAGCCGTCAGATCAAATGTTGATATGTGTCTCCACCAGCTGAAGCGGATAGAAAATAAAAGTAATATTTAAATTTATAATCAGCAAAATTGATTAACAAATTATTTTAATTAAGCAAAAAAAATATTTAAATAAATTATATGAAAAATAAGATTTATAAATCTTACAAACTAAAATTATTTTAAAATTAAAATTAAAGTGAATTGTTCGATAAATAAAGATTTATTAAATTAGATTTGAGAATCAGAAATTAAGATCATATGTCTCACAAATAAATCAACAGTAATTTTACTCCAAACTTTAAGTTTAAGGTCACATAATTAGAGATAAATTGGATAATCGAGTAGAGCAATAATTTTATGAAAAATAAATAATTAGTGATTAGTTAAATTCGATGAGAAATTATACCGATAAGGGTAGTAAAAGTCTAGCGCAAAGTCGAAGGGCTCGAACACAACAATGTCACCGCAGGAGATGCTGCGCTCGAGACTGGTAAACAGTGAGAGGCGAAGCTAATCAGCTGGAGCGTGCAGGTGGAAGAAAAGCCAAAGAGACAGCACAGGTTGCACTCGAGCTGCTCGTGTGAGTGCGTGCATGCTGCTCTCGTGTGCTCACGAAAGCACGAGAGTGACAGGTGAGCAGAAGCATAGTCGTGCGCTGGAGATCGCAGGCGCGCGTGCGTGGTCGCTGCTCGCAGGCCCGCGTAAGCTTGCGCATGGAACACTCGAGCAATTTTGCGGGATCTGATTGCTAGAACAGGCAAGTGTTGGAGACAGACAAGCGTCAAAGGCCGGAGGTGAGCGCGCATCAAAGGATGGCAAGTGTTGGAGGCGAACAAGGATCGGAGGCGATCGTGCGTCGAAGGAGACGAATCGAAGGAGACGAATCGGGTGGTCCAAAAAGAGTAGAAGATGGGATAAAGTTTTTTAAAATAAGAGTAGATAATTAGACTATTTGAGGATTCTCACCAAAGGCTATCTTACCCTTTTCTTCACTAAAATATCGATCCCTTAACCTAAATCTAGGCACTTAGAAAACTCTAAACTCATTTCATTAATCAATAACAACCTCGGAATATAATGCTGAGAAACCTCTTTATATAGAGAGATCTCATGACAAAATTAGAAAACACAATACTAAATGCTAAAAATGAAATACCAAATAAAACTAAATAAATACATAACTAATTCTATTACAATAACAGAAAATCAACTCCAAATATAGTGAGTCTTCAAATCTCTTAAATCTGCTCCAAATCAAATCAAATCAAATCAAATCTGAATAAAGCTAATATGAAAATCTCCAATTAGTTTTAATCAATTCGAATTTGAATTTTAATTTAGAACATGATGTCATCTTGGCTGTCAGATTCAATATGATCCATGTCCCCACCACTTACTAAAGTAGATTTCTTAATATATTTGTGCCTTTTACTTGGGATAATAAGTTCCCAACATATATTAATTAACAAATAAATAGATTTAATAGCAAAATAACATGCACGATCTCATACACCAGTAGCCTATTACGCTAACAATATTGATGACTTGAACAACTATGAAGATTCATATCTTGACTTGGTACAACAGACAATTGATAAAAGGAGTATGTCAATGAAATGAATAAAGCATGTCCTCCAAATGGTAATCTTCAGGAATTGATGCTATCAAAAAAAAAAAAAACTTAAGGAATTGAACAGCACAATAGCATAATTGACATGTCCATTTGGACGTGGGCTAAAAAAGGCAGCCATGCTTCTTTCACATCAAACATAATTAAGAACAAAGATAAATTTTCTTTTTTTTACCTTAATAAATTTTTTATTTTACATCATGCTCAAACTTCAATATAAAATCCTATAGATAGTTTCATATAACTATCAACTCTATTTCACATTCTACATAAATCATAAAATAGCAAATTTTATTTTACATTATGCACAATTGTCAAGGATTGGTTAGTTTAATTATTCACAATTATCTAGGCGTGGCCATTGCCCAAATAGACCCAAAAGTTTTTCAAGCATGCTAAACTAACATTTGTAGAAGTCAATCACTCATTCCACTAAGCAATAATAGGCACAACTTATTTTGGAGCCGTTTGTCCAATTCAAAATAATATAAAATATAATATGCAGGATAAGATAATATGTAAAGGCTACAGAAAAAAGAAAATGTAAAATAAATACAATATTAAACTTACACTATGCATAGCTAAAAAAAGTAAATCTGTGTAGAAAAAATGAGCTTCGAGATTAAGAGAAAAACAACAAATTTTCTTTGATGCACTGAAAACCAAATGTGAATGTGCACTTTACTACAAGAAGTTTTCATCGAAGCCAGTTCCTCGTTAAACAAACATAAAACGAATCTGGTTGCTATCAAACTTATGCATTTGCAAAGCTGGGATAGTAATGTCAACAGAAGGTACAAATGATCACAGGAAAGAAGCGCCTATTTCATAAGAAAAAAATAATGGAAAGCTCCAAAACTAACTCCCCAAGTAAATGGCACCCTAAAATTGCAAATTAAAAAAAAATACTTTACATGGTAATTAAATGCATGAGAAAGCAGATGTGTACCAGATTCTTCAATTCAGTTCTGGTAATGATTTCTTTACTATAAATATGTAGGCATTTCAAAAACTCCTGATATGCATCTGGCTGCAGCTTCTCCTTGACTCTCTCACAAAAATTGAATTCTTGTGCATACACGCCTGGAAACAATAACATAAAGGGGGCAAAAAATAAAGAGGTAAGACAAGACATGGCAGGCAGGAAAACCGAAATTAACTAGGACAAGTAAATCTTCAAATGAATGCAAAGATTCATTCACACAGACACACAACATAAATAAGGTCGACCAAGTGAGAGTTACCTCAGGAAAAAATCAAAAAATTGTGGTCTGAACACAAGGAAAGGTTTATAAAGAATTATAATAGCTCATGTAACAACAAATTTCCAGAATATCACACAATAAAAAAATTCATAACATAGGAATACTAAGAATATCAAAATCAACCGAATATGGCATACTCAAACGGGATCTGGCCTGCTGATTAACTTCATTTTACCAAAGTTAAAGCAATAATTTATTAGCATATCAATGTTGCAAACATATCAAATGAGTATAGTGACTGAGAGAAGCCAAACATATTTTTGAAATAAGGTAAAAAGACAGATGAGGACTTAGAAGAACAATCAAAGTACCAATGAAGTAGTAAAACGACCATCTATGTGTTTAGACAAAGAAAAACAGTAAACAAATAACTTACTGTAAAAAGAAAAAAATTGTTTATCCAAAAATAACTTACTTTTTATGGCATTCTTATCATCAAATGAAGAACCAGACATGCTGTATATTCCAAAGTTCTCAGCACCTTCTATTTGGTGAATCTGGTCAGCAGATTCATCAAGCCTACGTGATGGCTTCCTTTTGCGAGGCATGTCCAAATCCCTGATATCATACTCCATGTCCTTTTCATCCCGCTCTCGGTCTCTTTTGTCCCTTTCATCCTTTCTATCTTTCTCTCTCTCCAGACGTCTCTTCTGCCTTTCATGTTCTATATCAGGACGATCAACACTGAGTTCCCTCTCACACTCGGGATGTGAATTATATAACCTTTCCTTCTAAAGATGAGATTAATAGAATTTATTAGCACATTATTCAAGAATATGATGAGGAAGGTATCAAAAAAGATGCAGAAAAATACTTCTACAAGCAGAAAAAAGTAAGTCAATTTGCACAAGACACTAAAGAATTTGGCATCCAATGTTCAAAAATGTGACACATGGCTGAAATTCTAATTGTTTCGATAAATGAATGTCAGTACATATTTGCATCAAGAAACAAAACAAACAAGATATCAAAAAAAGCACTGAAAAATGGGCATTCAAGTAAATCAAACATAAAAAAACAAAGTTTTTCCGGGCAAACCTTTTCTGTGTGAGGATGCCTGATCGTCGGGACCATGGAACTCCTATCATCCCTCCTTGCAAATGCTTTACTAGAGGATGCATGCTGATGAGCAGTTGTGGCAGAGGTATCAGGTAAAAAATGTGTAAATTCTTCCAGCAAATCATTATGATTTTCAAAGAGCACTGCAACCTAACAAAGAAATAAAAAATCATAGTTACTAGCACTCCACAGTCCACACACAAAATACAATTGGTAGCATGCCTTGAAATATGATGATCAACGCATACCTCTTGATACACTTCATGGATCGATTTGTTCTCCCTTCTATACATGTTTAGAATATCTAAGAAGGACTTGTAAATATGCTCATCATTTTGAAAGCGATTCTGCAGCATACAAGCATATTGGTTAAACCTTATGAAAAGGCAGGAGAAAGAATCAAATCTAAACTAGAATTATACCTTTATTTTATTCACAAAGCTGATAGCTTCCTGAAACTCAACGGGCTTCTTGTCCTCAGGGAGCTTTATCTCATATCCTTTAGGTAAAAAGGTATTGAAACCTAAAATAAGATCACGATGCCCCTTAAATAGCTCTTTCACCCTCATAATTACTCCACTCGTATCAATCCTGCAACCAGCCAATGACGAACCAGAAAACATGAGCAAGGTCCCAACAGCAAGGATCCATGCATATAATTATGAAACTTTAATCAAAACTGATATTAGCTAACCTCTGGCTCTTGAAATCCTTCATGACTTCAAGAAACTCATCGTATTTCTCTCTATTGTCCTGAAAAATATCTTTAACAGCCTTCAAATATGCCAAGGCATCGTTAGTAGTCAACTTCTGAGTGCTACTTGCAGCTGCTGCAGGAGCCATATGCGGTTGACCAGACCTTCACGAAAACCAGAGAATAAATCAGAGCAGAGGTCGAAGAACATACCAGAAATTCCTTGCAGATTAAAAAAAAAATCAAGCAGATACTTTCCCAGAATGATCAAAATCCACGTTCAAGGCCAAAAGCAAAGACCTAGACGCAAGAGTGTTCAAAATCCATTGAGAAAAGATATCATTAAAGTGGGCTTCCCAATCACATCAACAAATCCAAAGAAACAACCCTCCCAAATTAAGTCAGCAAGTCCATCCGGAAATATCCTAGAACTGAGGAGCAACATAGAAAACTAGTTCCACAAAATCGAGATAAAATGCTAGCCCAATCTCAGCCTTAAAAGGCCTGAAAGCAGAATCTCATCATATTCAAACTACACCTTTAGCAAGAAAAAAGACAATTAAAACACATGCATAAACGGAAAACGGGAAAAAAACCTCACGGATCCGCTCTCCACAAGTTTGGCCTCTTCAGCTGTGAGCCCATGTAACCCTCCTCCACCTCCCTTGGTTGCTTCGTACATCCATCCACCAATATCTAGACGGCCAAACCATCCCTTACCACACAAACCCCTTTCTTCCCATTCCTCCTCCTCTTCGCCTCCCAAACAAGCCGCAAAATACCGCAGACGAAGTGCAGACCACCGTCGATCACCGCCGCTAACCCGCGCTCCAGAAATTCTCCCAGATCACCGGCAATTACAATCCGGAGCTCGATTCTGACCGAAGTAAGTGATAGAGAGAGACGAGCGTAGCAGCGAGAAAGAGAGAATCGCCGGCCGGAAGCAAGAAAGAGAGAGAAAGAGAGAGAGAGTAAAGACCTACCTCTCGCAGACGAAGAGGAGCGAGCGCGGAAGAGGAGTAATCATGAATAATATTCCATCAAAAAAAATAATAATGAATAATATTAGACTACTAACCAATTACGAAAAATAAAATAAAAATAATTCGTAATTGTTAGGGTTTTTTATTTGTGGTAATTTATAGGTCTCATTTTTTAGATTATTTCATTTAGGTCCATGTTTCATTCATATTGGTCCTTTCAACAATTATGAAGCATAAATCAAGATTACTTATAACCCCTCTTAAAACGCATATAAAATTAGCATCACCATCATTTGCAATATATATATATATAATCAATGTATATAACACGTATAAATATTTTTTAAAATTTAATTATTTATGTATATATTTATATTTATTTTTTAGATAAAAATAATTGATATGATAAGCGCAAAACTGTGAAATATAATTTTATGAAATATGCTAAACTCGCTTAAAGTTAAGTCAGAAAAATTAGGGGGAAAAAATCATAAATTGCATTCAGGCCCTAAGGATGACAAACTATCACAAATTAATTTCTATTTTTTAAAAAGTTTTATTTTAGCTTCTTCAAATTGTAAAAGCATAGTTATTTATTTCAATTAAGACATAATTATTTAATTTTTTATTATTATATTATAAAATTATTTCTAATCATTAACTTTTAATTTTTTATAAAATAATTTTAAAATACTAATACATATATTTTATATTTTTCAATTTTTACATTAGATAAAGAAAGAAATAGAAAAAAAATAAATTTTAAATTTCATTTAAGTTTTTTAAACAATGACAGAAATATAAAATTAAAATAATTTTTAAAATATATAAATTATTTAATTTAATTTTATATTTTTATTATAAAAAAGCTAAGATTAGATCAAAATTATAGTATTTTATAATTTCAAAAATTAAAATTAAGATTATATTTTAATATTTTTTTATAATTTTAAAGACCCGATGCAATTATCTAAAAATTTGTCTATCAAAAAAACTTCAAAAAAATAGGAAAATATTATTAAATACTTTTTTCAAATATCCAACATGGACATGAACTAAACAAAAGCTACATGTGGCTCTTCCTACTTAAAATAATTTATAAATATAACTTTATTTAGTATGAAAAAAAAATTAATATAAAGTATGAAAATTTTGATATTATATATATATATATATATATGAAAATATCAAAATACTATTTTCTATTTTAATATAAAGATGTATTTGATTGTATTAAAATATCTTCAAATGAATAAAATTCATATTCTATTTCTATTTTTTTAGAAAATTTTGTACTATTTTCTATTTTTTATTTTTTATCTAAAATTAACTTTTATAGTAATTTAAATACAACCCAAATGAATGTACTAATTTGGATTGTGAGAGAAGGCGTATAGAGAGAGAGAGCGACAGAGGGAGAGAGTGGAGAGTGAGAGACTAGTGGATTATGAAAGAGGAGTGAGGACGGATGCCTCTACAAGCTAGAGGCTCTCTGTTTATATATACTCCAGATCTATTATTGCTGCTGAATTATTGAAGATGCTCTGAATTATTGCTGATGTCGATAATTATTGCTGATGCTGATATAAAGATGAGATTTCATCTATTATTGTACTGTAAAATATCTGATAATGACCCAAAGTGAAGATGCTTCATGTTATTAATAGACAGAAGATGCTGATGATTTTGCTGAAAAATTGTAAAGAAGTTCTTGTCTAATCAGACTGTAAAGAAATATTATCTCTGGTGTTGAAGAGAATCCAACCTGAATTTCTGTAAGTAATTGTTCCGTTTTAGGTCCCCATTAAAAATCTAAATTATTATTGTCTCCAGTATCAATTTCAGTTAAATCCTCTTCATAATATATTAGAATTCTACTGTTGCTTAGATATTTGTATTTATGTCTTTCCTAGTAGACTGATAACAATTCTAATAAGTTTTGTTTCTGTTCGTATTCTCATGAATATCCAAAAAAATCTTTTAAAATTGGCTGCCCTCTGGTTCTTTGTCTGGTGAGACGCCAGATTTGATATGCAGGATAAACCAAATATTGTCTGGTTCAATAAATGTAGATATGATCTCAAATTCTAAGATCCGATCATATGGTTCTGTAGAAGAAATAATAGTTTGATAATTTGGGAAAAATCTCTCCATTCATCATAATTATGAGAATCAATAATGAGTTTTTGGATAATGCCCAGTTCAATTGGGCGTTCCATTTGAGATGTAAATGCCACAAACATTCTCTATCTGCCATCTAGTAAATTGATTAATGTCTCCTTTAATAGATATGATAAGGCTTTGTCTTCATATATATTATCTAAGATCCTTGTCTGTATATTCTTTGGTAGAATTGTCATGACATTCCTTCTTTTTTGCTTTCTTCATATAAGGAGAGTTAATATTTTTATGTTTATATATTATTTCTAATATAGGATATAATTTATCATATTCTTCATGATGATATTTCTCACATTTAGTAAGAAGATGCTGAGAAAATTTTTCCTCATGCTGAAGTTTATTTGAGATATTTTGAAGAGAATATTCCATATGATAGATATGAGATATTATTAAATGAAGATTATATATTAATAAAGAATTATGTTGTAATCCTCCTATTATTTTTCAAAGACTATTTATGATATTATATGTCTTTACAGACATTGGAATAACAGATTTATAGTTGCTACTACTTCCTACTAGTAACATTATTTGCTAATTATTTTTATCGAGAAAGTCTATTGTTATAGCTCCTTTTTTGAAAGATATAATTCTATTATATACTTTTGAAGAAGAGATATTATGCATCCTCTGTAGAGGAATGTGTGAATATATATTTCAGGAAGAAGAGATATTATCTGACCTCTGTGGAGACATATTTGAGTTTAACAATTTATCTTTTCAGAAATTATTCATGTTAAATCCTGCAATTATAAAGAATTTGTCGAAATATTTTCCCGAAAAAGAAAATCTGCTAAGATGTTAGTAAATTTAGGATTAAAAGAAATAGTATAATTGTATTCATCTAGGTGTAAAAGTCATCGAATTCGTCGACTATTATTATCATATTTTTTATTTTAAATATAATGATATAATCTTTTATTATCAGTTATAATTTGAAATGTTTGAGGTAGTAACCAAAATTTAAAACTTGTGACAGATTTTAGAATTGCTATAAATTTTTTTTCATATGTTGAATAGTATATTTCTGATTTTGCGAATTTACCCGAAGTATATCCAATATTTTCTTTTTGATCGGTAACTAATACTCCTGCCCAATAGTAATTGCTGGCATCTGTATAAAGTATTAATTGGGCATCTTTTGTTGGTATTATTATTTTTGGTATTTTAGTAATAATCGTTTTAAGGTATTTAATTTCTTATTTTTCAGCCTCATTTAATTGTATTTTTATTTTATCAGTTTCTCATCTAGTTATTATTTTTCAGTATCTTTTTTATATTGTCGATTGATTGTGTTTAGTTTTTTTTGTAGATGTTTAGTATGTTGACTTAGTCTAGGAATATATTTTCTACTATAATTTAATATTTCTAAAAAACTTTGTATTTGTAATATCAAAAGTATCAGGAAATTTTTTAATTTTGATTATTATATGTTCTTGTAATGTTATTTTGCCATGATCTATAATTTTTTCCAAATATTCAATTGTTTGTTTGCATAATTCTATTTTGTTCTTTCCTAAAATGATACTATGTTTAATAAATAAATTTTTGGCTACTTCTAGGTATTCTAGATGTTGTTCGTATGTCGTAGAATAAATAAATATATCATCAATATATACGAGAATAATCTGATTATAAGATGAAAAAATAGAATTCATCTATTGCTGAAATATTTAAAGAGCATTTTTTAATCCAAAAGGCATGACTATCCATTGTAAGTGTTAAAATGGAGTTGAAAATGTAGTTAATTCTTTTGAAATATTATCTTTTATTTTTATTTGCCAAAAGCCAGATTAAGCATCAAATTTACTAAACCACTTTGCTTTGATTATATTTTTTAATATATTTTCAGTACTTGGAATATAAAATTTATCAAATTTTAAGTTATCATTGAGTTTTTTATAATTAATTACTATTCTAGCTTTTCTTTATTTTTCTTCAGCATGATTTCTTACTATGAATGTTGGAGATAAATGAGGTCCAGATGAGTTTTCTATGAGTCTTAATTATTTTAATTCTATAATTTGTTTTTTAAATTCTTCTGTATCTTGAGCAGAATATACTAAGGGTTTTATCATTTTATTTTTGTCTAAAGGGGTTAATGTACAAAAACGTGGGCTTCTATTAAATAATGATAGAGGGTTACCGGAAAATACTTCTTGTAATGATTTGATATATTTTAATTTAAAATTTTCTATTAAAGAAAGAATTTCTGGTTTATAATTCATTCTTATTAATTTAAGATGATTAAAAATTCGTGAAATTTTATTCTGTATGTTTTATATCATGAATATATAATAAGTTATTTGTATTGTAAGTGGTAAATATTGATTTAATACATCCATACCGATAATCATATCACAAGAAAACTCTTTACACACACACACATATATATATAGAAAGAATAATGCTATATAATTATCTTCAGCTTGAGCTACAAGTGTTATATTTTTGACATATTTTAAAGTGTCATTGTGCTGTTTATTCCTATGTTTTTCTTCAAGTTTTTCGAAAAATTTATCTACCCAAAGTTATTCAATTATGATACTGCGTATTGCTCCAGTATCTTTTATAACATAAATATGAAATAGTTTATATCCTGAAAAATCTATTTTAATACATATTTTATTTAGATATCTATTTATGTCATGTATATTCATATTCAAAGTTAACTTTTGTAATATGAAATATTATTAAATCAAATAATTTATAATTTTTTTCTTATTCGTATCATGGTATTTTGTTTATTATTTCTTATTATTGCTTTTATTTCTCCATTATAATCAGATCTAATAATATTTTCTGTTATGGTCATATCATTGTTAAATACCAACTATTTTTTCCTTTGATTAATCCGTAATATTCTATATCTATTGTAGCACTTATACTTGTTCTTATTTTTGAAGATGTATTTGGTTGTATTAAAATATCTTCAAATGAATAAAATTCATATCATATCTCTATTTTTTAGGATATTTTACACTATTTTTTATTTTATTAAAAGATATTTTATTGATATAACGAGTTAAGATATTTATAGTATGTAGAGTACATTTATCTAATCTTTTAATACTTATCAGCTTTTCTTGAATTTTTAACTGTATAGTGTCATGATTTATATGTAATGGATAATATTTTTTTAAGATAGCTTAGTCAATTAATATATCAAATGTACTTCGTTCATCGCTATATATTATATCAAATTCTAAATTATGTAATTCATTGTATATATCTACAATCATTAAGTTATCGATATTAACTTTGTATTTAAGTTCATGTATTGTTTTATCAAAGGTATAGTAATATTTTTTTTCTACTTCAGATATATTGTTATTAATTAATTCAAACTTTATATGTGATAAAGAGGCTCTAGTGTCAATTAAAGCTTTTAATGTAATAGTTTTTTCCTTAAAATTAATTAAAACTTGTATAATACTTAGATTTAATTTGGTATTAAATTTAGTGTTAGGAGTATAATCAAAATCTTTTTGTAGTCTTTTTGATATATTTAAATTGTCTAGTTTTTTATTTAATTGTCTATTATATCTGATTGATAATCTTCATTTGTTAATATATAATTGTTTAGTAGGTGGTTTTTCAATTAATTTATGTTTTTTATTTCTTCTATATTTAAATTCCAATCTAATGGTAATTGTATATCTTTATTAGTTAATTGCTTTGGATATATTATTTCTGAATATTGGTTATGTAAATCATCTAATCTAATATCAGAGGGTATTAGTTTTATTTCTACATTATTTATTTCAGAGAAATATCCTAAAAGTCTTCATATAAAAGTTAAAGGTTTACTTTCTTTTAACATAGGTATATTTTCGAGTTTATGAAATATCATTAGACTTTGATCTAAATTTTCTTTTTTTAAACTAATAAAAAAGTTAGAAAATATTTTGAAATTTATGACTTAATATAATAAATTTGATTGTATTATTCTCATTAAAGACTCTTCTGTTGTTATTAATCTATTATCAGAAACTATTAAAATTATAGGGGAGTCTAGTTTAGCTCTAAAATTAGTTTTTATAGTAATTTGAATACAATCCAAATGAAGGTATTTAATTCTCTCTGCATTTTTGACTTTATTTAATATTTTTTTAATTTTATTTATTATTATTATTTGTAGTTTGGTTATTGCTGTTGGTTCTTCCGAACTATCGGTATTGCTATACCGATACTAAATACTATTGCTGTTGGTTCTTCCGAACTATTAAGTTTTTTAAACAATGATAGAAATATAAAATTAAAATAATTTTTAAAATATATAAATTATTTAATTCAATTTTATATTTTTATTATAAAAAAGCTAAGATTAGATCAAAATTATAGTATTTTATCATTTCAAAAATTAAAACTAAGATTAAATTTTAATATTTTTTTTATAATTTTAAAGACCCAATGCAATTATCTAAAAATTTGTCTATCAAAAAAACTTCAAAAAAAAGGAAAATATTCTTAAATACTTTTTTCAAATATCCAACATAGACATGAACTAAACAAAAGTTAAATGTGGTTCTTCCTGCTTTATGTCTTACTCATTCATTCTTAGTTAATTACGCTATGCACACTCAAAATATTATAAAATCTTACATACACACATTTGAGTTAAAACTTAATCAAAATCTATTTCAAAAAAAATATTCTGTTAGTAAATCATTAAAATTATATTTTTACTCTTAATGGTACATATTTTTTTCTTTCTCAATACTACACTAAAACGCTGATTTGTCCTAAAATTAATTCACGTCGCGGACGTCTCCTTCCTTTGCTGCCACCTAAACATTAAGGTTTTAGGATTTTCACTCAAAATATATTTAAATATCCTTAAAATAATATGATAAATCGCTCAGATTTTTTGTAATCTAACTATAGTTAGGTTATTAAAAAATTATGATTACTCATTATAATAAAAATAAGTTAAAATATGTGTATGTAAAATTTTATAATATTTTGAGTATGCATAACGTAATTAACTAAGAATGTATGGGTAAGGCATAAATAAAATTAAATTGTGTGGTACGTAGGTAGTTATCCCTAAAATAAAATAAAAACTAATTTAAATTAATATTTTTCTCATGCATTCTAACTTAATAACTTACTGACTTTATTTTACATCATAATATAATATATAAATTTTAATAAAATAATATATTCATTTAAATTTAATTTAAATTTTACTAAAATTTACATTAGCAAATAAACGTATCCTCAGTATATCAACAAACGTAAAATATACAATAAAAATTGAAGGGCCTGTAGAAGAGATAATCGTGATCATGAAAAATGGTGATAATAACATTATAGGTGCATTAACGAATTAGAAAATTCTGCAAATACATTTTAATGAATAAAAACAAAAGAGGAAGAGAGAGCCACCGGCAACTATTGAAATATTTTCATCGTCTTTTTAATTTCAAATTTTCGATACGGTCAACCGAAAGCATCCAAAAGTATTTTAACATAAAGTGTGAGGTGGAGTTACACAATTTAAATTTCATAATTTACAGATTTTATATTGAAACTTAAATTGTACCTGAAAGAAATATTAATTATATTTAAAAAATCTTATTTAAGAGTAAATTATTGTTATGTTTATCAAAATTTGAAGTGGGAGAGAGAAATATTTATAGAGGGTGACATATAAATCTCGTAGGCGCATTATCTTTTTTAAAAAATGATAGTCAACAATGCATTAAATTAAATAGTCAACTATGAATAAAATGCATTATCAAAAAAAAAAATGAATATAATCAGATTATGCAATTTAAGGACTTGTTTGGTTCAAAATCAGGACTAAAATAATACTAATTTATAAATTTTAATATTTTGATGTGAAATAAAATTGATATTTTTATTAAAAATTATTGAGTATGTGAAATAAAATAATATTTTTTTATATTAAAATTTGCGTAAAATGATTAGAAAATTTTATTTATTGTTATTATTATTGCTTTTTAAATTCGCACTATTTTTTTTTATTTTGGTCCTCACACTAAACAGGGCCTAAAATATTGACTGTCGGCACACTTTTGCCTCGTTTGGTTCGAGTTTTTTTTGGATAAGAAAAAAAATATTTTAAATTATTTTAATATTAAAAAGAGTGTAAAATATGAAATACTTTAGATTCTAATATTCGTATTTGTATTAGATGTGAAATGAAGTTAATTTTTATAATTGAAATTTGTGTTGGGTAAAAAAAATTGCCTCGAACAAAATAATGCCTTGATTGAACAAATTTTAAATTAATCTAGTAGATATAAAAATTTTCTAATCTTAATTTTAGGTCACTGTTCTTTTTCTTTAAATTTAGATAGATAGCCTTTGTGGATTGAATATTTGCTTCGTTTAGTTCGGACTTTTTTTGTCATGAAAAAAAAATTATTTTATTTTTTAAATTTAATGAGAAAGAAATTTATTTTACTATTAGAAAGTACGTAAAATGTGAAATATTTTTAATTTTAATATTCGTATTTATATTGAATGTGAAATAAAATTGATTTTTAAAGACACTATTTTAGTAGGCTTAGGCCTGGCCCAATTGTAAATCCCAATCTCGGCCCACTTTTCTAGTGGGCTTGGGCTTTTAATCCCAACATTATTGCAGGTGCATTTTATTTTCGAGTAACTCTGTTTAAATAAGCATTGGGTTTGGCTAGCTTATCAGTGTATTCGCTCGTGCTTTTTACTCGTTATGTCAAAATTGATGAATTATTAGTTCGGCTTGTTTTTATTTCCTCTATTTTTTTATTGATTTATATAAATTTTTTCATAGTTTATATTGATCTATAGAATACTATTTTTTCTTTTTTTTAATAAATTTATATTGATTTGTTGAATACTTTTATTTTTTAAATAATTTTATAAGAAAGTCATGTAATAGAACAAATAAAAAAATGAAACGTGAGATAAGAAAGACCTATATATAGTGAAGCTAAACCTCAGGAACCCCAGAATAATTGTCCCCAGAATAAACCCTACCATATCAGCGGCGAAGGGATCTCGCAGGCCTCCTTCCTCCTATCTATCTTCGTTTCTCAACTAGCCGCCGCCTTCTCCGTGTCTGGACGGAAGAGTAGGCAGTGCCACCGCCCCTTGGTGCAGCATCACTTGGTTGGAAGAACAGAAGCTAGAGCCTTTAGGAGGGAAAGATGGTTCGAGCTTACCGGATCAAGGTTCCGAAGCTGAAGAAGAGAAGGCGAATGGAGGAAGAGGATTTGGATAATCGAGAGGATGCGGGGAAGTCTGTGGAGGAAGATTTGGCAGTAGTGGAGGGAAAAGAGGATGGGATGAAGGCCGAGGAAGACAGTGAGGCAGTAGGGGATCAGCGGAAGGCTGAGGAGCCAGTGGACGAGATGCCTGGGATCCCGGCCATTCCCTCTACTGATATGTCAAAGAAGGCTGGTGTTATCTTCATCCTCGATAAGGCCCCCCTTGAGATCGGGAAGGTCGGGAAGGTGAGTGAAATGCTAATCCTTCGCTTTCTTTTTGGGTGAAAGTTAATCCAAATCTTTTAGCATTTTCATTAAAAGCGATTTCCGTAGGATAAAGTAATTATTGGTAGCAAACACGCTTTATCTCTACTTGATTCCTGTTATTTTGTAGAAACATCAACTTCTGAACTCCGATGACCATGCTAATTTTCTGAAAAAGCAGAACAGGGATCCAGCTGAGTACAGGCCTGATATTGTTCACCAGGTTAGTGTAATTAGTTTGTTTTTGTTCTTCTTCTTCTTCTTTCCTTTCCTATTCTCTGGTAAGCTGAAAATTTCTTACTTCCTCTTAAGGCATGCCCTCTATGCATATTAAATAAAA
The DNA here is from genome assembly GCA_002786265.1 of Apostasia shenzhenica. NCBI lineage: Eukaryota > Viridiplantae > Streptophyta > Magnoliopsida > Asparagales > Orchidaceae > Apostasia > Apostasia shenzhenica. The sequence goes on from KZ451988.1 coordinate 1,267,863, forward strand.
ATTAATATTTGACTACTTGAACTTAGTGTAATTTTCAAATGCTAAGATGTTTGTGGTCTCAAGTGGAATAATATCTGATAGGACATTTATGTTTTTCACATAAAATACTGAGTGGGCATTTGGTTCGATGTTATTGTGATGCTGTCACCCTGACGTGGTAATGAAAAGAGGCAAGGTATCGGGTAGGTAGTGAAGTTTGGGATTAGAAAGTATTGTCATCTTCTATTATAATGACACTGAACCAAGGGAACAATAATTTATAGATAATATAAACATCTAAATCACATACCTAAGGATAAACTAATTCGAAGAACCCACAAAGGCTAAATTAAGCTTTAATTTTAAGGCTTAGAGTTGATCCTTAACCAATGGTTGTTGTTGGTTTAGAATGATACTTAACAAACGAAATATATAATCCATCTATTTTCTCATGAATGAATACAGTTTTTTTATCAGATATGTAACTCCATTACTATTTTAATTGAAAACCCCTTTCTGTATATTATATGCTTTCTAATTTATTAAACAATGCACATTGATCACTGTGTCATTAGAACTTTATGTTTTTGCTTCAATTGTCATAAATGATGTGATTTTTCCTGTTTATCTGTGGAATGCATGTTTGCTATAGGCACTTCTTGCCATATTGGATAGCCCGTTAACTAAAGCAGGGAGACTGCAGGCTCTATACATACGCACAACAAGACAAGCACTTGTTGAAGTCAAACCTTATGTCCGCATTCCACGAACATTCAGGCGATTTTGTGGCTTAATGGGTTGGTTGATACATTCTTTTCCATATTTTTGTCTTGATTTTTCTGTGAAAATTCAATACTTTTAACTGTAAAAGTACTTTGCCTTAATTGTTTTAGCAAAACTCTTTCAAGTTTCAACATCCGAGTTGGCAGACGGCAACCTTAGTTGCCAATTCCCATGTGAGAAACCATGGCTCATAGGCATGAGTTCATGCATGGAGTTATGGTTTTGTGGGATCTTTTATTAGTTACAATTATTTTGGAGGAACTCCTTACAATTCCTTCGTGAAAATTCACAATTCTTTTCAAATTTCTCCATTGTTGTTAAATGAGCAAGTGTATTATGTTTCCATCAATGAGCATTTTTATCTATATTTATTTTGTTGACTTTGCAGTGCAATTATTAGAAAAACAAAAAATAACAGCTGTCGGCAAGCGAGAGAAGCTCTTGGCTCTGATTAAAAATCCTGTAACGAATCACTTGCCTGTTAACTCCCAAAAAATAGGTTATTCTTCTATTCTTTTCCTTAATTTAAGTTGATCTTACTTATATATGAATGGTAAGCCTCAAATAATACTTATTTTTTGTCTGATGATAGGATTATCCTATAGTTCAGATAAGGTAGTTCTAATGCATGATTATGTAGCCGCTGCAAGTGATGATGTTTCTCTCGTCTTTGTGGTATGTCAAATGGTCGTTGCAGCTTTATAGTTACATAATGTTTCCAAAATTATATTTTAGAATAAATCTATTAGTCCTCTCAGATTGCATATATGAGGCACTTAGTTTAGGGGCCGTTTGGTTCAATGTTATCTTGATGTTATGTTATGTTATCTAGAGAAGGCAATTGTTTAGTTTAATGATATTTTTAAATAATCTTCAATTAAATTATAAAATTATTAGTCAAAAGATGACATCTAGATGTCATGATATTTAGATTACATAACATAACACCAAGATAACAACGAACCAAATGCCCCCTAAATCCAATTTAATTAAGGGGCGTTTGATTCAATGTTATCTTGATGTGATGTTATGTTATGTTATCCAGAGAAAATAATTGTTTGGTTTAATGACATCTATAAATAATCTTCTATTATATTATAAAACTATTAATCAAAAAATGACATCTAGATTACATAACATAACACCAAGATAACAACGAACCAAATGCCCTCTTAATATTATCTTGATGTTATGTCATACTATGTAGATGTTTTCACACCTTAATGCCATATTTTAAGTGACAAATTCATAATTATTTATAAAATTAACTACGCACGCGTCAAACCATATAATTATTTTCTCTAGATAACATGACATAATATTAAGATAACATTGAACCAAACACCCTTTAATTCTTTGCAATTAATTGCTAGTTTCTTTGGTTAATGGTTGTTTTTATACCTTTTAAGTGACTTGTCAACCTCTTTTGTAAGTGTTTCTGAGAAATATATATGAGGGAAAACACTACAAAAAGAGGTGGATGAGTCACATCAGAATAGAAGAGCCTAATCAAAGAGTTTAGCAACTATATATTTGCTTAACTACTATTAAATAGTGCTAATTCACTTCTTTTGGGATAGAATTACTAACATTAACTTCATTTATCATGTTTAGGTGGGTGCTATGGCACATGGAGTCATAGATAAAGGACACATAGACGACTTTATATCAAGTAAGATACTTTTTTTTGAATGAGTTCAGTCTGTATATTTTGCAGTGCATGTTATCCAGCCTAGCCGCAGCACATTTCAGTAGTCATCTATTCTTGCACTTTAGGATGTCTAATTACCTAATAGTGCTTATAAAATCATTGTTCTTGTCATTTGGTGGGAATTTGTAATTTTGCATGCTTGTTGCATACTTTTCGCCCATGTACAAAGAGGAAGAGGGAGACCAAAGAAGACATGGCAAGAAACTATAAGGAGTGATCTTAGTTACTTAAACTTAGATAAGAATTTGGTAACTGATAGAGCGCAATAGAAACAAAGGATTCATGTAGCCGACCCCACCTAGTGGGATTAAGGCTTGGTTGTTGTTGTTGTTGTTGTTGTTGTTGTTGCATACTTTTCGCTTCGAGAAAGCTGTCACATTGACGTTATTCTTATTGAGTAGTGGTTGTATATGCATATGCATAACCGTTTAATTGCAGTTGATTACAGTTGATGTAATTGAGGCAATATCCAAACATATCTGTATGGCCAGGTTTCTAATTTATCTAATATGCCTTTCCTTTGTTCTTACAGTTTCTCATTACCCTCTTAGCGCAGCATGTTGCATTAGCCGGATATGCAATGCACTGGAACAGAGGTGGAAGATATTATAGGTCAAATTTACATTAAATTACTGCTTGTGCATTACTACTATTAGTATTTATTATTCACTTTACTGCACCATGCTATTTGAAATTTGATTAAAAAGCTAGCAGTGATAAACCTAATAGTAATATTATTTTGTTATTTTTTTTTTACTGACTTTGATCTTGAGGATTATATGGTTCAAAATGGGCTATGCTGTGTGTTCACTTAGTGTTGATTGGGGTTAGTTGACAATGGTGTGGATTTTGGATGATTTATATTAGTTATGTTTGTGTACATCACATAAAAAAAGACATATTGATGAGTGATTTCGTGTTACTAAGAACTTCGGCTCAATCTCTCGGTGAATCTTCCCTTGAAGCATATAGTCTATGTTGTGAGGTCAATAAAAAGAAGATAAGAGGAAGAAAAGAAGAGAGAAGAGAAAGTTTAGCTCCAGCTGAGTGGAACGTTGAAGACTCGATCCTCAACCCGTGTAACTTTGTGTGTATTCTTAAGGACCCATGTAGAATTTGGATGTGATGCGCAAATTTCAAGCTTAAAATTTTATTTGCTCGACTTTGGGTTCATTTATAATCTTGTTTGATTAGTTTGGTTCTTTATATTTTGAATCAAACTAGGCTTTATTTTAGGTTTAGTTAATCAAACCGATTGAATTGAGGATTTGTTATTCTTCTTGATCTCTAGATGTCATCTTCTTCTCAGATAGGAAGCAGTTGATGAACTTGAGTTGATTTTAAATTTGTTTGTATCAGTTTGGGTCTTAAAATACTTAGAATTGGAATTTGATTAAATGATTTAGTTTTAGAGTCTATGTATTTAGAATTGCATTAACTTGATTTATATAGTCGGTAAAATATAAAATTTCAAAATAATAGCAATTAATTTTATTTAATTTTTTTTAACGAGATTTATGTACCACATTAAAAATTACTTATCGGATCGGACTGAATTCGAACTCAATGGCTCAAGCTTATGGATGATAGGAACGGTTATCTATCAATCGAATCGGACTGACTCATGCACACCTAGGGCTGTTACCGATCCGATTTCGAGCCGAGCTAATACCGGCTCAAAATCGGATTGATTACATTTAGATCGACTCGATTTCGATCCGATCTAAAATCGATTCAATTTTCGATCGATTTTCGATCTTCGATCCATATTAACATCCTTACGCACACCTCGACTGAAAAGCTCTACGAGGCAGTTCAATTATGAGATTGTCGGATGAATTTTTGTTGTTGTTGTTGGCGTGTCTGTAGGCGATACGTATAAAACTCGTGTTCAATGATGAATTTTTATTGTACTATTAAATGACATTTTCTCAATGATGAATTTTTATTGTACTGCTTACAATTATTGAATACATGTTGTGATTCATAGTGCCGTATGCCAACAACTCTGTTTAACACATATAATATTTATTATTTTTGTCTTCTATCATTTTTTTTAAATCCAATTTGTTCTTGGCTTGCCATAGCTCATCTCATCATCTGCCAAGCTACTTTAATTTGTTCATTAATAATTATATCAGGTAATTTCATCCAGGACTTTGAGGTAGATCATTGATTTCATGTAGGTCCACACAAAAAAATTTTGTTTAAGTCCCCCTTGCTTAAATTGTTTTTACTTGAATCTTTTTTGTTTTTTAAATAAAACTAAAATATATATTTAAATATTTAAAATTACTATTATAGATTAGGATATAAAAAAAAATATAAAGTTAGAATAGTAATTGAAAATATTTGAATATATTTGCAATACTTAAATATATATTTTTTATTTTTTAAAATTATAATTTAATAGTTAAATTTAATCGGATTCATTAAAAGAAGGCTGACATGAAAAACTCGCCTGATGTCCCACTTAAACAAAGAGCTTAGCTTCCCCAACTACATAAAATAAGAAAGTAAAGCATCATATTTTCTATGGTACCTACTCGAAAAAAATATCCAAATCCTGATTTTTTTTATTAAATGATAAATTATTAAAGACATAAATATCTAAATAATATTGATATTTAAAAAAACTATTTAGATTACATTATACTAAAAGTTTATTTTACTTAAATTTAAATTACTTATAATTTAATTGGTAAAATTTTTTACTAATTAAAATATATTGTGAATATTATAATATTTTGGGTTAGAATATTTTTTTGCACGTAAAGTCAAATTCAAATTCTATTCTATATAATTTGAGTAAATTAATTTTTAATTCCACTACATATTAAGTCCATTTACTATAAACTAAAATAATAAGTGAGTTTTTCTTTTATAATAAAATTATCACCCCTAATTTTTTTTTTAAAGTTTGAGAGGGTTGGCCCTCCACTCATAAATAATTTACTCAAATTCCTTTATTATTAAAAATATATGGTTCATCGAGGAAAAGCTACGCATTTTTTTTATCAAATACAAATTTTAACTATAAAAATTAACGTTATTTCACATTTAATGCAAATAAAAATATTAGAATTTAAAATATTTCACATTTTACACACTTTCTAATATTAAAATAAATTTCTCTCTCATCAAATTTAAAAAAAAAGTATTTTTTTCTCTTATCCAAAAAAAATCTCGAACCAAACGAGGCAGTATTCCTCTGGGAGACGTACAAATCCCGGATCACAAAATACGAGTACATCACCGATCAAATAAATATTTGGTACGTAATGAATATAATCTTAAATAAACTTTTCTTGATAACATAACTTTTTCGAGATAATTCGATACTCGCAGGAGAAAACGTATCTTTTAGCCACTTCTCTTATAGAAGAATTGAATTTGGCTCGAGAATTGAACTCCACGTACGCCCACAAAACTTCGAAAGCTTGGCAGCCACCGCGGGCTGCTTAATGATAAATTTTGATGTCGCAATTGATAAAGAGAATGGTTTCATAGGAGTGGGAGTTATTGCTCGAGATCCGAATAGTAAGTTACGTGCTTGCACCTCCAAAAAGGTTATAATCCAACAATTATCGAGTAGCCCTGTTTGGCGCGAGGACCAAAACAAGATCAAAACAGTTCTAGTTTAAAAAAAAAATAATAATAATAATAAATAAATTATTTTAATTATTCTACACAAATTTTAATATAAAAAATAATATTTTACTTCGCATACTCAATAATTTTTAATAAAAATATAAATTTTATTTCACATCTTAGATCAAACTACTCGATTTGAATATTTTGGTCTAGAATGTGAAATAAAGTTGATATTTTTATTTTAAATTATTGAGTACGTAAAGTAAAATAATATTTTTTATATTTAAATTTATATTGAATGATTTAAAAAATTTATTTATTATTATTGTTATTATTTTTTAAATTAGTACTATTTTGATTTTTTTTTTGTCCTTGCTCCAAACAGGATTAGGGAAACAACGCATTCACATGAAAAGAGACACCTTTGAAGTTATTGAGATGGTGAGTTCTAGGGAGGTGGACGACTCTCTGGTGGGATCACTATATTTTATATTATATATAAATATTACAAATTTATTTTATATCAATATATATAAATTTTAATATTAAAATTTAATTTTATTTTATATCATACGTATATATTTATATCAATAAAAGAATCGATTTTTTCATATTTACCGCAATCTTCAATAACAAAATTATTTTATTTCATGTGATAATATTAAAATAATTTTCTTTTCTTCATTAAAAAAATGTAAAATATTCTCAAAATATACTCTCATCAAACTAAGATTTTGAATTTGAGTCGTGTTTAACTCGAGGTGACTAAAATTTATTTGATTTCAAGTCGATCTTCGAATTGATTCGAGCTTAATTTTTAATCTTATTTTTTTATTTTTCATATTTATTTTGCATATAATATAATATGTAGTATATACATATTTTATATAATTTTTAATTAAATTTATATATAAATCTCTTCGATATATACCTTATATAATATATTCATACACATAAAATAGCTAAATAAACTTCCAAAAAACCTATAATTGTATTATTATTATGATATCAAATTGATTAAGAGTTAAATTTATTTTATTTTGAATAAATGAATTTTAATATTTATAAATTATGAGCGAGTTTTGAGTTTCGAGTTTTGCATGCCTCTATCCTTAACTTAATTAGGAGTTAGGATGAATGAGGTTGGTTAAAACGGTTGTGTGGATTAAAATACATTTGTATTTTGTTACAATTAAAATTAGAAAAAATATTATTAAAAGAAGCAAAAGCTCAGTAAAGTAATTTTCAGCAATTATTGATGTCAAAAAAAAAATCCAGCAATTAGGACAAAACTGAAATTGCAAAAATTGTCTGTGGTCAAATCATCTCTAATTTAAAAGTCGATATTTATGAATAAGTCGCGTTAGACCGATTCTAGTTCAAGTTGAGTTCGACATATGCCTAAGCTCGATTTGTTGATTTATATATCACTTCAAGTTCGGATCATGGCTCGAACATTTCGAGTTCGAGTTGGCTCGATTCAACATGCGTTTAATTTCGAGCTGACTCAATCCATTCTCGAGCTAGTTTGAATCTTCAAATAAACTGAATATTTCTTTGAAAAGTAATTTTTGATAGATTTTAAACACGAGTCAATTATATTACTTTTTATTTAAAAAATAAAATTCGAACCAAGTTTGATCCCCTCCAATCATGTCTCAAACTCGGTTTAATAAAATTACAAAGCAGTAAATATATTTAATGAATTGAGTCGATAAATTCAATTGAAGTTCTATTCAAACTAAACATTGATTCGAACATTAAATAATTATTGATCATCTAACCAAACTCCCACGAAATTAATTTGAATCAAACTTAAAAATCAAAATTAAAAGGATCTTTTTTTTTTCTTGTTTGAAAAAGATCGAGTTTTACTTTAGCTCAGCTAACTCAGAGTCATGTTATGAGCATGATTATCCCTTGCCCATCTAGAACTTCTCAAGTCATCCCATATCCTTTTCTTTCCAACCTTAAGGAATATTTCTCCACCTTTTTTTCCCTAAAAGAAAAATAAATATTGATAATTCCTTGCCCACCTTTCCGTCTTCTCGACATCGTAGGCCTTGAAAGGGCGGAAAACAGAAAAATTATTGAGTTTGATCAGTCGAATATTTGACTTGCCAGTAGAGAGCATCATGTCAGTAGTGGAGCTCATCTGTTAGTCGATCGAATCCATACGCAAAAGACAATAAAAAATAGTATCAATTTAAATGATTTAAATATATAAATCGTAAGCCGATTGAGTTCAAGTAAGAAAAATTGAGTTATTGTAGCCAGATATTTGGCCATATAAAAAAGAGTAAGAGTGAAACATAAACAAAAACATGACAAAAAATTATGAGTGATCTTACACTTAAACCTAAATGAGAATTTATTAGTTAATAGAATATAACAGAAACAAAAGATCTGTATAGTTAACTTAGTGGAATAATGACTTGATATGTCATATTTTTAGTTATATGTCACGTTTATTTCTATTGCGTTATTATTAGCTGAGAATTTGGCTCAGACATATCTCAATGTTTGAATTAATATTTAACTAAAATTGAACTCGACTCAGGTTTATAGAGCTAAACCATGGGCCATAGTCGTATTGAATTGACTTGGCTCGATCTCTATTTTATTATAATTATTTATTACTTGTATATATAAATATGTACTAATTGTGGTTATAATATTTGTTAGATCATCTTTTAGATACAGTCAACTTAAAAAAGAATTCAACGTTTGAACAGTTTGAGTTGGCTCAATTAAGATTTGAACTGGCTCAATTAAGATTTGAGCCAACTCAAATTCAAATCAAACTGAATTGAGTCAAGCTTGAGCCGTGTTTGACTCGGCTTAAACACGGATTATTTTCACTCCCAATTGTATATAACAAGAACGCGCCTAAGTCACGATGTTCTAAACATAATATTTTTTTTATGAGACTTTTAAGTATTAAAAATGTAAGTGTTCTCTTTTATTTTTATTTTTATCAAAGTCATAATTTTTTTTTTGATAGGGAAAGTCACAATTATTAATAGGGTAAATTGCAAGTACATTCTTGTTGTTTTATCATATGTGCAAGTAGCTCCAACTTTTTAAAAATCTCTCAAATTGGTCCATTAGTTTTAGGTAATGTGTAATTAGGTCCAAAATTTAGATTTTACAGTAAAAAAATATATGAAATAATATTTTTACCTTCAAAATTTTCCCTCCCTCCTCTCTCTCTCCTCTCTCTCTCTTCCGATTTCGCACTCTCCAGCGAAATGGAATCGATCTTCCTTCATTCTCCACTCACCGGAATCATGAAGGACTCCATTCGAGCAAGAGAGTATGAAATCAGAAAAGAGAGAGAGGAGAGAGAAAATTTTAAGGGTAAAATATATCATTTCATATATTATTTTACTGTAAAATCTAAATTTTAGACCTAGTTGCACATTACCTAAAATTAATGAACTAATTTGAGCGGTTTTCAAAAACTTAGACCTACTTGCACATATAATCAAACAATAAGAACCTATTTGTAATTTACCTTTATTAATATATAGACAAATGGGCATCTCTATTAACTATTACAATCATCAATTATACTAACAACTTCAAAGTCAATTTTAAATGAGCAAGAAAATGACAACAACAAAAAAAGAAAAAATAAAATTTAAAAGAAAATATAATTGTCAGTAAAAACTAAATATTATTTAACATTATCGATTAAAGGATGCACTCCCATGAAATTTAATTAAATTTTGAAGTAATTTGGAAGATAATAGTCTTACAAATGCACCTATTAATAAGAAAATCAAAAATAATTGATAGACCTATTTGAAAATTTCATGAAAAATGCTCATTATTTATTTAAATATTTTTTTAAAAATAAATTTAAATTTTTAATTATGACTAAAATTAATCACAAATTTTAGGTTATAAAAGAAAGAAAGGAAGACAAAGGAAATTTGCTATTTTTGAAATGGGGAGTGAAAAATTGAAATCATCAAATGCATTTAATGAATAATTTTTAGGGATAATTACCTATATGCCACACTATTTTATTTTATTTATGTGTTACCCATTCATTCTTAGTTAATTATGCTATGCATACTCAAAACATTATAAAATCTTACATACACACACTTACACTTGTTTTCATTATAATAAGCAATTATAATTTTTCAATGACCAAACTATAGTTAGGTTAAAAAAATCTGAACCGTTCATCATATTATTTTAAGGATATTTAAATATATTTTGAGTGAAAATCTTAAAACTTTGATATTTAGGTAGTGGCAAGGGAAGGAGACATCCGCGACGTGAATTGATTTTAGGACAGATAAATGCTTTAGTGTGACATCGATGAAGAAAAAAAAGTACTATTAAAGGTAAAAATATAATTTTAATGATTTATTAACGAAATTTTTTTTTAAATAGATTTTATCTGAGTTTTAATTTAAGTGTGTGTATGTAAGATTTTATAATATTTTGAGTATGCATAACGTAATTAACTAAGAATGAATGAGTAACGCATAAATAAAGTAAAATAATATGACATGTAGGTAATTATCCCTAATTTTTAATAACATCAATTTGAAGATTATATTCTTTGTACATTTGTTCACTTTTGCATGCGTAGGATTGCATTTTTTTATTTTTTATTTTTAAATTTTATAATTTGATATAACAGCCTAGGAATTAGTTAGTGTGCATAATGATATGATCTTGAGATGATTTGATCTTTAACTCAAAATTAAATTAAAAATATTTTGATTTTATCTAATCTTGAGATGATTAGATTCAACTTTTGATGTATCTGTTTTTTAAAAAAATTTAAATTATAGTCGTTCATCTTAATTTAATAATTTAAAATTTTAAAAATATTAGAAGAAATTTTAATAAAGTCATTCAATAAATTATTATGAAATTTATTTTCAAGATATTAAATGATATTTTAATTTTTTTAAGCTTTTTAAAATATAAATACAAATATAAAAGTAGATAAAAATAGGTTACCAACATGCTAATATTATTACATTGCAAAGAAGTATAGATTTAATAGCATTTATTTAAAGTAATTATTTAGTATTGAGATAATGCACTAAAATTAAAAAGTGCTAATTTTGGCTTAAGAAGGTTGATTTTTTATTTTGAAAATAGAATTTTATTATTTATGAATGCAAATTTTATTGCATATTTTTTAACATTTCGTGATTTTATGTTTATACTTTTTATTATTTAGTTTTAATAATATATTTATGACAAAAAATTAATTACATAATTTATTATTAATAAATAATATCATATTTAATAAATATTATAAATTTTATACTTAATTTTTAAAAATTATAAAATTTGTGAAAATCTAATTAAATTTTTTAGCATGATCTAATTATAAATTATATTTTACATGTTCTATTTATTTTTATTATAATATATTACTCAAATTTAACTATTATTTTAACTATAATTAAAAATTTTATTTCTTAATTGTTAATTTAAATAAAATAAAAATCTGATTATTAAAAAAAATAATTTTTAGATATTAATTTAAATTGAAGTTAATCACAATGTAGTTAAAGTAGATGATACAATCTGATATTAATTCATTTTATCTTGAGAATTAAGATATTTTACATTAAAAATTGACAAAAAGTATAAATAAAATATTTTATTATAATAAAATAAGTTTAGAGAAAGTAATTATAGTATGTTAAGTGTAATTTATAATTAATGTTTTTATAATTTTAAATTTTTAAAAATTAAATATAAATTTATAATATTTACTAAACATAAATAGTGTATATTTAATTTTCTCAATCTATTATTATTTTTAGGAATAATTACATTCAAGTCCTTGAGTTTAAGACTTATTAACATATAGGTCTATGTTTTTTGAATTATAACATCGAGATCCCTAATTTTTAAAAAATTATCATATGGATCTTTTTTTATTTTTTTTATTATTAAAAAATTTACCATTATATCCGCGAAATGCCGACGGCCGCGCGCAGTCGCTGCGCCACCCCGCTCGGCTGCGCCACACCGCCGACGACCGTGCGTACTTCTCTCTCCACCGATCCGGTGGCCGCGAAAGGTTGACAGTCGTGCGCAGTCGCCGCGCCACCCCACGCGGCTGTGCGACACCGCCGGCGGCCACACGGAGTGGCGCGGCCGCCGGATCGGGAGGAGAGAGAAAGGGGGAGTCTGTCTTTCTGCTCTCAATGCAGCGGCTGCGCCACTCAGCGAGGCCTCCGGCGGCTTCTCGTGGCCGCGCGCAGTTGCCGCCTGGCGACGCGACGCAGCTGGCGGCCGCGCTAGCTCGCGACCGCCGGATCGGGAGGAGAGAGAGACTCCCCCCTCTCACCTCCCCATCCGGCGAGCACGCGACGTCATGCGGCTAGGCCGCAACTGCGCATGGCAGCGCGAAGCCGCCGGATCGGGAGGAGACTCGCGACACCGCCGGCAGCCGCGCGGCTGCGTGAAGTCGCCACCCGGCCGCGCGACACAGCCGGCAGCTGAGCTGGGTGGCACGGTCGCCGGATCGGGAGGAGAGAGAGACTCCCCCCCTCTCTCTCCTTCCCATCCGGCGATCGCGCGACGTCGAGTGGCGCGGCCGCCAAATCGGGGGAGACCCCATCTCTCTCCTCCCGATCCAGCGGTCGCGCGACCCAGCGCGGCTGCCGGCGATGTCACGCGGCTGCTCGGGGTGGCGCGGCGACTGCGCGTAGCCGGGGTAGCCGCCGGATCGGGTGGAGAGAGAAGTAAGGGTATAATGGTAATTTTTAAATTTTTTTAATAATAAAAAATAAAAAAAAAACCCATAGGATAATTTTTTAAAAACTAAAGACCTTAATTTTAAAAAATGTGGACCAGTGTGATAATAAACCTTAAACTCAAGGACCTAAGTGTAATTATGTTAAAATATATAGGGATAATTACCTACGTGCCGCACTATTTAGTTTTATTTATGCCTTACCTATCTATTCTTAATTAATTATGCTATGCATACTTAAAATATTATAAAATCTTACATATACACACTTGAGTTAAAACTTAATCAAAATCTATTTGAAAAAAAAAATTATATTAGTAAACCATTAAAATTATATTTTTACTCTTAATGGTACATATTTTTCTCTTCCTTAATACCACACTAAAGCGATGATTTGTCCTAAAATCAATTCACGTCGCGAATGTCTCATTCCTTTGCCGCCACTTAAACATTAAGGTTTTAGGATTTTCACTCAAAATATATTTAAATATCCTTAAAATAATATGATGAACAGCTCAGATTTTTTGTAATTTAATTATAGTTAAGTTATTGAAAAATTATGATTACTTGTTATAATAGAAAAAAGTTAAAATATGTGTATGTAAGATTTTATAATGTTTTGAGTGTGCATAGCATAATTAATTAAGAATAGATAAGTAAGGCATAAATAAAA